>CM033470.1:303339364-303939364 GCA_019447015.1 Hymenochirus boettgeri | reverse complement strand
CAGTGACTTCACAGCCAATGGCTGTGTTTACGAGCTCACAACAGAAGCAGAGGAGGAGGGACTTCCGGTGAGTGACTGTGGTTCTTGGGACCGTCGGAGGAAGGTAAGGTTATAATGCAAGTGTTTTTTTGCGGGGGTGGGGGGGGGGGGGTTCTTCTAAATACGTTAAGTTATTTGGGGGCTGAAGTTACCCTTTAAGAAATATCCACAGTTTACAGAGAAACAGAAGAGACAAAGCAGCAAAGAGCAACTTTAACATTTGCAAAGGGATATGAAATAAAGGAAAAAAACACTGAAATGAACGTAAGGTTTACAGGTTTTGTTTATTTTAGAGCAGGAAATCGTAACACAACAACAAGTTATTTCAAGCAAGCCCTTTAATACAACCCAACCCAAACATCTATAAATCTGTATCAAAAGTGCAACTTTCTTTTTTTTTTTTATAATTTATAGGTTTTAATACATCTAGTATGTTAAGAAATAACATACATTTAATAAAATTCTTGTTTCAGATATACAAAATAATGGACTGCTGTCCAAACCAACATTATCATCATTACAGAGCAATCAACCCCACTATTTACATCTGATATCTTCTCCTGTCTTTGCTACGACTAAAAAATAATTTCTATAATGATTTCACTTCTTGGTCATTTTAGGTTAATATAATTTATTCTTTTCATAAATTTGCTAAGTTTCTTTATGTTAATATTTTCAACAATTTTTTTTAAATTTTATTTTCAGCTGCACTAGAAGTAAAATTTGACTCGGCAATCAGATCCACCACCTGATAATTTATAAAAAATATATATATTTATATATATTTATATATATATATTTACACACACAAAAACATGTATGAAATGGGTTGTTGGTGTAGAAATAAAATTTACAAAAAAAAAAAAAAATATTCACACTTATCTTCAACACTTAAAAAATGATTCTATTCTACATTAAAAATGTTTCATTCAATGTTAACATTAAAACGTTTAGTAAATGTTTGGCTTTTAATCATAAATAAAAGACAAAAAACATTGTAAAATCAAAATGTCAGTTTCGCGTGATTATATAGAAAATTGGTAATGCAATGTAGTAGTTTGTGGAATAGAACAAATATAGCTTAGCGGTGTTTGTAGGTTACAGAAGGTCCCCTAATACCTTCTAAAAGGCAACAATTTCAAGGGACATGGACATTTTTAAAGTTTTTCAAATAAATCCATGTTATGCAAGAACATGTGATATTGGTGATTTTGTAGGTCCCAGTCTTATGCTGCCCCAATATAAAGTTGATTTGTCACTCAATTATTAATTTAATTAGATATGGGTCTGCATAATTCATAGTTTTACCTGCTGACATTCCCAAGCCTGGCTCAGATGTCCCAACCTAACAGGCCATGTTGACTAGTGCATGGCCTTCATTAGCATGAAACAACAATGCAGACTTTAGGTGGCCATACATTATTGAAAGGACAAATGTATTGCCCAAGCTACCCCACCCATCATGGTCTGGGGTTTATCCAATGGGAAGAACCACTTCTTGCAGAGCATGCCTTCCAATTGGTTAGGCCCTGGGCTGGAGTAACAACACATTAGTTGTCCTTTAAGATGTTAAAGCCAACAGCTGTAAGGTTGGCCATAAAGTGGATTGAGAAATCCAGTGTGAGGAACATCTCAGGAAACTAACCAGTGTACGTGCACCTTTACTCCTATTGCCTTATCTGCCGTTCCCATCATTGAATGTAAAAAAGATGTTGATGGAATACAGTGTATACAGCACAGTATTACTCTGCATTTTACTTTATGTGTCAAATGCATCTAACGAACAGGAGCTGGGTGCATGGCCGCACACATACTACACTGCAAGCTCCATATCAGGACATACTATGATCTAAAAAGAATCATCACATCCCTCCCAATGTAAAAAACAAATAATGAAGTATCTAAAATGATTTAGCTGAAATGTTAGGAATTATTTTTTATTGGCGGATAAACACCAAACACATAAATAAACTAAAGATCTCCAGTACCTAGACCTGCAGTACCCTTTCAAATGGTTACCAGCCATAAACACAGCAATGTTGTACTAACTACTTTATAGAAAGTATGTGGGCCAGCATTAGCAATCTGCCAAAGCATGTGGCCAGACACAAAGGCATACTAGCCTTTCAACACTTAATTATGTGCACCACTGTTGTAGGATAAAGCACAGATATCACATTTCACCATAAGGGGGCAGTATTTACTCTGTGCAAGCTAGTTTACGCCAGAATTTGTGTTCCACATTTATGCACAGATGACTTATAATAATTTATCAATCTTCCCTATAAAAGGACAGTAATTTGCTCTGAACATAGCTAGTATACACATACCATGGATAGACTATGTAACTTTACTTTGATAAATGCTTAATGTGTTCCTTTCAAAAATATTATAGTGCCAGTTAAAGTAAATGACAAACCCACTGGGTCAACCTACAGGGCTGTATTAATCCTAATCTTTTACAAGATGCATTGGCTAACGTTTAAAAAGTTTGTATTAGGAAAAACCTGCAGTGACTTCATTTTTTTCACTATTGATCAATGGAACATTATTACTGATCCTGTCTCAGTAACACACAGTCATAATGGCCCATTAAATAATATGACCTGTAAACTCCAGACAGAAGCGTGCATAGCAGTACGTTTTTTCAAACAAATTGGATTGACCCATTCCGTAAAAAACAACAACTTATTGCTGTCTGGACCTCTGTCTGTTTTCAGCGTAGAGATAGGAGAATGTGACCACTACCAACAGTCATTTTTGTTCTGTTTTTGTCCATGAGTAGTGTAAACGAGGCCTGAGGCTGTGTACACGAGGACAGACTTTAGCCCAATATTCCTGGCGACTACCGATTGGTAAACCAATTAAAGCACTCACAATGTTATTTTGACATGATTAATCCTGAGGTCCATTGAAGACTGCAGGATGGCTCGTGATTGACTGATCGCTCAGACTGTCTGACTCTTCCTTACAATCACTTCGCAATGGTATTTATAGACGCTATATCAATTAATCTAGTATCTGTTTTTGCCATAGAATATTACAGTTTATTAGTTCGACTGGTTCTATCCTCAACGATTTATCTGTATTTTGGAAGCCATGAACCTTTGAAAATAATGACTTTTTACCCAGTTAATGAATGCTGCAGTAACAAACTGCAATATTTATAACCGGCCCAGGTGTAGCCAATAGGAGGTCAGTTAAGGTACTTCTCCCTCGATACCACATGCAAACTAAATGCTGCTCTCAGGGACATAAACAATCACTGTGAACTAACTACTGATAAATAGCTATAATGGTAAACATTTTTTTACAACAGGAAAATCAATTTTGAACAAAACAAAAAGCCTCTATATGGCTAAAATGAAAGGGTGAATCTGACAGTTAAACAAATATTTTAGATACACATCCATTCATCTGCCAGACATTACATTCAATCACTGTCAGACCAAGATAGAAGAATAAACATAACATTTTGCATTGAACATTACTGGTGCCACCAAGACTGATACCAAGAACATTTCTACCATTTACAGAAACAAAATATGTATTCAAACCTGGTACCCATGTTGTGTGGCAAAGCTTTTTTCTATACGTTATCACAAATTTTTATAAAGGAACAGCCTATTGGAAAAACTGCAGGAGGAAGAAGGTAATTTTCCAATGATTTACCATCTGTAACCTGGTATGACAGTTGATTAAACCATCAAGTTTCTTTGTATATTAGATAAGAGTATATTCATTCACAAAACATTACATGATTGAGTAGTATGAAGTAAAATGATGGGTATCCTTAATCCGGGTGCAAATACAAACAAAAGACAAAATCAAGGTCTGCTGTTTGAGTCCTAAAGGGCATGTTCACCCCCAGCACAAAAATCTATACTTACCTTCCCCAAACCCCCAAACCCAGAGATTGTTATAGTTTGTTACCTCTCCTTGAACCCTCAAGCCCATAATCCTTACCTTTCTGTGCCATGCTTGTCCTCTATGGTCCATACCTGCTCTGCAAGCTCAGACAACTTATACAAAAGGCACGATGGTCTGAAGAGTCAGTCACCGAGTCATTGCAGTCAGTAAATGACTACCGCGGTCCAGAAGAAAGACAGCATCTGTATGATGCATCTGCTTACTTTCCACAGAGAAAGGAAAGGATTATGAGCTCAGGGACCATGGGGAGGAAAGTTAAGTTGGGTACACACCTTCAAATCCTTCGTCCCGACCGACCGTTTGGCTCTTCCGACTGGTCGGCCAGGACGAAGGACTGTCTGTAGCAGCAAAAGTGTCTGCGTCCAGCAGTTTGCCACAACAGAGCGTGAGGTCCATTGAGGACTGCACAATCGGACATACCTACGAATGAACGGTCGGATATCAGTCTCGTCCTGCCAAAGAAATCATCAAGTATTTCAGCCCGAGCGATTGATAAATGTTGGTCAATACGAATTATTGGATGGTATGTACCCAGCTTTACTATAGCTATCTCAGGTTTTGGGGGGATAGTAAAGGTAAGTATAGGTATGCGTTCTAGGGTTGGACTTGCCTTTTAAAATAAAGGTTACTCAGTTTGGCAGAATATTATAAAGTTGAACACTGGCATTTGCCATTTTTTGTAGAGTTGCTTTTAAATTTAGTAAGGACACAAAATGACAAAAGCAATAATGAAGGCATGGAAAGTATTTTACTTGTCTTTGCCAAAATGTTTAGTCTTCAGCGTATACACCATTTTGGCTAGGCCGCAATATTCCTTGGCTTTCTGGTTTCATTTTAACTATCCCTTTAAACTGCTTAGTTGTGAACAATTTTGTGTGTTTTATACACTAGCCAATTAGGATTCTAACATTCCGTTGCATATAATGAATGTTTACTATGCTCTACAAAAAATAGCATAATCTCACCAATAAATTAATTCTTCTACAAACAACATACAGGAAAATTTTAGTTAATTTTAGTGAATTGTATAGTTGTGCTAAAACAAATGTCCATCTCTCTTTTAAATGGAGAGAAGGAAAACAGTATTTGTGACAGCTAAAATAAATATGTCTGACAATTAGTAGGGTCGCTCCCCTAACAACAGGGGAATAAAAAAAAAGACACCGTTCAGACTCATTGATCCCAACTTTGCAACACGTCACTTGACTGCAATCCTCACTACACATTCAGACAGACTCTGCAAGACTTCTAGCTATTTAAATGAATTGTATTCTGCTTGTCATCCTTAATGGCAATTGCGATTAGTGGATACAAATATCAATTCCTATACACTCTTTGTTCACAATTTTACTTTTCTTACCTTTGTTTTTGTGTGAGAACTTGCCTTGACCTTTACCTTAGAGAATGGACAGAAAAAAATAGGCAGACATGTATCCTTCCTTTAAGATATTGTTTCCCTCCTAGTTGTCCAATCAAAAAAACCCCCAAAAACTGAAAACAAATCCAGGCGGTTCTTGCTGTCAGCTCAACCAATCGAAATCACTGATTCTGGTTTTATTTAGGAGCACTGAAGGAAATGATACCTGAGCAAATAACCAGTTTTCATGATATGAACTTCTTTATCCATGTTCTTTTCTTCGGCGTGTGCAAACTATGCTAATGCCCCCTGAGCTCCTGGCTGTCCTACTTTGTTTTCCAAATATATATATATATATATATATATATATATATATATATATATATATATTTTTTTTTTTTTTTTTTCAGTGCTAGGTTCTTTTTTTTAATCATTAGCAGAAGTGAGGCAGAAAGTATCTGTGTGTCACAGCTCTCATTCAGTCTCGAGACTGGTAGAAGAGAATGTATCCAGATTCAGAGTTCTTTGAGATATCAGAAGTCAATCCGTAAAATTCTTCTATTGCTTGAGCATCTATTTTCTGGATAAAATAAGATACAAGTTTAAAGGTTAAATTAAATGAATTATAGTAAAAGGTATGCACACATGTCTGATTAGAAGGCTCGATGCCCGAACGTGTGCAACATATGACAAACATCCATTTCTGCCAATAGTTGCATGTTTGTATGCATTTGATCGGGCATCGTTCGTCAATCCATCCAGCCACATGGTAGGATATGTGTATGAGGCTTTACCTCATGCACATTCTTTTTGCATAATTAAATCTTGCAGTAACTGATGGGTAACTTAAAAGGAAACTGTGATCTTCAGTGTTAAATAAAAGCCTTCCATTGTACCTTGAAAATGAACCCTAAATCACATTTTCTGGAAAAATCTGTGAGAAGTTATTGCTGGAAAGGTTCAGAGATATAATGTTATGAACACTTTTTTCAGCATGGGATCAGCCTGTCTGCATTAAATAACCCCCCCCCCCCTTCTCTGAACTATAATTTTTTGTTATGTCTGTGCAGGTACTTCCTGCATTTGCCTGCATTAAGTCTGAGTATGCTCCTCCCCGTAAGAGGATCAAGTGATCACTCAAAGCCACTGGAAGCAGGAACTTGAATATTCTCCGCAATATGATTTCTCACAGGCTGAAGTCAGAGATATCACCCAGAGTTTATTTTAAAGGAATAACGCAGGCTTTTATTTAACCTTTACTTGTTCAGAGACCAGTTTTTTTTTTTTTTTAAAGGGACACGTAGTTTTTACATTTGTAATATCAAAAGTAAAACACAAAGGGAGGTAGAATTCAGCTAAGGAAATCGCCGTTGTGGGGAACACCTCTTCCCCTCCGTCGCACCCCTTAATCCCTAACAGCCACACACGAGCATAGATTTAAAAAAGGGGCAAATGCAGAGCAGCCAGTGCCATCTTCCTTTAGCTGATAACAGAGCATGCAAATAGAAATGGAAAGCAGTGGCTTTAGTGAAATAAGCTGCACTAATTCAGGGCATATATCAATGACTCAAATGTTAAACAAATAAGCAAACAAAACCCCTCAAACATAAGAGTCTTACCTCTACAATATCATCATCGAACAGCAGCCAAAAATCATGACTCTTCACTATCGCAATATAATGTCCTCTATTTGGACCACTGTTAAAAAACCACAAGTAGATAATGTTAGCAGACTGACTTTTTTTCTAGTTTTACATATCCCATGACACATAATGTATTGGAATCTGTCATTATTTAAATCATTTCTCAAATAAAATTACAAAAATGTGTTTGGAGAAGAGACTTGGATTTGAAGGACCAATTTATTTATCACTGATTTTATGTTTTGCTCGTTATATTAAAAGGAGAACTAAAGTCTAAATCACAATTTTACTTTTCTTACCTTTGTTTTTGTGTGAGAACTTGCCTTATCAGAAGGCTTTTAGGGAATGCTGGGGAGTTGTAGTTTTCACACATTTGGATGCCTGCAAGTTGAAGATCCCTGCTATATATTTAGTGGTATGGTAGGTTTGTTTCATTGAACATTTTTGGTTATGAAGAAAACATTTATTTTAACTTTAGACTTTTTTGTAACTTCCCTGTACAAATTTTAGGAAGAAAGACTAAAAGCGGGTTGGGTCGGTTTCGGGTCCGAAAGGTTGCGGGTCGGGCCGTGGGTATGAAGCGGGTAGAAAAGCGGGTTGCGGGTCTGGAAAATTAGACCCACGCAGGACTCTAGTCTGTGTGTGTCTGTCTCTGTCCCTCTCTCCCTCTCTGTGTCTGTCTCTCTCCCTCTGCCTGCCTCTGCCCGTCTTGTCTGTCTGTTTCTGCCCGTCTTGTCTGTCTGTCTCTGGTCGTCTTGTCCATCTCTGTCTAGATATACAGAGAGACAGACAATGTGTTGTGCGTTGCTAAAAGATACCGTGGAGAACACTGATGAGAGGGAAAGTTCAGTGGAAAATATTTTTTTAAGGAACTCTAAACCCACTAAATCCATTTTTGTAAGTATATGCCACCCGTTTCTATTATTCACAGGAAGGTGAGAACGCTTATTCTCACCTCCCTGTGAATAATAGTACGCTCGGAGTCACTGGAACTTACCTTACAGTGTTCCACTTGCAAGCCGCTCCTGCACTGACAGCCGTTCTGTCCCGATCGGGCGACCTATCTTAGGCACATGCGCACCAATACAAAAGATAGGGATTGCGATCGGGACAGAGAGGCTGTCAGTGCAGGAGTGGCTTGCGAGTGGAGCGCCAGTAAGGTAAGTTCCATTGTCTCCCGAGCATACTATTATTCACAGGGAGGTGTAAGCGTGGACCTCCAGATGATTAAGCATTCTCACCTCCTTGTGTATTATAGAAACGGATGGCATATACTTTAAAATATGGATTTAGTGTTCCTTTAAAATTCTTGGTTTGTAATATGCATATCTAGTTATTCTACATATTTGCTTCCATTTTGAAATATCAGTTGAATTTTACCCCTTCTTATTTCTTGCTGTTGACATTAGTGAGCTTACATTTCAGGTTCTTCTTCCCAGAATGCACACTAAAGCTGGACATACACATGCGATTTCCATCGCAATGTGCCGACAGATCACATTGGTATCTGTTGGCACATTGCGTTGGGAACCTGCACACAGGGAACCGACCGGATCCCCATACCGTCGGTCGTGCGGCCATACACGTAGCAATCGTATTGGCTCCCATACGGTCGTTTCTCAGCACTACGATCGGTCGGGGAAAGCCCATACACGAACGATTAATGGGTAAATCCCGTTGTGGAACAACAGGATTTACCCATTATCGTTCATATGCACTTTAACATGGAATGTTTCTAACAATAATTTCTACTGACTGGCTGTTGAGTGGGTCAAACATGCTCATATCTCTACTGAGCAACTGAATCAACCCAGGCGCTGGGTCAAGGGCAAGACCATAATGGTCTCTATTTGAGGTCCTACAAACAGGAATTCAGCATTTCAGAAGCATTTATTTATACACAGACAAAATGCTGAATGGACAGGGGGATGGAAAAATACTGCTATTTTTTCTTAACAGCATATGTATTTGCCCTGAACTTCCACATTAACTAATAAAAATAGTGCACATCTCTTTTTCCCTCCGATCAAATCTCCCTGTCCTGCCCCACCCGGCTACTTTTCCATGCCACTCGGCTGGGAAAAAATTCTGGAGAGAACACTGCATACACAAGCCGCCATCCATTGGAATCTGAGATGAATCGTGAATACAACAATTTACGTTGTTGTGTGGAATGTTATGTGGCCACACACATTGCAATGTTAACAGCTGCCCCTGCTTTATTAATCCTGGTGCAGATCGCAGTATTTTTTTGGCATTGAGATCAATAATTTTGTGCCATACACACAGCTAATTAACAACAAATCCTGTTGGATCCATGGGATTTGCAGATTATCAGTCAAGTTTATGCTAAATATTTCAGTTTCTAACAATCACTTCACAGTTCAGTTTTGCAGATCCCTAAAGATGGCCATATCTTTATCGGGAAATCCTGTTGGATCCAATGGGATCAGCAAACTATTGGCCAAGTGTATGGCTAGCTTTAGGTGCATGAAATATGAGATTGGTGCACTTCCATCTGTAATGTGAATGGCAGCAATGTCCATAAAGCTGGCCATATGCAGATTAACCAGCTTGTCAGTAGTGCAATCAATTGATACTCTTCATTTGAATAAATAGATGTACCAGCTTGCTTCATCCATCATGAGCAAAAAAATATACGGTAAGTATAAGTTGCCCTCATTTTTGCACTGCTGGGTTGCAGGATAGTCACTGACACACAAGTAATACGTAGCTTTAAATAGTGTTTGTTCAGGAAAATGTAATGTTTAAATCTCATTTATGTGCCAATGAAAATCTGGAACAGGTCCTACACATTATTCCAGTTCCATCATTATTTGGCCAGCATATGGAAGCACAGAAATCAGTATTACTTAGTAACTCAGATAGACAGTACGGTAAGTACAGCTGCAACGACCACACTTGTAAGAATAACAGCCATCATCCTTTTCATACAACTGCCAAATGTATGAAAATAATTTCCAGTAAAACTGCAGCTGTATCATACACATCCACACAGCTTTGCATAACACACCATTGTGACCTTGGGTAAAATCATTACAGCTTACTGTACAGTAAACATGTCTTTCCATTTACCTGTTTAGCTTTACTAAGGGACACAAGGACACAGAATATCACTTTCTGGCCCCAGGAAGTTTGAACACATTTGTGCAGTTGACCAGGAAGAAAATTTCTGTGCTTGTGAATTTTTACTAATCATCCCATAGGGGCACATAATACAAGATGTTCGTGACTCAGCATAAAGCAATTATAAAGCAATTTTCAAACAAGTCCAGTCTTAGATAAATACTCAACAGGAAGGGAACTGTCAGGCAAATCTTAGATTATTTGCTCATGTGGGAAATTTTAGTAACAAATGATCTACTTAGTGCTAAATCTAAAGGCTTGTACACACGTGCGATCGCTTGGTCCCAACCTGCGACGCACGATGTGAACAAACGAACGATAATCTGCCCATGTGTAGGTGATTTATCAGCCGAAACGGTCGTTCGCTCAGAGATCCTCCAAGTCGGTATTGGGGCTTCATCGTTATGTGTGTACCTTCGTTTCCCCAACGAGCGTGCGGCCCGCCGAATGCTCGTTCGGGAAGGAGCGAAATTTTCCAACAGCCGACGGAAACACACAGTCCTGAGCGTTCTCCCTATGATGTTCATAGGGAGAACACTCGGGACTGTGTGTATGCAGATCTTTGAAGGATGGCAGACAGGATCTTGCAGATCCTGTCTGTCATCTTTCAGAAATCTGGACTGTGTGTACCTAGCTTTAGTGCTTTCCACTCTGGAATTAACTCCACCCTTCGTCCTCTTCCCGTGGAGGTCCCACAAGGCTCAATACTCAGCCCTCTTCTTTTCTCCATCTACACCTATGGCCTTGGGCGACTCATTAGTTCCTTTGGATTTCAGTATCACCTGTATGCGGATGATACCCAAATCTACATCTCTGCCCCTGATCTTACTACACACATCCCAGGTCCCCGACTGCCTTAGTGCCATCTCTGCCATCATGTCCTCCCTCTTCCTCAAACTAAACATGGACAAGACTAAACTTGTCCTTTTCCCACCCTCACAATCTGTTCCCCTCCCTAGTTTTACTATTAATATTAACAACACAACAATATCTCCATCTCCTCATGTCTGCTGCCTGGGAATAACGCTAGATTCTGATCTTTCCTTCAAACCACATCAGGGGAGGACTGGGACCTTTTGGCCTGGGGGGCAAATCCAGTGGCCCTTTCATGGTAGATTGCAAACTTTTGACCACGTCCATTTTGCTAAGGTCACACCTGTTTTTTTAAAAGTCACGCCCATTTTATTTAAAGGGCATGTCCACCCCCAAAACTATAATTTAACCCACTACTGGCCCTAATCTGTAGTGTAATAAAATCCTTACCTTACATCCCTGCTCCAAATGGCTGCCCTGCTATGCCCCTCCAAAGCCACAAAAACTGGCCACCAGGAGCCTGGCAGAGTCCATATAGGACTCTGCCTCCTGTCTCTCCTCCCGGAGAATTTTGCCATGCGCACTGCAGCCCTCCCCCCCTCCCTCTCCCATCCCCTAGTGTGTAACCCCTTTGGTATCCTGTAGGACTCGCTCCCCCAGCCCCAACCACTATATTAGTTTATATAGAAACTCCCCCAATCATTATTTACCTTACCTCTCTCCCCCCGCGTTCTCCACTGCCAGCAGCCGCGTCCGTGATTGGCTGCCTCTCAGCTAATCACGGACGCAGCTACCAGTCTGGCTCCCGGCTTGCAGTTTCATGCAAGCAGAGGGACGGGACAGTACGCCGGAGGAAAGAGGTAAGGTAAGTAATGATCAGTGGAGTTTCTGCTAAAACTAATATAGCGGTTGGGGCTGGGCGAGGGAGACCTACAGTACCCCAAAATTAAAAAAATGGGGTGGACATGCCCTTTAAGTTACGCCCATTTTTAACACTACTATTCCTATTTTACATTGTTGCCTGTACAATTTTCAAGTGTATGATGTAGTTAAGATAACGGTAACAGACTAATAAACTGGAGGGCTGGCTAATAAACTGGAGGCCTGAGTCAGTTCCTTAGCCAGTGTTAGTCAGGCCGCCTGACTAACACTGGCTAATGAACTGGAGGACTAACACTGGCTAATGAACTAGAGGGCTGACTAACACTGGCCAGACCATTTGACCCATCCAACAGCCAATCATTAGAAATTAAGCCAATCAGTAAAAATTACAGTTAGGGGCATTATAAGGAATAGTGCATTTTTGGATGAAGAAGGACCGAAGCAGAACCTGAAATGGCAGCTCACTTATGACACCAGAACATAGCAAAGGGTATAAGCACTATGCAATACAGCCCTTTCATATATCCCAGAACTGATCCACTGACACCGTCCCAGACACAACCTCCACTCGCGAATGATATCCTCCTCTCATCTACCCTTGTCACCTCTTCCCATGCTCACATTCAGGACTTTGCTCGTGCTGCCCCTCTGCTCTGGAACTTCCTTCCTCCGTCTGTCCATCATTCACTGTCCCTTAATACCTTCAAACATAACCTTAAAACCCACCTCTTCAGGCTAGCATATAACCTGGCCTAGACATTACCCCCTTACTACCCAATATGATCCAACCCGCCTTTCACACTCCACTACCAATCTAACAGCCTACTGATTCCTGTCACCTTATGTCTCACCCCCATTTCCTCTAGACTAGTATTGCTGTAAGTAACTCATCACTGTGTGTACTTATGTAATACCTGTGTATGTATTATGTATGACTTTGTATAATAGGTATTACCCTGTATGTAATGTATGACTATGTAACTGTAAAGCGCTACGGAAGGTGTTAGCGCTATATAAATCAATAATAATAATAATAACAGAAAAAAGAGGAATTATTCAAAAACCTTATTTGTTGTATGTAAATACATAGACCTGATTTTCAAAAAAATAAATAGACCTGAAAATTCAACCGAATTTTCATAGACCTGGTTTTCTAACAAGCGTTTACCAATCCGGTGTGGAAAAACTAGTAGCATATAGCTATTGTATATGGCAAATGGCTGTTACAAACACACGTATTAAGCTATAAACTGTAGGTATTCAGTTCTACCACTGCCAAGATTATTTCTGTAGGTACATGGAAATCCCTGTGACTTTAAAAGTAAAGGCTGCGGTGACATTGATTTATCTGTCTTCCTAGTTGATATAAAACTGTAAAATGTTAACTGTGATTTCAGAACAGGAGATGGCGGAACAGACAACAGACAGCATTTTCAGGGCTGTATATTACTAGAAAATAGAATTTGCTGATTTTACTATGAAGATGCGTCAGAGCTCATTATTTACATGTGTGGAGTGACCGACATTTTGTTTTTTGTAGTGAAAAGGTCTCCTTAGTTTGAATAAACAAATATACAGTTGTGCAATAAACTACATAAACACTAACACTGTTCAATATACAGTGCAAACACAAAAATACCAGCTACCGTATATACTCGAGTATAAGCCGAGGCTTTTAGGTTTTAAAATAAACCTAAAAACCTTGCCTCGGCTTATACTCGAGTCAAGTTCTCGCCCGGCGCCGAGTAGTGACGTCAGCCAGCAAATACACAGTGCTATGTGTGCGGCAGCCGGATTCGGAGTGCTGAGCGATGCCGGTAAGGATTCAGACTCAGAGTGTTGGCCAATGTTGTTATAGCCTAGGGTAGGCAGGATGTCTAGGAAATGATCTTCTCCAGAAACATTTTTGCTTTTGGATCATAACATGTCCACAGCCACCAGCAGAGAATATGCCTAATTTTGTTATTTAAGTCACCTTAAAAGTGTGTGTTGGAGCTTTTAACTTAACAGCAGAACTTTGAGCTTTTAATCTAACATCAGAATTCCCATACAGATGTTTGGAAACTACAACTCCCAGCAACAAAAGTATGCTGGGAGTTGTAGTTTCCAAACATTTGTATGGGAATTCTGCTGTCCTATTTTCACCCTCGGCTTATACTCGGGTCAATCATGTTTTCCAATTTTTTCAGGTAAAAATAGGTACCTCGGCTTATACTCGGGTCGGCTTATACTCGAGTATATACGGTATTTAATAACTCTCCATTAGTCCACTAAAATGGATAAAATGTCTGTAATATTAAAAGCGCTTATAAACATTAAGCAGCACAATAGATTTGCATCTGATGGACTGGCCCTAACAAGTAAACTTGAATGATAAGCACTAAAGAAGCAGAAGGGTGATAATGGCAGATTTACAGAAACATTAAAAAAAATCATATGCTAAGGTAAAAACCACATTAGTTCAAGCCATAACAAATATTGGGGTATGTATGTGAATAATGGACTAGATTTACTCTGGAACATTAAAACACAGAAATATGTAAATATTGCTGTGTAACCAGAGTGTTCTATTATAAAAGGAGAAGACATGAAAACAGTAAAATAAAGGAGAAATGAATAGAATCCCCCTCCCCCTACATGAATCCAAGACTGTCACTCTTCCCAATATAAGTGGGGGATTTACTGAGAGCAACGGCTTAAATTCCTGCTAACCGACTTACAAAGGGTTAGAAGGACTTAAACAAGGGAATTTGTGGTGGTTCTGCAAAAGTTAATATCACATTTGCAGCTTTTTATCTTGACTTTTTAACTCCAGAAAATAGAAATAGTCCAGAAGGCGATGCGATCCGCGCAATGTTGCATAATTGGATTCACATGCAAACAGATCGCAAAACGCAATAGAAGGAGAAATACATCTCCAAATAGATTTTACATTTCCTAACTAGTAGGCAGCTGTAACTCCCACATCTAAAGACCAGTGTTTGTGATGAGAAATCACACATAATGCTGTATGTTCCCATGTCCTGTATTTTCTATGTTCTATAGAGAGGTTAGAAGTAGGTCACCCAGTAGTTACTCTAGTAAGGTAGGAGAGGGACAGATACAATAAAGTCTCTATAGCTCTAAATGTGGGTACACACTATACAATCCTTCCTCCTGACCGACCGTTTGAGGCTTTCGACCGGTTGGCCAGGAGGAAGGACTGTCGGTCGCGGCAAAAGCAGCTGCGTCCGACAGTTAGGCGCAACCGATCGGTTGTGATTTTCCAACCTGTCCAATTGTTCGTTCAATTTGGACAAACGAACTGTCGACGATCGGTCGCGACCGCAAAAGGTCAGTCGGTCCGAATTAGTGTATCGTGTGTACTTAGCTCCATTTGGCAAAACACAACCTCCCAGGCTCATTCAAGGCCCTAGGTAAGCCATTAATGAGACAAGCACAGGAAGCACAGAAACAAATGAGATCCTATCTTATCCGCAGGCACCAGTAGACATGTAAAGTGCTAATAACAGGGATGGACAAATTAGTAAATTATTCTGGCATATAAGTAGCCAATCTTGCTTTTTTAGAAGCCAGAACACTAGATATAAATAACATTAAAAACTCACCAGATGCATTAGGTTACACAAACTACTTACATTTACTAAACCAAAATAGTGCTCATTCACTGGAAACTGTTCCGGACCAATCTCTTTCTCTAATGCCGAGGCATTGGCGCCCTATGTAAAAAGAAAAACAAATGTAAAAGAAAAAAAATACAGTGACAGACAAGAGATTTTACATTTAATCAAACCAGTTTTCAATGTGGCCTATTCCCCATGCCCCCCACCCCAGACAGAGACAAATGCAAAGGAAGTTATTCCAAACATTTAAGCTCTGCATGTGCTTATGTTATTTAGCGACTTAAGTTCTATTCGTATTAAAGGAGCCAACAGTGAGAGCCTGTTCTCCTCTAACAGATACAAGTGTGAAGGTACCACGGTTAATCTCTCCAGGGGTACAGTATACTCATCAAGTTCCTGATGATCTCAGCAAGAGGATAACAGTAGCTCTATATCGAAATGACTATTTGTTGGCTCCCCACTACTCACAGACACTGCTGGAGACCAGAGAAATACAGTTATATTATTATATGGTTGGGCATAAAACATCAGCACATTTCATACAGCTGTCGGTAAATGAACAGCAACTATTTTAAGCTATTGCCCATGATTTCTGCTGGGATGTTTTGACATAGATCGTATATGAAACAGGCAATGGTTCTGTACAACTGAAGATAATTAGAAACAAAGTAACCTCTACAGATAGCAGATGGTTAATATTATCTTAATGGGAATCAAACACTTGGGATATCCAGAAAGGTGGGTACACACAGTGCAGATTTTGAAAAGATCAGGCTGCCCCGAGCTGCACATTTCCTAGTTCTGGGGCTGCCGATCGACGGGCTCAGGAACACTGGGAACTGCAGAACACACATTAAAGATAAAGTGCAAATCCCATCGGTACTGACAGGATCACCCCTTTATCATCTGAATTTCACAAAATAAAAGACATCTAGTTTAATTTGAACGGGACACTATACTCATGCTGTCTGGCTCCACCTACATTCAGTGTCGTTTCACCAACCTCTGACAAAGTTGAGCACTTTTTAAAAGCATATGTTAATAAGGGGCAAACAAGGGGAAGAGCCATAATGCACGCGTTACGGCTCCATTCACACTAAACAACGTGGGGGTAAACGTGCGTTTCCACGCGGTTTCCCCCCGCATTGTGCGTTGGTGGTACTATTTTACCCAATGGGAACCCACTGAGTGTTAGCATACAACTGCTGTATGCAGTGCGTTTTTTTAAAGTACCGCTTAACAGTGCACAAGTATAAATAACAGCATTCCTATGGGCAATCTGTTTTAGTGCAATTTTTCAGGAACAAAGACGCACCAAAATGTGACTGAAGCCTAAGGGTTTGGGCAGTGTAGGAACATTTTGTTTAGGCAGTCTCATTAATTAAAATACATTCCTGCTGTGCACTCGCTAGTGCTGAATAGTCGGTCAGGACAAAGATTCGAGTGGTGTGTTGCGCCTTTTGGTACATAAGTCCAATTAAGATGAAGTTTACATGACTTTACATAGGAGTTGGGTTGAGTTCACAGCGAATAAGTTTGAAAAGAGCTAAATTAGGGCTAGCAGCCAGGTAGCCTAGGTGCCCAATGGTTCCTTGGAGTTTCATTTACTAAAGGGGTTTGATATCAGGTACGAAACATTTATTGATTTTCATATGGTAACTATAGACCTGTAAACCTAACATCAGTAGTAGGGAAGGTGAAGGAAACTTTGTTACGGGATCATATCCTTGACTTTGTCTCCAGAGATCATCTTATTCGTAGTAGTCAGCATGGATTTATGAGAAATAGATCATGCCAGACAAATTTAATTGGTTTTTATGAAGAAGCGAGTAAGAAGTTAAATTCAGGCACAGCAGTGGATGTGGTATACTTGGATTTTGCGAAAGCTTTTGATACTGTGCCACATAGGCGACTAATGTATAAACTGAGGACTGTTGGCCTTGAAGAAAACATTTGTACATGGAGAGAGAATTGGTTATTGGATCGCAAACAGAGAGTGGTGGTAAATGGAGCTACATCTATGTGGGCTAAAGTTCTAAGCGGAGTGCCTCAGGGTTCTGTTCTGGGGCTGCTTCTGTTTAATCTGTTTATAAATGACTTAGAAGGGGGCATTGAGAGTAAAATCTCAGTGTTTGCTGATGACACTAAACTATGCAGAACTTTGGAAACTTCAAATGATGTGCAAGCGCTGCAAGCAGACCTAGATATATTAGCAAAATGGGCAGCAGAATGGCAGATGAGATTCAATGTTGTTATTAAATGTAAGGTGATGCATTTGGGATTTAATAATCCCTGTGCCACCTACACCATAAATAACTCTGTGTTAAGTGCATCTGTAATGGAAAGAGATTTGGGGGTTCTGGTAGATTACAGACTTAGCTATAGCAAACAATGCCAGGTAGCAACGGCTAGAGCTAGCAAGATATTGTCTTGTATTAAGAGGGGAATAGATTCAAGAGAGAAAAACATTATTCTCCCTCTTTACAAGGCACTGGTAAGGCCTCATTTGGAATATGCGGTGCAGTTTTGGAATCCCATATACAAAAAAAAAAAACTGTGGAACTGTCTTCCAGCAGAAGTGGTAATGGCAAGTTCATTGAATAGCTTTAAAAAAGGCCTGGATAAGTTTCTAAAACTAAAAAATATTGAGAATTACTGGTATTAATGCATATAGATCTGGTTGATCCAGGGATACTTTCCGATTGCCGTTTGGAGTCAGGAAGGAATCCCCCCCCCCCTTTTTAGCTGTTTTTTTTTTTGCCTTCCTCTGGATCGACAGGTAGGGTTAAAAAAAAAAATGGGGGGTGCATAGGTTGGACTTGATGGACGTATGTCTTTACTCAACCTTAATTACTATGTTACTATGTGGATGGGTTCTAGTGGATTTACCACCTCGGTCAAATTGTGAAACTGGATACTAGGAAAAAAGAACTTTGCTCAGATTGTGAAACTGCACCCATACAATGTACCCAGGCTCAAGGGTTAAATGTCTACACAAAAGTAAACTATAAGGTGCATCTTCCTTTATCCATGGTACTGGAACAGGCAGTATTCATAGTCCACAAAAATTCAGGGTTACATATTGGTAAAAAAAAAATTCTAATGAAATCTGCATAAGGCAGAGCATCATCATGTATGCATACTTAAAGGACAATTATACTCGCCTTTTCCTGTTCCAGAGCTGCATGGTACCCAGGGTGAGGATCCCTGGGTACTTTACACAACAGCTGTTATACTTACTTAAAGTGTATCTCCACTGAGGAAAAAGATTTTTTTGGGGGGGGGTTACTTTAAAGTACACCATCCCCCAACCCTCCTACTACATTTTTTCCCCAGAATTCCCCTTTGTTTGCTTGCAGCAGCATGGGAAAGTTGTGCTGGTTCCTGGGGGTGTGTCTTCCCCTGTGCTGGGAGTGCGGTCACTCAATGTGCATCATCATGGTAGCAGACACACCCACTTAGCTGCAGTAAAGAAATCCTTTTCTCCCTGACTCTCTAAGTTCATTTTTACAGCTGATCATGCAGAGAGAAACAGGGTAGGAGAAGTTAAACCCTCATTCCACAATACTGTAACAAAGGCAGGGGAACTTGTGTTGTTTTCAATAAAGATTTGTTTGTGTCTAACTCTGAGAGGGGTGGTTGAAAAAGTGATCTAAGATTGATTTCATAGGGGATGCTGGGAATATAAGGCAATCTGGTATGGGAGGGGGTGGGAGAGTTCATTAATTAATGAACTCAGCAAGCTGCTGTGATGGTCATGTGATTATTCCTCCATTAATCAGTGAACTCAGTAGCTTGAAGTGTGTGTGTGTGTGATCGACCAGCCAGTCACACAGACAGCAGTCCCGACGGATCCTTACACATTCTGCGCATGCACTAAAGTAACACGCACATCGGACATTTCCCAGGCAGGCAGTCACTGAAAGTGGGCGGACCTGCACCATCCAGCCCATTCAGGGGGAAACTCATTGGATTACTGCTCAAAGACACAGGATACTGCAGGTACATTTCCACCTTACACATATCTATCCTTACAACCCAGGTGACTTTTATCAGTGGAGATACCCTTTAAGAGTTACACTCGGCACTCTAGTCGATTCCACCAGACACGCTTCTTTGCATAGCATACGGGCGAAAGAGGACAAGAACACAGAGGTAAATTTAATAAAAGTAAACATAGCAGTTAGCTTACCTCTGTGTTCCGCAAAGGTGTGAGGACGTAGGCGTGTCCTCACCCTGGGAACTATTCAGCTACGGAAGAAAAGGGAACGGAGGAAGGGTGAGTATAATTGTCCTTTAAAGGAATAGTTCACTGAAAAAGTTAACTATTCTTTTAATGCATTAAATGAAGACCGGGAGGTTAAGAAGCTATGCATTACCTTCCGTTCTTCAATCAATGCCAGCAGAGAAGATAGAACAAACTTACCTTTCACGCGATTCACTATAACAGTACTGAAAGGTCCCGACCGCTTCCTGGTTCTGATTAACTATAACGTGCATGCGCAATATAGTTAAACAGAACCAGGAAGTGGTCAGGAATTTCAGTGCTGCTGTGGAGAATCGCGTGAAAGGTAAGTTTGTTCTATCTTCAACTTTTCCTCTTTGACCGACCAATCCCGGTCCTAGGATATTGGGGCTGATGTCATACAATCTTTGCTTTGTGTATGAATTTTCATACAACCATCATACGAAAATGTTGTTACCACCAGGATATGTTAATGTATGGGCCCACTGCATTGAATTGAAAAATGCTGTGCACTTTTGTGTCCACGTTTTGCATTTTCAATTTAATACTGTGGTTAATACGCATTAGTAGAGTATTTGTTTACACGTTTATTTCTGCATTTCCATAGACTTGAATTGTAAAATGGACAGGAACGGACCAAATATCAGAAACGCATGCGATTGATAAACGTAACTCACTTAGTGGGAACTGGTGCCTGCAATTTCCTTTAAAAATAAAATGTCATTGCAGATCGGAAAATGCAAGCGGATAGAAGCTAGAGCCGAGATCACAAGTGCTCTTTTGACAACACCAATTTCTGCTCCAGCTGCTTAGTGAGTTTATGGGTGCACACATATTGTGTTTATTATTTCACATCAGAAGGATCAGTGCAGCAACATGGGACCCATTATAATTACCGTACAATTTAAATGTAGGATTGGAAATTGGTACAGACTGATTACAGGCTTCAACAAAATTGTTCCCTACTCCACCGCCCTGCATTTTGCCATCATGAAAAAGTTCATAGCTGTAGACGTGATATTGCTAATGCTCAGCCAGGTGTCAGGCAGGAAAATGACTTCCCAATTGTTAAAAACATTGTCCTCATGACTTGTAAAGTTGAAGGCAGGCAGAGTGAGAGCTGGACAACAGCTCTCTCAGGCAACTTTTTTTTTAATCTCAGATCATAACAAGCACTCTTTATTAAAAAGAACAAATGCCTACCTTTAAAATGACTTAAGGATCATGCTTTCAGATTCAATCTATCCACTTACAGCATTAAGTAAGCAGTAAGTTAGCAGTAAGCTAGCACTGTGACATCACCAACACCATTACTCTGCCAAGTTTAAGGTTTGATCATTTTTAGCTAGACACAAACCTGAAAATATTTTTAAGGTGCTCATAGGTAGCAAAAGAACAGATTTTGGGGGTGGAGATTTTTACACAAATCATTATGTGTCGGTCACAGAAACTCAGAAATACAGGGCAGACAAGGAAGTGTAACTTTACAAGACTATAACACATGATCCAGAGAAGCTAAGCTAGGCTTGTTTGAAAGATATGAGAGAGAGTTATTTTGTATTGAACTTATATGGAGATTATTTACATGCCTCAAATACCATCTTGGTATTAATTCATTTTGTGGTCCTTAAAAAAAAAAAAAAAAAAAAAGAAAAAAAAGCTGAACAGCAATTTTTTTTTTCTTCCGAGAGAGTTTCCGTTGTAGTGCTGACCACACAAACAATATCAATAAAAGACAGAAAGGAAATCTAAGTGCTGAGCATGACAGTACTACAGTAACGCTGACCGAACAGATGATAATTAAAGGCTTGAAAATGAAACAGCAACATGTTGATGGGTTTGGTGTAAATATACACTGACAGCTTTGAAGGCTATGATTCAAGTTAAAATCATGGGATTAACAAGCAAAAGGCATTTGTTTCACTCTTAATCTTGATGGGGATTTAATCTTCCAGATAAACACTTTGGCCTAAAAATCTCCTTTAAAATGGTAAGATTTCTGGAATCCTGCAGATGTAACACTAAAGATAAATAAAGGATGAAGAGAATTATGGTTATGTATTCCTACACACGTGATGCTTCATAATACAGTAATGCAAACACAGACAAAGTTCTGCCATATTTTCCCAACTGAAACATGCTCAGGTAGATAGGTTGAAGATCAGGAATTAGACACATTGTTGTTATATTGGTCCATGATCAGGTGAAATGTAAAATTTTTGGTTTTAACGCATGTTACCTAAAAAAACACCCAAAACATTCTTCTGGTATGTAGATTTCAATTGATCCAAACAAAATGTTGACCTAGGTGTATCCGCCCCTAACTTTTTAAAGGGTATATTTTACAGCTTTTGATATTGATCATTGTATTCCCAACCTATGCAAAAAACTCAAATTGGCTTTGGATGCCTAGATTAGACATATATATATATATACTGTATGTTGGAAAACTTATTAAAGGATAGGAGAAAATGTATTTGTATGAAAAAAGGTCTTAAGCTGGGTGCACATGTTCCAATCCTTCAAGGAGGAAGGACTGTCAGTTATGGTTTAGCCACGACCGAGCATATGGTCAATAGAGGGACTGCACGATCGGCCATGGTTTTCAGACACGTCTGATCATGCGTTCATCTGATTTGGACAAAGGAGAACCCATACAGTAATTCAGCCCAACCAACAGAAACATTGAAATGACGGTTGGTCAGGACAAATTATTGTATGGTGTGTACCCAGCTTTACTGAGCTGGTCAGGCTACTTTACAAGGGAACAACATTCCTGCATACTGGAGCTGGACTTCAGCTATCTTTAAGGCTTCCTAAAGTAAATGCATGTAAAACAATGCCAGTCAGTACCAATTCATGAAGAACCATAACTCTCCTTCTGCTGTTGGGATGCAAAAAGCAATGCATGCCATCGGTGCCAATGCTATTTTTTTCCCTTAGGTTCCTTTGAGAGAAGCCAGAGGCAATTAATTTATGCAATATGCGTGCAAAAAATCTACATAACCCCACATGATCGGTGCAGTGTTTGAATCCTGTAAATAAAAAAGGATATCTTGGAAAGGGTATGTGTTCAGAGAAGGGCAACTAAATTAATAAGGGGAATGGAGGGGCTTGACTATGGGGACAGATTAATTTACTGAATATATAGTTCTGGTTGATCCAGGGATCCTTTACTATTGCCATTTAGAGCCAGGAAGGACCCCTCCCCCCTTTTCAAACTGTGTTTATTATTTGCCTCCCTTTGGATCAACAGTTAGGGCTAGGCCACACTGCTGCGTTTTTAAAAAATCATTTAAAACGCGTCAACGCAAAAAACACGTTTTTTCGGTGCGTTGCAATTGCGTTTTGCGTTCTGCATTTTTAAAGGGCATGTCCACCCCGAAATTTAACTTTTGATATGTGGTAGGGCATGCTCCCCCAGCCCCAACCGCATTAATATAATTGTTAGAAAGTCCCCCGATTCTTACTTACCTGCCCTCTCTCCTCCGCTGCAGTGTTCAGGCCCTCTGCTTGCATGGAATTGAAAGCAGGGGGCGGGACTGGCAGCCGCGTCCGTGATTGGCTGAGAGGCAGGGAGGGCTGCACTGAGCATGCCTCAACCTTGATGAGGTTGAGGAAGTCTCAGGCACAGCATGAGTCACACACTGCTCCTACACAGCAGTTTCCTGGACTTTGGAGGGGCACAGCAGGGGAACTATTTTGAGCAGGAATGTAAGGTAAGGATTGTTTTAAACTACTTGATGTGGCCAGTAAGGGGTTAAATTTTAGTTTTGGGGGTGGACATGCCCTTTAATCGCAATCGCATGTGTTTTCCTATACTTATTGAAGAAATCGCAAGTGCAAAAAAAATCGCACATGAAATCTCATGCGATTGCATTTGCGTTGCAGTGTGGTCATGCCCTTAGGCAGGGTAAATGAGTAGGTAAGTAAAAAGGCGAGTATAAAGATTGCACTAGATGGATGGATGTCTTTATTAAACCTCAAATATTATGTAGCTGTTAGACAGGCATTATGGGTAGGGTATAAAGATTTGGACTAGATGGACTAATGTCTTTATTCAACCTCAAATAGTATCCAACTGTGTAAACTAATTTTTTGTGTCCGTATTTTACAAAGAAAATTTCTTCTATTGTCCTTATCCTTGGGAGCCAGAGAAATGTGAATTTCCTAGAAAACTTACTAAAATGAATCCCGTGAAAAAATCAATATTATAAATAGCCCTGACTGGCATTACACACTGACACATGGACACACAAAAAAGATTACATTTTCTTAGATTTCTTAGACCTCCAATATACTTATTAACCACACAATGGAGGCCTAGTAAAGCAATTATAGAAGGCTGGTTATTCTGTTTTAATGAATTAGTCCTATTCTATTCACATAGAATTCCATTCCAACGTTAAATTTATTGGATAAGTAAAAGTGGAGACTTAGGCTGGGTACACACAGTCAGATTTTTCGGCCCAATCCGTGTATCGGTCAATTGGGGGTCGATTGCAAAAAATCGGTGCCGCTTTCGCTCCCGCAACCAATGTCAGTCGCCAGTTCGTCCAAATCGGACAAACTGGCGACCGGACGTGCCGGTAAATCACAGCCGATAGTGTGGTTCCACACAATCAGTTGCACGCAAACAGACATTTGTCCCAGCCAAGCGCTCGCTCAGGACAAATAGTCCCATCATGTGTACCCAGCCTTAGCTTTGCGGTGAACCAAGAACACTCCATAAGAATCATACCTATAGGCACAGAGGATAAACATATATTTTTATTAACTTTAAATGTATTATTATTATTGTCGATTTATATAGCATCAACATCTTCCTTCTTTTTTCTTGCAACTCTAGACACTATTGGAAAGTGAATGCATCTCATATCCTCTATAGGAACAGACATTTTCAAATTAACAAAGCCAAGCCATCCTGGGAATAGTATCTTATGGGCTTACCAGATCATCTGGCAATACGTCTATTTCGACTAAATTTATTCAAGTGTTTTAGCTAAAACTTTTCTCTTTATGTAGGGAATCTTATGCTGCAGTCCATGTGCACTAACTTCTATTTGTAAGAAGCAAATGACTAATCTAACATTGAGACTGCAAGGATTCTATTAAAGACATGCACAGTGCAGTGTCCTTAGGGAATGGTCTATCAGGTGACCATGTTTAAACAAGGCACCAATAAAATGTTAATAATCTTGCACATCTGATTAGTAATTAGATAAATCATATACCACATGGTTACAAAGAAAAATATATGATTTCCAAAAGATAGCAGGGTCGATTTGATTTCACTGCTGCTTCAGTCTGTCAATATACCTTTAACACTAGCTTAATGGCAAGATTATTGCCAACTAAAATTCCGATTTCTGCTATTTAAAATAAAAGCTTTCTCAAGTGATGCTGTAATGGTTGTTAGTTCATAGAAGCCAATAATTTGCAGTGTTCTCCCTAGGGTCTTTTAGCCGGGCGGCCCACCCGGCTACTTTTTCATGCCACCCGGCTGGAAAAAAATTCTGGAGAGAACACTTGTGATTTAAAAGAATTTAGAAGTAGGTTTAATAGGTGTGCCAATAGGTCAGTAAAAACTCCCGCCAAAACTGCTTAGTCCAGACCCCTTTTTTACACCTGCAAGAATATTTTAGCACGTTAACTAGCTTTTCCAAGATCTCCAAGGCCAAAAAAGGGTATCACGTGCTTGTGCTGCTATGTTACATGGGTTACCTGCAGATATTGACGAACTACAACTCCCGGCATTCTACAACCATGGAATGCTGGGAGTTATAGTTTTCAAACATCTAGTGGGACAAAAGTTAGACATCCCTGACCTATATAATGAGCATGATGCAGTGCACATTTTCCCTTACCACCAAATTTCTCCGTCCTACCCCACCCGGCTACTTTCTCATGCCACCCGGCAGGGAAAAAATTCTGGGGAGAACACTGATTTGATCCAATTGATTTTCTGGAATGATTATTTTTGTTGGATCTGCTGTGGGATTGGCTGCGATTTTCAAAACAATAGGCTGGTCCCCATGGATTTCTTGCAAGATCAATCAGTCCAATTAATTTGACAAGTGGGAAGATATTGATTATATCGAACCCCTGCTTATTGGATAGAGAGTAGAAATGAGATTCCCCAGACAAATAGATTGTGGCAGCATCATATGTGGAATTAAAACAACAGAGAAAAACAAAATTCAGAGAGCAGTGAGGTTCTTAACTGACCCATGACAAGCCGAGTGTCTATGGGGAAAAATACCTCACCATTTCTTGCAAAAGGGGATATTCTCTATCCTGCATAGTCAGGCTGTCTACTGACTACATCTTAAAGGTCATTTTTAGTTTGGGGTGGACATGCCTTTTAAAAAGAGTGATATATTCTTAATATAGTTAAATGCAATTTGTATGTATTTATGAAAATACCGGTATACAAAAGGAGGTTTTCTTCCAGTGACTGCCATTGACATTACAAAGGAAATGAACTAAGCACACAAGCAGAGAGCACTAGAAAGGATTTTCATTTCAGTAAAACATTGAACCCAAAACAAACGTTTATACAACGATAAACATCTCTGTGGTTACTGTAGAATCAGTCAGTCAGGGCTTTGTGGTCTAATCTCAAAGATCATGTTCCGAGTGTATATCCTAGTGTAGTGTTAAAAGGGGAACTTCAGAAGAAAAATCAAATTTCAGCTTGAAGGCTAAAAAATAAAACATGTACCCTGCTAGTGCTGTATGTACTAAGCTATGCAGCAGCCATAGTGAAGATTTAGCCATTTAAATCTGCTGGAATCTGCAGTTGGTGAATTTTTCAGCTGTTCTCTCAGTAGCTTTCAGATTTTTTTCTGTGATGCTTAGTTCTTTAAGGACCATGTCACATTTTTAATCCTTTAGGCTGAGGATACACTATGAAGGACAGAAGCATGCATAAAACTGTGCGCATCAGTTTCATATGCGTTACTGTCCATTTGTGCTGCGATCTGCACAACTGTCAGCAAAAGCAGCATGCGACCCAGAAAAAAAATGGTGATCGCAGTACATGCAATGTGGCCAACCAGATTGACATGCACTGCTCACAGATTCTAACATGCTAACGGTTTGCAAGCAATATAGTTAGCGCATGAGAAAACCCATCACTGTGGCCTAGCCCTTACCCACATCACTACATAGACTTAAAGGGTCACTATACTCACTGAAACAACTTTACATTTTCTGAAACTACAATTTGAGAGAAGTAAAATAATGGTACTCACATATTATCTGTGCTTGCTTTGTCATTAAATTATTAATGTTTAGCGAGTACTCCTAATTCCCCCACCCTCCCTTACTCACTGCCTTCTTTTAGTGTCTGCGACACTTATGTGTTCTGCACATCTCCCCCTCCCTCCTGCTGTCTTTTCTCTGCTGATTCTCTTAAATGTTGCAGAAAGTGTGCTGGCAGGCAAAGAGGTCAAGCATGGGTTACAAATTATAATTTCTGCTTCTTTCCCTGTAAATGCTGTGATTAAAATGATGATTTCTCAGAATCTAACTAGAGTAAAGATACCCTTTAAAAGCCTCTTATCTAATGAGCACTGCAAACTGAATTCGGTTTCAGTGCAGGTGTTTAGTTTTAACTGACCAATTAAATAGTCTAAATGGCATGTTCACTCATCAAATGAAAAATTATTTATAGGTAATTTTAGTACCATATATTGTCACTGTCATTGCGCTGGTGCACCTATTACGCAATTAATTTCTAGTTTTTTACTCCCCTTTTAAGCAGGAGCAGCCTGAAGATGCCGTTAAACACTCTGCATCTACATATCAAATAAAGATTGTTAGGACTAAATGTTAGATTTAACAAATTTAGATCTCAGAGACATTCTGGTCGACAGTAGCCGAGTAGCCTGTTCTGTTGTATGGAGAGGGGAGTGACCAGGAGAAAGGCCCGCCCAGCAGGGGAGAATGAATAAGGCCATCGTTCCCGATCATTGTTTTGTGATGACAGCATGGAACACTAATCAATGCCGGGGACCTGTTCACATGCTAGATTGTCATCTGAAGGGTTTGTTGACTGCTTCAGTTGACAATTACCTGGTATGTTAACTCAGGGATTCTATAACTGTGTGACTCTGGACGTTTGAAAACTTCAACTCCCAGCATTCACTGTAGATGAGGAATCCTAGGAGTTGTAGTTTCTTTCTATACAAGCGTTTGCTCTTTTTTAAAGGGCATCTCCACCCCAAAATAAAATTTTTTCTGTAGTGTAGGGCCCCCTCCCAACCCTAACTGCCATGTTTAAATCTTAAAAATGTGTCCAGAAAAGTACTTATTAAACTTTGTTCCCTTGGCTTCTGCCTCTAATGCTAATTTCGGGAACAGAGTAAGATTAGGGTCTGGACCGGCTGCCATGTCTGTGATTGGTTGAGAGTAAGACAATCACAGGTGCAGCTGCCTGCTATGGAGAGAGCAGAGGGAACGAAGGCTGGTAAGTAAGGTTCTGGAACCTGATGGTATACCCTCAGAAGTATACAAAAGATATATAGAGCAAATAACACCAGAGCTTCTACGGGTCTATAACGATGCCTTTGCTGAAGGGATACTACCTCCCTCTATGTATGAGGCACATATAATACTTTTATTAAAATTAGGGAAAGATCCTCGAGATTGAAACTCATATCGCCCTATATCCCTCCTAAATGCAGATTATAAAGTGCTGGCAAAAATCTTTAAAAAAATCTGGCCAAAAAGTTATCCTCAAGATCATACATCTGGATCAAACTGGCTTTATACCCGGTAAGTCCACCTCAATAAATATTTGGAAAACCCTAATTAACAGTCAGGTAGACCACGATAACTCCAGAACCAAAGTGATGTTGTCACTTGACCCCCAAAAGGCATTTGATGAAATTGAGTGGCCGTTTCTTTGGGCCTGTTTAAACCACTTTGGATTTGGCCCCAACTTTTGTAAATGGACCAAACTCCTTTACGCCTGCCCGGTGGCATCCCTTAAGATAAACGGCTCCTGCTCACACCCATTTCCACTAACAAAAGTAACCAGACAGGGATGTCTACTTTCACCATATCTCTTTGCCCTTGCCATAGAGTCTCTGGCCATCCATCTCAGACAACACAGAGACATCACAGGGTTACACCTAGGCCAAAACGCAGCATTACTCTGTTTATATGCGGATGACCGGATTTTATACCTGGCAGACCCAGATCAATCCCTCAAGAGTGCACACAATGTCATTACAGAATATGGCCCCTTCGCCGGCCTATATATCAATTGGCGCAAATCATGCTTATTTCAAATAGACAATCACATTAATTTCTCCCCATTTGCTAGAACACTGGTACCCTTAGTCAACGAATTCAAGTACCTAGGCATAACAATAACACAATTTTTTTACTCTGCTAATGTAGCCCCACTATTAGAACTGGCCAAAACCAAAACACAAAAAAACTACCTCTAATCTAATCGGTAGAATTAATCTAATCAAAATTATCCTACCCCCTAAAATTCTATACACCTTGCAACACACCATGACTATAATCCCAGATTCTTTTTTCGCTGCCCTACAAAGCACACTGTTATCCTTCCTTTGGGGCAAGAATAGGGTAAGAATTAAAGTACTACCAAGACCAAAAACAGAAGCTGAACTGGCAATGCCAGATTTTAAGTTATATTACTTAGCTGGACAACTAAAGTACTTTAGAACTTGGTTACTTCCACCAACCAATCCCACAGAAACTCCATCTATAGGTCCCATTGAGGAAGCAGAGAGAATGTTGCACTCTTACCTCCCCAATTGCCTTTCTATGTGGACAAAATAATACAAATAGAATATCTCTACACCTACAGCACTTACACATCTGGAAACACGTTAATTAAACACACCAATATGCAGGCATTTCAGAAGAAACCACCCTATGGCACAATCCCACCTTTCCAAATCTGGCATCCTTTGCAGCATCACAATACTAGGAAGACAAAGGCATACAATACTTCAGCCAGATTACTGAAAATCACAAACTATTGCCTTTTCCTGTTATGCAAGAACGCTTTCAACTCCCTCACACATCACTATTTAGGTACCTCCAACTTCAATACTGCATAATATCCGAATTCCAAAGCACCACGCTCCCCATACAAACACACCCCGTCATCCAATTACTGAAAACAGGTGGTAAAAAACAACTGATTTCCAGATTGTACAACTGTTTACTCTGAGCCAACAGACTGGAGGAGGCAGATAAACTGATAAATAAATAGCAAACCCATATTCCATCCCTAGTACCTTTAGAATGTGAAGACATAGTGGAATCTCACATTACTGCATCACCCTCTGCACCTAACAAATTAATGCAGTTTTACATTATCCATGATTCCTCCCTTTCCCTTGTACGAATGTCCCGCATATCCCCCACACATTCTTCCTCATGCCCGAAATACCAATCCAGCCCTGCAGACTTCTGGCACCTCATCTGGAGCAGCTCACATGTTAACAGGTTTTGGGGCAAAGTCACAACACTCTTAACCGAAATACTGGATAGGAATGTACCTTCTGAGCCTAAACTATGTATTCTAGGAATATGTGAGGTCGATATTTGGAGAAGACCCCAATTACTGCTTCTCAAAGAGTCTTTTTTCCATGCCAGAAGAACGATAATTCTTGCATGGATGGCTCCCAATTCTCCAAAATCTAGTAATCGGAAAAAAATTGTCATGAATATGTTACCCTACCTGATATTAACTTATATTAATAGAGGCTGTGTTAAAAAAGTTGATAAAGTTTGGGGGCCCTAGTATAACCACTTCGGTGTCCACTTATGAGACATGAAGGACACCATTTGGTGGTAACAACGTATAAAAGAAATTGATAACCCACTCATCTCTATTTTAATCTGCAGGCACACCACAGATGTTCTTTAGAATACAGCAGATGAATGTATAGATATTATATTATGCTATTATAATGTGACTAAGTTACCTCCTCATGTTCCACGTAACCCCACCCTCTCCCCCTCCCATGAAGGTATAAATGGTTAAATTACCCAATGTAACAAACGTACATGCCAAGCAAATGCAATCAATGTATCTTTATTGTACAACAATATGTATGTGACTGCAACTTCATTAGGTTTGCAAATAAAATACAGTTTTTAAAAAAAAGTAAGGTTCTGGACACTACAGGAAAAAAGTATATTTTTTAAAGATTATCTTTAATGACAAGGGATCCAGAGGGTGGGAGAAAATGTGTGTGTGTGTGGGGGGGGGGGCTCCCCTGTACATGCCAGAGTTCTCCAGGAGGACAGGGAAGGGGCAGATACATTTTTACACACATTAAGGCTCCTACTCTTCAGTTTCCTGGACTTTGAATAGACACTGCAGGACAACCATATGGAGAGGAGGAGAAAGGTAAGGATTTTTTGATACTACACAGTGGGGCCAGCAGTGAGTTAAATTTTAGTTTTGGAGGTGGACACGCCCTTTAACTTTATTTCCCATGCAAAACCAGACCAAAGACATAATATACTGGTCAGTATAGAAGATGAAAATTGCACCAATGTTTACACAGTATGGCTTTGTTTTTTTCCCAGGGTTATTTTATTTCCTGAGAAGTACAACAAACGCGCTACCTGGTGTACCACAAACTACCAACATCATAATGACTGTAAGCACCTACTCGAATTTCCACTAAAAATAAATAAGGATAAACACAGAAGGAAAAAATAAATACAGGCCAAATGAAAATTTTATGTAATGCATAAGCTAACAAAGTAGTCACATGTTTAACTATTTTAGTGTTAATTATTTCTAAACCAGTGTTAAAGTCACAAGTCTAGCTACACTTTCTGCTGCAAATTTATGATTAAGAAAAGAGTAATCAAAGAAAAGTGTTGGATCATATCCCGAGATAATTAAAGAAAATAGTGCACAGTTAATAATTACACCTATACAGGACACTATACCCTATTCCAATAAGTGACTTTTAATACCTAAATCTATATAATCCTAAATTCACATTTTAAGATATAGTTACTTCTGCACAACGCTCCTCCCCCCTCTGTAGGAATCCCTGTCTGCTGTTTCAAATCAGTTTAGAATGGAAACCAGCCCTTAGTGGTCTACTACAGTTGAACAACACTTGTTGTAACATTGAATTGGTTGCTGAAGATTAATTCCACCCTCACCACCAAATAGTATGTGTAACGCTGCCCTAACTCAGTAGGAATACAGTACAGGGAAGATTCACTTTTAGTAAGATGAAGGAGGAAGCCGTGGGATACTGGCACAACACTGGATTCTTTAACAATGGAATAGGCTGTAACAGTGGAGGAGCTGGATACTGGAGCAATGGAATAGGCTGAAACAATGGAGGAGCTGGATACTGGAGCAATGGAATAGGCTGTAACAAGCTCTTAACTGCCTCATCTGTGAGCAGATCTATTCGGTGCTGAATACCTGCCTCTTAATGGCACTCACCTGTGAGCAGACCTATTCGGCGCTAAATACCTCTTCTTAACGGCACTCACCTATGAGCAGACCTATTCGGCGCTGAATACCTGCCTCTTAACTGCACTCCCTGTGAGCAGACCAATTTGCCGTTGAATACCTGCCTCTTAATTGCACTCACCTGTGATCAGATCTATTCAGCACTGAATACCTGCCTCTTAACTGCACTCACCTGTGATCAGACCTATTTGGCGCTGAATACCGACTCTTAATTGCACTACCTGTGATCAGATCTGTTCCGCTGCTGAATACCGCCTCTTAATGGCACTCACCTGTGATCAGATCTATTCGGCGCTGAATACCTGCCTCTTAACTGCACTCACCTGTGTTCAGATCTATCCGGCGCTGAATACCAGCCCTTAACTGCACTCACCTGATCAGATCTATTCGGCGCTGAATACCTGCCTCTTAACTGCACTCAAATGTGAGCAGACATATTGGTGCTGAATACCTGCCTCTTAACTGCACTCAAATGTGACAGACTATTCGGCGCTGAATACCTGCCTCTTAACTGCACTCATCTGTGAGCAGATCTATTCGGTGCTGAATACCTGCCTCTTAACTGCACTCACCTGTGAGAAGACCTATTCGCGCTGAATACCTGCCTCTTAACGCACTCCCTGTGAGCAGACTTATTCGGCACTGAATACCTGCCTCTTAATTGCACTCACCTGTGAGCAGACCTATCAGTGCTGAATACCTGCCTCTTAACGGCACTCACCTGTAGCAGTCCTATTCAGTGCTGAATACTTGCCTCTTAACAGCACTCACCTATAGAGCAGACCTATGTGGTGCTGAATAGCTGCCTCTTAACTGCACTCACCTGTGAGCAACCTATGTGGTCTGAATACTGCCTCTTAATTGCACTCACTGTGAGCAGACCTATGTGATCTGAATACCTGCCTCTAATCGCACTCACCTGTAGCACACCTATTCGGTGCTGATGACCTGCCTCTTGAGCATTCAGGTGTCAGGCAACCTAATTAGTGCTGATTACCTGTCTTAATAGCCTGTCCCAGGCGCACACAGGTTGTAAACTCACAGCACCTTTGAAACTCACAAGGACTGTCCACCCAAAAATAAGTTTTAGTTTGTGAAGTTTCTCATTCATCCAGTTCAGTGTGTATCTGTGGTATTTGGTTAGATTAACTGGACTGAAGTTTATTTCTTGAAGAGGTTTCAATAGTCATCCAACACTTTCCAATTCAGAATTAAGAAAGTCAGTCGGATAACCGGCGAAATGTCATCAGGAACTAAATTTAAGCTTAATTACCCCAAAAGTGGACTTTTGGTTTAACCTTACCTTGATCCGACGCTCTAAGCTGAGCTATACTTACTCTTCATCTGCAGATTCTCTCGCCGGAAGTCCATCCTCCTACATTCAAGCCTGTTACAAGCATGCAGGACCATGACTGACAGTACATACCTGGAAGAGCTGGTTACAATTACGCTTTGCTCCAGCACATTCTAACTGGCTTGAACAAAGGACTTCTGGCGAGGGATCTGCTGATTTTAGAGTAAGTATATCTCAGCGTAGGAGTGTCGGATCAAGGTAAGGTAAAATTAAAGACCACTTTTGAAGGGTGAACATGCCCTTTAATATAGAGCTTTGTGAAGCCTTTCAGCCAAGTTTATAATTTCCATTTCTAGTAATTTATTATTTTATAAATGTTAGATGATCACATGACAAATGGTAATGCTAAGAGGTGCCCCATCTTTGTACTTTCCGTATGACTATACAGTCTCCCCCCCCCCCCCCCCCCATGAAACCACTGCAGATGAAGCAGAAAGGGTCCCTTTCATTTGCTTTTATTTCTTTAGACAGAAGTGGACATCTAAAAGATCTGACCAAACACTTTTGCCAGTGTAACATAGGGTTCAGGAACTTCAGGTTTTACTACCAACAGTTGTTAAAGATGTAGACTTCTAAATATCAGGACCTTTAAAGTCCCATGATGGTCCTGTATGGTAACTGATCCAGGTAAGTGATATGATTTTTACTTCAATACTCCTGTGGACTCCATGCTCTCAAATGGTGATGTACATAGCCAGACATGCTTTCCTAATCTTTACTGATCTGCTACTATGTTAACTATTGTCCTTTCCAATCTATGTATTATTCAGTGAGTGGATCTGGTTACAGCTTGTAGTTGCAGTTGTACTTTGTTCCTTTGGTACCTTCCTCCACGCTAGTGGTTCTCTGGTATCACTAGAAGTCCTGCACATTGCAGACATTGTTTACCATCCAGTTCAACCAAAAAACATATTAAATAAAAAAGAAAAGGTATTTCCCCTCCAAATTATACAACGTGGGCGTACAAGTAGAATTGAACAAATAGAATATGTTGTGGTTTGTTCCACTGTTAGTTTTACCAAAGTTTGTGAAGCCAAATTTTTACAGGCAAACGTATTGTCAGTGGGAAAGCAACTTTGTTCAATCAGCATGGTTTGGTTCAAAGGCCAAAAGCCACAATAATAGTGAACACTTGCATAAGAAGCTGGGAAAAGGCATGAGAACCCTCAAATATATTTACACATTTGGTCTAGAAAATATTTGGCAGCTACCATCCATATATACAAATAAATATACAGGTAATGATGGCTAGTGGACTGGATGGCAACTGAGGGGTTGAATTGGCTGGCAGGCTGGCTAGTAGATACACACACGAGCAATAGTTTTGTCCATCTCTATACAGCCCTGTCTGTCTCGACCTACCCCAACTCTAAGCTCTCCAACACTGACATGACTTGCAACTTCACAAATCCTTATAATGTACGCAGAGAGTTTATTACATAACCAGTTCTTTATATAAACCTGTCTGTAGTTGGCCATATCTGAATTCAGATAATAATTACAGCTCTAGTTTACATTATTATAATTATGTTAACTTTTACAGCATTCGGTTTCAAAATGTTTTCAAACCTGTGAGGAATAAAATGTTTTGCCTAGATAGCCAACTTCCATCTAAGAGAAGCAGAACTTTAATTATCGCTGAATTCTAAATAGAAAGCTGGATTTTGTACAATTTCATTTAAACAAGCTCTTAGCTGCTAGGAGACCTAAAGTTTGGCAATAGAATCCACTGAAGGTAAACTAGCAATATACAGTAGGCAATGATATTGTGTAAGCATACAGCAGACTGATTATCCCAGGGCATATAAACAGCTGGAGGGAGGAAATTGTATTATTTGGCAAGTTATGTTTGACCTATAACTCCCCTCTCACAATTATTCTCTTTCCGCTTATTGTGTCTTTTCTCTTTATGAATGATCTGCCATGTTTTTCTATATTTTCCTGTTATATGACAAATTATGTGGGAATACAGCTTAGTGAATGGTCTATTTGTCTTTATTTCTAGATAGCCCAGTGTTGGCAACCCAAATCAACATTTTTCTAACATTCTAACCTACCCTTCAACATTTAAACAGGTACACTGCTGAGAAATGCATTGCACGGTGGTGTGCTGAATCAGTCCATTGCATTATACTTGCCTTACAGTTAGTTGTTTCTATAAGGGCTAGACCTCACCATCCGATTTCTCATGCTCTAGCGATTGTTTAACGTGTGACAATCGCTGCACAGTGCATGTTAATATGGGTGTCCACATGACATGTTGTGATCACCATTTTATGAAGATCACATGTGAGCCAATTGCGCACGATTGCACAGATAGCAGTGCAAACGGACGGTAACTCGCATTAAACGCGCGCCGATGTGCATGCTTTTTTTTCACACTTGTCGCCGCCCCATAATGTGGCCTCACCCAAACAGTAACTATAAAAGGGGTATTTCGGAGGGTGCAGAAACTAGTCTCTGGATACTATCAGTGCATGCATGTCGGACAGGCGCACAGGGTTACGGGGGAATCCCCTAGGGGGCCCACAGCCCATTCACCCAAAGAAAATAAGGAATAATGCTTAAATTTCAATATAGAGTCAAAGGACAGTAATAAATGATAATAATGCACTCACCTGTGATCAGATCTATTCGGCGCTGAATACCTGCCTCTTAACTGCACTCACCTGTGATCAGATCTATTCGGCGCTGAATACCTGCCTCTTAGCAGATTGAAGACAGAATCTTAAGGTAAGTATTACTGTATATAGAAGTGTACCCAGGGTTTCAGGTCCTCACGCCTGAACTACTTGTATAATTGTAGCTATCCACCCCTCACCCCAATATATAATGTTTACAAGTACTTTTACTGCAATCTTATTTCAAAATGTCCATTACTCTCTATTGCTCCTGATGTAGCCATGCGCATTGTTATGAACGATAAACCTACATTACCAAAACAGGCTAGGTCAAGGGACACTATACTGAAAAAATGACTTTGCCTCTCTTAAATCTAAATTAATACATGTAGTAGCACACTGATGTGCGTGTGTTGCTGCAGGCTTCCATCCAACGCACCATTTTGTGTATGGACAGTATCCCCCATCCCTTTTTAACACTCCCACTTTCCCATCCGACCTGACTTTTTTTCCACAAACAACTGTCAAGCCTGAACACACGCTACAGCATTCCAACTGTCAAAACTGTCCCATATTAGCGATAGTAAAACTATTCACAGAAGAACTGGATTGAAGCTGGAATCATAAGAAGTTTTGAGTTTTAGTATCTAAAGAAAAGTTCCAGTTAGGGTCAATGTTAAATACCTATTTTTCGGTATAGATTCCTTTACACCATTCTCTCTTCTTGATCTTCCTACCTTTGGAACTCTCTCGCTTCGCCTGGTGACATCCATTAATGCTTTCAAATCTACTGTTATGCTAGATCTTCTGAGAAACAGCACAAATCATGTAGCCCTTTTAAGAAACTTTCAGGAGATTGCCTATCCTTGCTAAACGGAAAATAGCGATTTAAAATTACGCTATCCTATGTTACTACATGTTTCGCAAAGATTTTGCACACTTGCCTGTCAACCATGTCGCAATTTTTTTTTTCTGCTTAGGGCAAAGCATGCAATCAGTTTGCCAGGTTTTTGCACTCTCGTTTTTGCACAAAACATTAACGCCTCATCGATAGTGTCTTTAAACTATGCGCAAAGGTGTCGCAACTTACTGCTAGTCGTTTTCGCGTGTATTAACGTTGCAAAGGGAGTGACGTAGGTTGCATAGCGAAATATATTGCAACTCTATCCCCCTAAAGTAACCACCCCCCCCACTTGTATGTTTGGTCCCCCCAACTTAGATGGTAACTCTCTTCATCTGCGGCAGTGATCTCATTCTAATGTGTCGCAGGGCTTGTTGCACTTATATCATTTAATATACCGAATTTACTATATATGCTTTTCGTAACCGATGTATGACATATGGTATTTATTTTATCTGGTAAGGCTTGCACTATCCTCCTTGTTTGTATATCTGGTATTTTTATATGTACAGCGCTGCGTACCCAAGTTTCGCTGTTATAAATAAAATTATACAATATACCTTAAGTGTATGTACTGACAAAATGACTAGGCGTCATTTTAATCTTAAGTAAACACATGTAAGTAGTCACTTACTTCTGAGGTGTGTGTTGCTGCTGCATTCCTGTCCTCTACCTCACTACTTTTTTTTGCTCGCTATGACCCTGAACCTGCACAATTTCCTCCCCACACACCAACTGTAAAAACTCATACAGCCAACAACCACATGTCAAAACCATTCCAGCTACAGCAAAACTGCTTACAGAAATGCTAAGATTTTCAAGACTGGATTTTCAGATTGGATATCTAAAAAATAGGTGGCAGATCAAACAAAAAAAAACGGTATTTACAGTGATATTGGGAGATGGAATTATACGGTTTCCACTAATGTTACAATTTAAAAAAAATTAATTTTCCTGTGTCATAACCCTTAAGGGCTGCGTTACACATGGAAGTACTTTGATCCATTATCCTGCCAACATGACCTACTGACCATCCTATGTTTTGGTCCAAATGAGAAGGCCGCCCCAGGATTGACCATGATTTAGCATCATGGGTGATCATTTGGACTCTGACTGACTTTGCTTAAAAAAGTGTTGGGATTGGGCGTGTTGCCACGTTGCATCTTTAACTGAACAGCCGCCAACCAGGATGTGGGATGACTGTCAGCCGTACAGCCAGAGGAGCGTTGAGGGACTGGGGTAAGAAAAAGACATTTTCAGGGGCAATGCATTTGAAATTGTTGGATAATGCGAAAACCTAGGTTTGGGGCGGTGGTAACAGTCTAAGCGGACTTTTATTTTAGAGGCTGGACATGTTCTTTTAAACAGCTGTTCCAACAATGGATTGTCTAGTGATGCCTGCACTGACGCTTTGCCTGAGCAGCTGTTTTCTGGCTGGATATGCGGTAGTGTTTTTTAAATGTGAAAATGCCTTTCACAGTTGAATAACGGACACCAGTATTTTCGGCAGTACTACCACTTGATGGTTCAGTGGGCCATTTTAACACCACTGCCAACAAAGCACCACTAAGTTTTTTTTGGACTTTGTGCCGATAACTAAATCTTTATATATACAACCCAACACCTGCCAAGTATCCGCAGTTGCGGAGGCCAAAAATGATTGGTCACGATCCGGGGCCTCACTGTCGGTCATTCCCAGTTGGATTTTTTGTGGACGCTATCATGGTTGGCCCCCGTGGTGTGGGTGCATGGCTAAGCCGTCTCATACCGCCACATGGGTATGGCAATTATGGCATCGTCCAATGGAATTTCCTGTACACAGCATGCATCGGTGTTCTGGAAAATGTATATGATAAGAATCTCTGATGATTGCAGAGTAAAATATTCTTACGAGGTACAGGTCTTGGGTTTACTATTAATCACATGGCTTTTTATGCAGAAATTAAAACCACACTTTGCTAGTCTACCTTGGTAACTCACTGAATCCAAGTGGCCATACTTAAAAAAACACATATTTAAAGAGCACTGTTATCACTTAAAAAGCAATACTCTGCGACCTGTGTATAACTATGGCCCCAGGTGTAGTTTGCGCCCTTTCCATTCATCAACAAAGGTCACTTGAAAGATAGAAAACACAACACACCCTTTAAAACAAAAAATACTTTTAATAACATATCTACATTTGTACATGTTGCAAAGTTTACTACAACAATGTGTACTGTGATTATATGAAGTTATAACATAAAAAGATTTCATAAATAATAAAGATTCAAATATTCACAATGTATTTGCACAATGAAGTTACAAATAAAATTCAGTTTAAAAAACAGTGACAGAATAAAAAAAAAGTAAATATTTTTGTGCCTACCTATTAAAATAAGTGGCATTTTATCATCTCGGCAATGTAACAAACTAAACTCTACCGACTTCAGATGTAAAATGGTTTGATCGTTCCAATTGCCCAAGAGCACGTGTTTTATTTAAATTCCAATCACAAGAAAGCACCTCACCACCGAATCACTAAAACAGAATCATTTGCTGACATGACATGACATACATCAGGGTGGAGGAGGGTGTGGCGCTTGTTAGTAGTTGTGGCACAAGTAACTGATAAAGTGGGCAGGATCACATGAGTATTTCGTAAGAACTGGCGAGGCTATGCTCAGAAAACTAGGAAGGTCAGCTCCAGGGTTTTCGATTGGGGTATGTAGAGCCAGGCTTCTCGAGAGTCATCTAGCTAACAAGTGGTTTATAAAAAGTAGCTCAGGATACATTATTTCTTATCATATGAGGTCTCTGACTAAAGTAGTGTGCGTCTAGAATTGAACATGAAAAGGCGGGAAGGGAAGTAAAGAGCCAGTTAAGTTGGTGATAACCAGAGCATCTACTGGGCAGCTTAAACCCAGGACACACATGCTGAAATAGCCCTTAACGTCTCATCCATTAATCCATTACTCTCCATGACTCTGCCCTTATGAATCAGTAGGAATTTCCTTATCTCCACTGTATGTCATAGGGGTTGTCCCTCCCACCAACACGTAACATTAGGGGGGTTTTGTTACATGATTAGAAACAATGTCCCACACTTTTCTCCAGCACTCACCATCAGATTGGCCTCAACTCAGTACAGGGTTGGTAATGGGACCTTAACTGCTCCAAATCTATTTTAAAGTAAATATACCAAATAGCAATATGAGCCGGAATTGTTGCCAAAATCACCTCTCTAAGAAAATATATTATCAACCACCAAACTTGTTTATTTTCATTTCAATAGTTTATTCATAGTTTATCTTTTATCTGAGCATTAGAAAGGTAGAATATAGTGACTCCCTCTTTCTTCCTCCTCGTCTCCACTTTTCAAATTATGCAGGATGATAACCTAAATACTGTACTAGGTCCTTACCTTGGGTTTGGTTAGATCATCTGTAATACTTCCAGTCCACTTCTCCTGACTTAGTCCTTGATCTGCCAAATGAAGGCTATCTACTCCCCACGGTCTGTAACTAACAGACTGGGGGTCGGAGATGGACTGGCAAGGTAAATTTAAGTATTACGTACTACAGCTATTTGAGCTAAACCCAGGAGTGAGGACCTAGCAATTTAGGTATAAAGGGAGGAGGAGGGGAGTAAGTATAGTTGTCCTTTTAGTCATTATGTGATTTTCAGATTAAGGAAAGTCAGTGGAAACATCATTATTTTCAAAACTCTTAGTTTATATACGCACTAGTTAGTTTTTCATATTCTCTGTCCATTTTGAAAAAATCAGTTGAATTTATACCCTTGCTATTCCCAATCTGTTGACATTATGAGTTGACATTTCAGGTTCTTTAATGGTCCTTCTTCCTCCCAGAATGCACCACTTCCTTGGATTGTTCCTAACAGTGATTTCTGCAGGATGGGTCAACATGCTCAGATCTCTACTGAGCAACTGATAACCCAGACGCTGGATCAAGGGCAAGACCATAACCGTCCTATTAGGGTCCTGCAAACAGGAAGTCAGTATTTCAGTTTTTTTATTTACACAGACACAATGCTAAATGGTCAGGTTAATCATTAGATGGAGAATAACTGCTTTTTTTCTTAAAATATATGTATTTGCCACTGAACTTTCCCTTAAACCGTGTAGAATTTTTACACCTATACTGATACTGTCACTATCTGACTAGATAGATGATACACATCGGACATTATTTTTTGCAATGACTATTCCATAATCGACCTTTCCCTCTTTCTGTGAGAACTCTGGGAGACACATCAATGATATTTCCTGAGGGGGCAGCAAAACAAGTTAATTACTGTGAAATTCTCCAGTGTATCCATTCCCACCCTCACTTCAATGACCTTTTAGGACTGTACATGAGCGCTTCCTTACATTCTAGTTCATCACCTTCACAGGACCACGGGGCAAAGTCATTTCAAAGTGTGAAGATCAATAGAAAAATTAAGCCTAGTATATACGGAGACGGTACAAAGTCCCACATCTCCTGCCTGCTGCCCATTATTATTAACCATTGTTACAAAAGAACACTGATTTACAAAGTATAACCCTAACCTATATACATCTATTGGAGTATTAGAAAGCTGATTAGTGCGGCTTTGGACTTTTCTAATATGTTACATTGTGGTAATGGGATGTTCCAGAAATACTATTGCATATAGCGGACATTGCACCCAGAAGGACAATGGCTCTCTGCTACTGGACCATCACTGAATGATTTGCTCTTAGTCATTTAAAATAGAAGAAATGATCTATGTCCTCATAGCACTACCACCATTCTTACTGCCGTGTGCCTGGACCAATATTAGTGGTTGCACTGAATGTTGCAGGAACATCACCAGATAAGTCAATTAGTGTATAGTCATTTCTTGTACAAAGGCCTGTAAATGGCCCAACATCCTAATTCAAGCAGAATGTAGACAAGGGCCCCCCAGGAATACAGGAGGACACTGGCTGAAAATCTTCCAGCTGTTTTACAAGCACTTCTATAGCAAATCCCACAGCAATAGCCTTAATACAAACACCAATCTACTATTCTACAATTGAATAATATACAGTAACAGCAGAACTCCTAGTGGTTATACATACGGTAACATTATATGGGAGATATGCAGAGATCTCAGCTCTACAAGGATTCTGGCCAATATTAACGCAATGTTTGGAGACATTCTATCAGCAACACAGCATTTTTTTATTAAACAAATTTTTATTAAAAGTCTGATGCAAATTCAGACAACAAAAACCTAAGTGATGTTAACCATTTACTGTGTGTTATTGGTAAAGCAAACAACCCTCGAAAAATCATGGGCTTTGAGGTTTAGATTATCTAGATAGGCCCTTTATTATTGCGTAGTGAATCTAGGAAGTATGAATATTATTACTGGAAGAGAGAAAGATCTTTCACAAATCTGTTGTACGAAATCTGTCACTTCGGGCCATATTTATATATGCGCAGTAATCGCCGCTACACAATTCTGTCCTTTACCGGGGTTTTATAGTATTGTCTTTTCTATGGTGGAATAAAATAATATTTAAATAAGATAACAATCACATTTTATTGTCTAACAAAGGGACTATGCTAATCTGTAACATGCTAACAATTAATCCTACTCTGAGCGTCTAACAGTCCCCAGTGTTGGTTTTTCAATCTTTTCACCATAGCCAAACATTCCTTCAATGAACCAAAATAACAATCCAATTTTCGTTTGTGTTCAATTTAAAGACACCATGATAATGTAAATTAACACAATTAAATTATCAAGCACTGTTTAAAAAACACTTTATAATGTACTTTTCTCACTCTTTTCTCAATTCACTGCTAAGTTTCTCCCATAATCCTGCCCAAACCCTACTCTTCTTAAAGGTGATGAAAACTAATATAACACGACATTCAGGTGATTCACCCCGAAATCAGAGTGCTATATTTTAACTTTAAAAATGCAAAGGATCATGGGAACACAAAAAAAGTGATCCTCAGTAATTAGATGACTAAATGAACAAAGTTCTTTTTACATGGGATTACCCAAATTTTGTTAATTATTATAATAATTTCAATCTCCTTCTCTCACCTGTCTAAGAATCCCCTGTTCTCTCCAACATTGATATTTCTCTTATAAACCCTAATGTCAGAACACTGAAATATGGTGATAAAATGGATATGTTCATTTATTGCTAACGAACCACCCAGGGGTCTCTGCCGAAGCTTTCACAACAAATGGTGTAAATTACAGTTTTCTAACAGCCTGTCATGTGATGGGTAATTATATTTAAGGCTAAACAACGTAACATTGCTTTCCAAAAGTGCCACATACACATGCAATCCACAGTGCCTATTATTGCAAACCACACCGCAATACATTATCATACACACTGTTTACAACAAATGCCCATGTATACGCTATCCTACAGCAAAATTATAATTTATCATTGCTAGTAGCAGCTGTTTCATTCTCATACCTCACGTGAGATTTACTGTATTAGCTACTACTGTACCTTTAAAGACCACTATAACAACCAAATGAAAGATTTTGTCCATTGGGAGACATAGGGGCTGTTGCATTCGAGGTGCCAAAGTTTCCTATATGTTTTTATTTGCAGCAGCCAATCGGATGTACGTTTTACTGAATTTATTCATTTTTATTACAGTTTAAAAAACATCTGATTCGTTTTCGCAAATAACATATCAGGGGGAAATTTTGCAGCTTTTATTGCATCACCCATAGTCCTTTGTCAGTTTTAGTCACTGCCGTTGAGCCAACTATCCCCCTTACCTTGACCTGCTCGATTTGGCCAATGGTCACATGACAGCTGAGAAGTCCACTGTCAATCATGGTACACAGGTGACGTTTAAAGCCTTTGTCTTCCATAATATTATTTGTGTACAACATTTAAGGGCAGATGTTCACCCTCTAACACATTTTCCTTCTTGCAGGGTGTCAGAGAAAGGAAAATATTGTTAATGTAGGGGGTGAACATGCCCTTTAAGATAATCTGGGGAATATTAAGTCTTTTAGAACTGCATGGAGACATGCAAGTGTTAAACATACAACCAGATTCCAGAATTTTTATAAACACTTTATAAGATGAAGGCAAACAGATGACGCTGGTATCCAGATTGCAGTACACAAACCTTTTATATTCTGTAACTACAATCCCTATTATCCCATCCACAGAGCTGAGTGATATATCTGGATAATGTAGTACTGGAGGTTTCACGGTTTAGATCCTTTACCCAGCTGTGTAATAAACTAAAATACTAAACACTGGTCATGATACTGCATATGATGGATGTGTTCAATGTCTCCCCTCTCTTTCAGTAAATCCTGTATGTTCACCTTGCAACCTGTTTTCAACAAATCACCAGGCAGTCCGATCAGTGTCTCATTGCACTCGCTCTCTTTTGTGGCACCAACACAGAATACAACATGAGGACAAAGTTAAAGCCACAAATATAATAACATGAGTCCTTTAAGCTACCAATCAGATGTTTAGCTTTTAAATTGGTTACTGTTGTTATAAAACATTTGATTGCTTCTGTAGATGTGAAAAATGTCATGTATTGTAAACAATACAATAGTTTCTCTATGAATTAAAGGGACAATCAATATTTGTTAAATTGTTAGTTTGTGTAATGCCTTCTTATTTCTACCTATTCTCTCCCTTTTGACAAATCAGTTGATTTCATACCCTTTGCTGTCCCTGCTGTTGACATTAGTGAGCTGAATTCAGGTTTCTAACGGTCCTTCTTCCCAGGATGCAACCACTCCTTGGAATGTTTCCTAACAGTAATTTCTACTGATTGGCTGTTGGATGGGTCAAAGATGCTCAGATCTCTACTAAGCAACTGAATCAAACCCAGGCGCTGGGTCAAGGGCAAAGACATAACGGTCTCACAGGGGTCCTGCAAACAGGAAGTCAGTAGTTCAGTTACATTATTATACACAACACAATGCTGATTGGCAGATTAAGGTCTTGGATGAAATACTGCTTTTTGAAAAGCATATGTATTCCACTGAACTTCCCTTAAGTTTGGTTCCATAACTGTGTTATACATAACTTCCACGGGACCGATGCCACAAGTATAATATTTATTTTACTAAAAACTACAAAAGAATGAGAGTAAAAGGAACTGCTAAACATGGGAGGATTTTTTGAGTTTATTCACTCTCTTTAAAGGGCAGGCCACCTCCTTTAAGGAAAAGTCCCCCCTAACTCGGCAGCAGTTACAAAGCTGAGAAAGCTGTAACTAATACAAGTTTGGAGATGTAACCTGCATTACATTTTTCATTTGAGGAAGGACTTGCCCTGTCCTAACACACACTCATAATGATGGTTATCTCCCGCACTTCTATTCACAAGCTAAGCAACTGATGGTTGCCTCTCCTGGTACTGTAGCTGGTGGTTATGTAATTCAAAACTGGATATCCCAAATGCATACCAGCACTTGAAAGTATATAGTGCATTTATTAAACACCTGCAGGCCTATGTAATAAAAGGCCTGGTACTGTAGCTAAATCTGATGATTGGGGCAAAATTGTCACAATTTGTACATAGAACGTTTATTACATAGGCCTTCTGATGTTTCACGTGTCATGCAACATATTATACACGTCACTTGCTTAATAAATACACTTTATATTCAAGATTGGCCACAAAAAACTACAAAATTCTTTCACCGTATTGGGACTAACACCTTGATTGCTACTGTATAGATGTATTGCGTAGTTTAATGTTATTTTTCTATGTGATCTAGACGCATATTCAGAGGTGCAGAGGTTCCCTATAATCTGTACACATCCTGTGGCTTCTATTAGCCCATTTCTATGGGCTATAGAGCCACAGGATGTGACAGATTGTAAGGGGCATAGACATTTTTAGACACACATAATTAAAGGGAAACTGCAAGATTATATTTATATATTCATTGAATATTCCTATTACACAAAAATATACACTGTGTAAATAAATATTATAACCAAAAGACATACTAATATGTACCTTAGGTTACTTAGATTGCAGGATCATTAATAGAGGAAAGATGTGAATATATAACTAATTGTAATTACAACCTGTATTAATAATGGGATCTATGGAATGGATTCCTATACAAGCAATCATACAATGTTCCTATTATTGTAATCAACACCAACTGACAGTACAGCCCAGGATTTAGGAAATGCATGTTAATAATTAAATGAATGGTGTTGAAACATCAGGTGAATTAAAGGGTAAAGTTATCTGAGCTTCGGACTAAATAGAATGTATGGAAATCAAAGCAATGGTACCTTTAGCAGGTATTAAACGGGATCTGTTATCTTATATTCTGCAAGGAAGTGCACAGAACTGAAGTTAGTTGTAATGTATACACACAATTCAGTTCTCTTCTTCCTTATGGGACATATATTGTTGAGGTTGGCCTTTAATATATCTTATGTCTCAATCATAAAAATGTCTAAAGAAACACCTGGGCCCAGTAGACAACCCTGATCTGATCCATCTGTTGATGTGAGTTAACACCATCATGGGCTGTTTACCAGTGTTAATAGCACTTGGTATCCTAATCCTATGGGGACCCTTACCCTATAATACAAGCTAAAGGAAGAAAAAAGGTACAAGTCTGGCGCTCTCTAATAGACAAAATTAAACAGACAAGTGTCACGTCACACACACATTATAGATATATATAATATATATATATAACGAGGGCAGACTTTTTAGAGGAATATAATACTAATTTGAGGATATATACCGTATATCTCAAATATAAGTCAAGATTTTCAGGCTTATAAACTAGCTTGAAAACATAACCGGCTTATACTACTCGGTGTCAAGTCCTAATTTAGATCCAAATGCTGCAATTGGGGATTGTAACCAGTAGTGTGGCGCTGTGTTAAAAAATCCTTTATCTGCATAGAAAGTTCAGGAGCTAATCTGCCTTTACACTCCTCCTGTCTTCCTGTACTCTGGCTGTGGACTCAGCACTGTCACTGCTCATCTGGATGCCTGCAAATCTGATGGGTCTTCTTAGTTTGGGGCAAAATGGCTGCTAGTTCATTGCAAATGAAAGCTTGAAAACTACAACTCTCAGGTGACACTTTTAACTATTGGGGTCAGAGTGCCTTTACTATATGGGGGTCAGGATAAGTCTAATGATGGTAATTTATTAAAAGTTTTATTAACCTTGCCCTCCATGTGTTTAGAAACTACAATTCCCACAACCAAAGCCTGCTGGGGAATTGTGGTTCCAAACATACTGAGTGCCAAGGAATTAGGGGTTACCTGGTAATGGATTTGGCTATTAACTATGGGACTACTTTATGGGAATTCTGCTGTCCCATTTTAAGGGCAACTAAGACCACAAAACAATACTGAATCAGAAGGCAGTAGTAGTCATAACTTCGCCCTCGGCTTATACTCGAGTCATCAGTTTTTTACAAATTTTTCAGGAAATAGGTACCTCAAATATACTCGGATCAACTTATACTCGAGTATATACTGGTATATATACGGGCATACTTCTTAGAGGATAATATAATATATATTTACTGGGGCAGACTTTTTGAGGTATATATAATGGTTTGGAGGATAATATATCACTGGGGTCAGACTTTTAGAGGCTATAGATATATCCTGTTTGGAGGATATATAGATATAATAATATTGTTTGGAGATATATATATACTGGGCAGACTTTTAGAGGATTAGATATATACTGGTTTGGAGGATATATATATATACTGGTTTGGAGTATATATATATAGTGGAGCAGAATTTTAGAGGAATAGATATATCTGGTTTGGAGGATATATATATATATATATAATATATATATATATTATATATATATTGGTTGGAGATATATATATACTGGGCAGACTTTTTAGAGGATATAGATATATACTGGTTTGGCGGATATATATATATATATATACTGTTTTGGAGGATATATATATAGTGGGGCAGACTTTTTAGAGGATATAGACATATACTGGTTTGGAGGATATATATTACTGGGGCAGACTTTTAGATGACCCTATGAAGTTTCATGAGATGTCACTGATTTTATTTGGAAGCCACAAGCCACATTATCTAAATGGGGCGTCTATTTATATTTGATGTTTTTTCCAAGTTTTTATTACAGGCTTTTTTGTTTAATTAATAAACAACACAGTAAAACAGTTGTCATGGTCACATAGCATACATCAAGCTTCATTTAGATTGATAAACAAAGGAAAAATAACTTTAACTGGGAATCAGAGGAGAGGAGCAGGGCCCCACCATTACATAGCAAGACACTTTAGTTATCCTTTAGGGGAATCCTTTATACTAAATCGTGATGCTTGACATAGTCCAATTTGAATGTATAATAATATTATTTTGGTGGATTATTAACGCATACATCTTCCGTAGCGCTTTACAATTACATGTATACTCATATCAGGCCCTGCCCGAAGAGTTACAATCTATACATTTATTTGACACGTACAAACCTATCAGTATGTCTTTATGATTGTGGTAAACCGGAGTGCCCGGAGGAAACCCATGCAAGCACAGGAGAACATACAAACTCCTTGTAGATGTGTCCTGGTGAATTGTATGCAAGAGAGAAGTGGCGGGTGGCTGCCCTGTTTCATGGAATTGTTGTACCCGCACAGACCGTGTCCTGAAGTGGAAGTGCCCCTGCATGCGTGCTCTACTGGTGTGTTTGTAGAGATGTTCGAAACTGTTGAGTTTCGTTCTTGAAATTTTCGGAAAGTTCGATTTTGAAAATCGTCTACTTTCGATAATTATCTGCTTTCGTAAAAATCGAAAATTGAATAAGTCGGGTTTCGTGAAATTCGGGAGTTCCGAAAGTTCGTCGGGCACTTTGAAACCCTCAGATTCGATTTGAAACTTGGTTCTATCGAACCCACATTGCACCTCTAATGTGTTGATGACTACCTACCTCCCTACTAGAAAATAGCAGAACTGTAGCTACACCATGATGGTCTGGGCCTTTCTTCAATAGATGTGCAAAAAGTTCCCCAGTTCTTAATCTGAAGCAACCAATCATATTTCATCAAATGTATTAACAGTATAGCTGTAATCTTTTCTCCCAAGCACCAGAATTTTGGTTTAATTATTCTTACTGTGGTTCCCGAAAAGATGTAATTGCTAATGGTTCCTACTCTACAACAGAATTAACCCCTTACAAATGATCCCCCAACGCCCATGTCTGTATACACCTACAGATATTCTTTGGAACAATATTGATTTATTTTTCCTTTATTTCTCTCTTCATTGACGTTTCTCCAGTTTTCTGAATCCCAGAAGCGATCTAAACCGATGCTGCATGTTGCCATGGAAATCCGATTCCCTGACAAGTTTGGGCATGTCAACAAACTAATTATGGTTTTGACAAAGAAAAAATTTGATATCCTTCCTAGGTAAAATAGTATTGTTTCATTTTCAAATGAGTCTGAGCGTATATTCAGTCGCATTAGAAACTAAATGTAACAAACAAAAAGGTTTAAAACAAACCCACTATCAGCTTTTCTATCTATGCTCTGAATGTCTATTAATCTGCTTGCAATTAAAGTAACTTCAATTCTCTAAAGGCTGTTAGGGAGGCTGGGAAATGTACTGGTGTTGGATGAAAAAGAAGGACACTCTGTCTGCTGCCTTAAGGGCGACTACACTGAAAAAACTGTGTCTCATCTTAATCTACACTAAGTACATGGAAGTAACACTTACTCTGGGTGTGTGTGTTTCTGCATATCTTCAATACACACTTTTTTGTTCAGGCTCATATCCTCCCTCCATCTCTTAACCCATTCCTCCTTTCTTCTGCCCTGACTATCTGTTAAACAAAGCATGCTCAGTAGTCACGATCAGGGAAGGAAAATTTGAATTTCCCACCATGCAGCTGTACACATACCAATCCTCTTGCCCTGTCATATTGTTACAGCAAAATGACAAACATCATGTTAAAATTTGTAACTGAGAACTGAACTCTAAAGATACATAAGATGTTAGATCATGTCGGCTGAGAAATGACATTTCAGCAATGATTAAGGTGTGTACATGCTCAGAATTAAGGCTAGGCCACTCAGGCCCTTATTAACAACTTTTGTCATATAATAGGATACATTCCCCCAGCCCCAACCGCTTAAAATAAATTTAAGAAAGTGACCAGATGTTTACTACTTACCTTCCCTCTCTCCTCCACGCCTGGCCGGCTTTCTTCTGCTTGCAAGACACTGCAAGCAGGGGCGGGACCGGCAGCCGCGTCCGTGATTGGCTAGTGGCAGCCAATCATGGACCGGCTGCCGGCTTCTCAAGAATGCCGGTGGAGAGAGGGAAGGTAAGTACAGTTCTGGGGACTTTCTTAAAATTTTTTTTTGCAAAGTTGGGGCTGGGGAACATATTCTATTATACGGGCAAGGGTTTTATGGTTAGGGGGAGGGATAGCAAAACGGGAGGGAAGGGGGGGGAGAAGGTTGCAGTATGCATGCTAAACTTCTCCCGGAGGCAGACAGGAGGCAGAGTCCTATATGGACTCCCTATCCTCCTGGTGGGCAGTTTTTGGGATTTTGGGGGGGGGGGACTTCAGGAGACCATATGAAGCTGGGATGTGAGGTAGGATTTTACTACACTACAGGGGTGGAGCCATTAGTGGGGGGGATTATAGTTTGGGGGGTGGACTGTCCCTTTAAACACTAGTGGGGTACAATTGGAGTGGCCACTAAACCGCTGTGTGGCTGTTTGCGCTGAATTGGATGATCAGATCGCATGCAATAACCCTTTTTGAGTAATTCGCTAGAGCCCGAACCGCGAAAAATTACAGGGATTGTAGCGCACGCGGCCCACCAACGAGCACGATGCCCATGGCATGCACTTAGTTGTGCCTAAGCCTAAGTGATCTGTCCTTTGGATGTTTAAGATGTGAAGTAGTGATTCTATTGCTTACCAGCATTGCTTGCTCACATAATTGGTAAAGTAATATTTATACATTGTTTTTGAAAGCAATTGTTCCAAAGGCTTTACCTTTCTGTTTGTACATAGCTTAGTGTTTCGGATTGGTATTAAATAAATAGTGGGAGGCCATGAAGAATTATTATGGCTGATGCAATAATGTGCCAACTTTGCCAGTGCTACTAATTTGCAGCAGCCAATCAGATGATAGATTTTCACTTGGTTACTGAATTTAGATAACATCTAATTGGTTGCACCAGATTATTAGCACAGGAAAACATTTTTTATTCGGTCAGCCCCATAGTTTCCAATAATGGGCAATTTAAAAAGAAATACATATTCGAGTATCAATGGCATTTAAAGGGCAATTATAGTGGAGAAAATTGTTTTTTTTAATTTCTTCTTTAATGTATCCTATAAGTCATCCCATCCACCAGGGTACCTTTAGTTTCTTTAAATTCTACATAGTCCCCGAGAATAAGCCTTTGAATATTGTGATTTGTAGGAGCTGCTACACCTCATCTGTCACTCAAAGGCACACACCCACACAATCCAAGCTCCCCTGCAGTACTGACACACCTCTCTCACCCACACAATATGTACCATGTGCAACATATAGTCAATGCTGTAGTGCTAAACACAAACAATAAACCATTAACCCAGCAATATGAGCATAACACACTATAAACACACCCCCTCCCCCCCAAAAAAATCTTATATACATACAAAACCAGTGACTGTACAGTGATGGAACACTAATACAGTATATAATACAGTAATACAGCTATATACCAAACAAGACACACAGTGCAATGTATGAAATATATAGACTAAAGCAACTGAAATGTAACAGGACAACAAGCAGTCACTGTTTGTGAAGGTCTCACTACAAGCTGCTGTTACACTGACTCTCTCTCAGTGATTATGATCTCAGCTAAGCAGGGGGAGAGATAGTAACTTTAGTAAAAGGTAAATAACATTAGCAAAGTTAGAGAACAGGGAGAGTTCAGTAACTTACTTGTAAAGAATCTCAGCACCACTTGTCCTCCTCTCTCCCCCTCTGCCCCTCCCTTCAGCATATTGCTACTTTATTCCACACTTTGATTGCTTGCAGTCTAGCTCTGGAAGGGAGGGGTCAACAGGATGTCAGCACTTCATTTAAAGTCCTTTCAACTGACAATGCTCGGACTCTGTATACAGCCCGTCACTGCTTAGGGGGAGTAGACAGAGAGGGGAGGGGACTACACAGCTTGGTACAAACTTCTGCCAGTGTAAAGAAACGAAGCCACACAGAAACATGAAAGTAGGCAGCTTATACTAAGTGATCTAATACATTGTATACACAAAGTTTTTACACTATAGTTGCCCTTTAAATGATTCATGTTTCGTGTTATTTCAAATCCCTCATAACCAATACAATGATCTATGTATTATAAAATGTAAAAACAAGGTAGCAATACTCCTCTATCTCCTGCCCCTCCCATAGAGCAGGACAGTCACTGCTGACATAGGTGGATGATTTCACCTCCGCCTGCCCCACTGGGATTTTGGAGAGCGAGATCTCTTAAAATGTAAAACTGTAAATAGAAAAAGGCAAAGATCCAAGGCACTGGATTGTTTTAGATGTTAATTCTCCATTATCCAGTTATCTGATAGAATCTCCTATAAAACTGTGATCGCTGGGCACCTGATTTGTATTATCCAATTGTTCCTCCTTGTTCTACATCTATCACCCTCCTACTACACAGACCTTTCCAATAGGCTGGGGACATACTGTCACTGGGTTTTTTTTACCTTTAAGGCAAAAGGGCATCTTAGATGGGTAACACCACTCGATCCTCGTTCTGACGTTCAACACTAGCGAGTGGCCGGCCGGGATAAAGCACTGTCAGGCGAGGCAAAATTAGCCGACAGTTCGCAGGTGACTGTGCGTGCAGTCCATAGGGGACAGTGTGATTGGTTGTGGTTTTCCAACAAGTCCGATCACGCATTTGTCCGATTCGTGGGGCGCCGCAAGCCATGCTATTTTTATACCCAGATTGACCGATACACCAAAGTTGCATAGAACACTATTTGCCTGTAGCATTGATCATGAACCTAGTGTTCTGACCCTTCTCTCTTTCTTAATCTTTTTGGGAATCTCAGTGATGGGAAGCACACTGAGCATGCCTGAACCATTAACCAGGAGGGTGAGCAGACACCAGAGAAAGGGGAGAAAGAAACATTTCAAACTGATGTATTTGTATAAAAAAATAAGGGCATCTCCACCCTATATAAAAAAGTTTTCATTTGTTGTAAGCACCCCTGCCCACCCCCAACCGCTATGTCAGATTTCTAAAATAAGATTCAGAACTCTACTTACAGCCCCTTGCTCCTGCAGCACTCTGATCTAGCTCCCTGCTAGATCAGAGGCCAGCCAGGCAGGGATCTGAGGGAGGGGAGAAAGGGCTCCCCTGTGCATGTCACACTACCTCCCGGAGACTAGATTAGAGGCAAACCTTTGGACAGGAAGACAGCTCCTACCTTCAGTTTCCTGGATTTGGACAAACACTGCAGGAGAACCATAAGGAGCAGAGGTGTAAGGTTTTTATTAAACTTTACAGTGGGGCCATTAGTGGTTTAAATTTTCATCTGGGGGTTGGACATGCCCTTTAAAAAGGCAAAGAATCCATTGTTAAAGGGCATGTCCAATCAGAAAGGAAGGCTTTTGACTCCTGCAGGAACCCCTTAAATCCTGAAACCTACTTACAGACCCCAGATCAGTTCCTAAAGCGAGAATATTCTCAAAGATAGATCCCAAAAGGTTCCGGTTTCCATCAGCAATATTAGTTCAGAAAAACAGACAGACATACAGACAGACAGACATACAGACAGACAGACAGACAGACAGACAGACAGACATGTTCCTAAAGTGTATGTTTAACATAGTTCGCTTTAGGAACTGACGGATCTATAAGTAAAGCAGATTCAGGGTTGAAGGGAATGTTTTTTTGGTGCTAAATTAACAATTTTTGGGTGATAAGGAATACAATCTATTTGCACCTGAAGATATTTTAAGGGGTATTTCATTTGTTATTTGTAAAACACTGAGTGGGATTCTTTGCCATGTATGTTGGGGGATGGCGGAGATCCCTAGGGGGATTCCTCCTTTCTGTGGATTATAATAAAAACGTTTTTTGAGATCACTTTCAATATCTTTATTATGATTTCTAACCTAATATGTCAGCTGTAGGCAAAAGCATTAAATCATTTCTAGATCTACTTGTAATGATCTGTAAGACACCAGTTCCCACTGTCACTAACACCACCGTCCGCTGGTTGTTTGATTTTAGGGAACAACAATTACAACCATTTGACTTTCAGTAAATTAGCAGTTCTGCTGCCAGTTCTGTTTTTTCGTTGATGCTTTAATAAAGGAGGTAACTATAGCTCCGGCTGATAATCACGCAGGTTTTTTATCTTTAAGGAAGACACGTTACATTGCTGACATTAGATTTAAGCCTTTTGTTATCAGTGATGCCTGTGACCAACTGTTTTTCAATGGGATAAAGCTTTTCTATACCTGCTGCTAAAATAATCTTGTGCCACTTGCAGACCTTGGCAATGGAAAGTGACAGAGGCGCTAAAAATATCCATCCATCATTTCAGCATCAGTTAGCTCTGCATAACAAGAACCAATTCAAGCAAAGCAGAGGATATTATATATTAACCACTTTCCTGTCCTGGGAGGAATTATCAACATACTAGATAGAAACGGAATTTAGAATACTATTCAACATAATCAGATGTGATGCACAGACCCCCTGCATAAACCATAGAAATGTCACTTATGCAAAACTAATGAGAAATCAAGTCACTAACACAAAATAGATTGCATCATATGAAGTCATATATCAAATAGCTCCCAACCCTCTAGAGGACCTAAACAACATTAAAGGAGAATTATACTCCAACCTTCCCCTGACCTCTAAACCCCCCATAATGTACCAAGTTGAGCACCTAAACCACAAGCTCTGCATCCCCAATTCAGAGAACTGCATCCTCCCAATGTCCAGGAGACCTGCATCCTCCCAAAGTCCGGAGACCTGCATCCTCCCAAAGTCCGGGAGACCGCATCCTCCCAGTCGGAGACCTGCATCCTCCCAAAGTCCGGAGACCTGCATCCTCCAATCGGAGACCTGCATCCTCCCAAGTCCGGGAGACCGCTCCGCCAAAGTCCGGGAGCTGCATCCTCCCAAAGTCCGGAGACCTGCATCCTCCCAAAGTCCGGGAGACCTGCAATCCTCCCAAAGTCTGGGAGACCTGCATCTCCAAGTCGGGAGACCTCATCCTCCCAAGTCCAGTACTTGTTCAATGAGAACGACACTCAGCAAGAAGCTTGGTTTTAATGGGTCAGTCCAGAACAGACCCGACATGAGAGGGGAGAAGAAACCTGACTAAAGCACAAATTTAGCAGATTGACATCCTGGGTACTTTAAAGGGAGGCTAACTTGCCCCTTGAACTGGGTACACACTGACAATTTGTTGCACATTACACATAAGACTCCACTGCAATCTTCCAGTAATCAGTGATGATGGCAAATACATAGTCCTGACCCAATCTCCTTTCACTCTGTCGTGGTAGATTATTTGGTTGGCACCACAGTCACTATTGTCTCTCTTTAGTGGCAGGTGGAAGTGTTTGGTCACAATCTTGTGTCCAATAGAATTTGTCTAAGAAGCCATGTTTTGTACCAGAACTACACGTTTCTATAGCAGAAAGTTTTTAGTCTCGTAAATTGTTAGCAAAACACAGGCAGAATATTCACCAGATTTTGTCATATCCCAGGGTACTGCTGTGTGGGGCTACAACAACAAACAATCTGTGAAAAAGACTGCTTGACAATATAGTAGCTCCCCTTTAATAGATTGGTCTGATATGGGGCACTACTAACAGTGTAGATTCCCTACTGCCGTTAAAGATAACAGGTATAACGTGCCAAGACTTCCCAATTATCACACATACAAATACAATATGGCCGCCAACCTTGTGCATCATTTCTCTCTTTTTAATGACATTTAGATTACTTTACATTATAAGTTAAAACAAACATTAGAAGACACCATTTCTGGATTATTGATAAAAACACCAAACCAGGTGTACAGGAGGCCATTGGATTACTTTAAGGAAAGAATGTCAATAATAGAAAGTGAACAACAATTCTGATAAACAGTACTTATTGCCATAACAAAGTGTGGTTAAGGCCAGCCAATAGAAAAATAATTTATTGATTTGTCAACTGCTTATCCAGTAAACAAGAGTTTAAAAGAAAACAGTTTAATGTCACTTTTTCAGTCAAGATTATTAAATCATTTTAAACAAAGGACACATTTCATTCTTTTATTAAATCACACAACATATCCAAGTTAAATGGGGAAAATAGACTGAGAAATCTACATGGAATTCACCCAATGATTTTCGGGTCATGGATATACCAGGCACAAGGCTACCCAAATGTTATCTTTGTCTGTGATTTATTTAGAAAGACCAGTAATCATTCTCCTTTAAATATCCCTAGTAAAATGAATCAACCCCCAATCCTTAGCGTTATTTTACTCCCCACACACAATGACTGATCGAGAACAACTCTTGGCTATCCCTGCTGTAACATTTATAGGTACGACCGGAAGTTAAATGTGAGAATATAGAGTAACATAATAAAACATTAATGCTTCACATTCACAGAGCATTAAGTACAGATCTGTTACACAAAGTGCTTCTATATTTATTTGCTGAAAAGAGTTATGGTGGTTTGGCTAGCGCTTGCTCACATTTTAATTGATCCAACTAAGCAGGATGGAAATACTTTTTCATAGGGTTGTGTCAAACCTTTGAGGCCAGTGATCCCTTTAAGTCAATGGGCAATTTGACTTCATGCTATAAATGAAGGCCATGAAAATACCACCAGCAAAGGGGGTTTATACCCCACTGAACACAGAAAACATAACCAGCAATTCACATAAAAGCAGAATCTTGACTACATGCAACAAGTACAAGGTCAGGAGCGTTCTTACAATAACAAAATCCATAGAGCCAAACGTATTAAAGGGATGTGTAAAAAGAGAGGTCGACATTTTTTTTATATAAAAAGCACTGTATACCTTTTAATTATCTTTAGAATGAATGGAGTGACAGTCTAAATTTTTCTGATACATTTTTTGCTAATGCATATTTAAAGGGAATGTCCACCTTTAAAACCCCAACTAATATATTTTGTACTTTTTACCTACATTACTAACCAGATATTTAAGAATAATTATTGACACATTCTGGCAGAGTAAATTGTCTCCTCCCTCCACGCAACTGACATTACAGCCAATGATTGACTGCGGTTTCCCCTGCTGCCTCTGCACATGCTCAAGATTAAAAAGCTCATTGAGCAGAAAGAGGAGGAAATATCTTTGCCAGATGGAATAGAACTATTAAATATCTGGCTACAAATGCATATAATAAACTGATAAAATAGCAGTTGGTTGTGGGCAGATAACTGACAAATCCCAGTTTTTTTGTTTTGAGGGTAGACATGCCCTTTAGAACAGCATTGTGAAAAAAGGTTATTTCTAAGGAAACAAATGTCATTTGGTACCATTTGTATACTTAATGCACTCTAATAATATATTTTGTCCTTTATGTAACACAGCAGAGGTTGGGGAAATACCTGTATTGAATGACGAAACTTCTAAAAAGATCCATGGAGCTCTTCAAATCATTATAACAGAGATTTATTTTTGGGTTGAAGCTTGAAATGAATTCAGTTTTAAACAGCATCGTATACATCATTACAAATCATTAACCAAACAGGCAATTGTGAACCATCGTGAAGTATTAACAAAACCGTTAAAGAAATAACTTTATGGAAAATACTTTTAAAAAGAAAAATTACCAAAAGAAACATTGCCCCTCATCTCTACTCAGCATAATAAAAAATAAAAACCTTAAAATCATTTCAAACATTTGGCACATCTCAATTTTTTTTCTCTTTAACAAGGAAAAGGTTGACCTTAACCAAATTTCTTTTTGAACTGTAGCCCAGAAACTGTGATCATTAATATATTATTTGATATGATTCATAACCACAGATACAACAGCCATTATAACTCCTCCTCCTCCTCCTCAAGCTACTGTTCAGTCATGCTCAGTATGCTTTAGACAAGGAGCAAGATTGATGTCCCATGAGCTACTCTGTATAAATTTGCATTCATTTTACACACTTAGAAAGTTCTGTAACCCTAAATATTTTGCAAAGACTGAATAAAATCCTTTTTGACAGTTATTTTGCAATTGGAGTTCCTTCTTATCTTTCTTTTATTATTGTTTTCTGTGGTAGGACCAGGCAGTAAATAGAAGAAGGACTTCTTCTGGCTGTCAAGTGGTGTTTTGTTTAGTGCACCTCAGGATTGCTAGAAGCTGTGATACTCTGGCACTTTAGACGAGTGTTTGGGATGTATGTCAGGAAAAACATTTTTTTTTGCCTGATCTACCCCCTTTAACATGAGAAACCAAACATTACACATTATTTTAAATATTAACCATTAAAGGCAAATATGCAAAACTTTATAAACAGAACAGTACATGTCATTCAGTCGACTTGGAGACCCTAAAGATCAGATTGGAGAACTCAGATTCTAGGGCCTTTTTCAATAAGAGGGGCACATTTTTTCTGTTGTCTTAATCTGCAGAAACCATTAAGATGATTTTAAATGTTTTCTAACTGTAATAGACAAGGAAAAATTGTCATCTGATTGGTGGAGGCAAATTAGCAGCTCAACCAATGATTTGCACCTCTAATTAAAAAGCCTGTGATGTACTGCATCATGTCTTTCTTAGGATGGAGCTAAATAGCTTTCTGACCTCCGTGCTCCAGTGGTAAAAAAAGATTTTAGGCCACTGTGTTGCTAGCATTGCTGGGACCAAAAGCAATGGAAGGTTTACAATGCAGTTGGCGGCAGGTTTTGTACTTTCAGCAGTGAACCAGTTACAATAACCCACACCCTTATGTTTTAATAGAACTCCTATTTTCCTTCCCCAGCTCTAATTATCGCCTCGGAAATGAGGAGCGTCACACAGGTGAATGTTGTTATCCCCAGAGGCCTAACAAAGATGAGCATTACATCCTGTGTGTCAGGTCGTTGTTCATTTTCATTAGAGACTTACTGCTAGGCTTTTCTGGGATCACACAAATCAGAGATAAAGGAAGAAGTATTATCCCTCCTTCTGACACATACAAAAGCAGTTTGTCCCAGGTAGGCACTCAACGTTGGTGATATTGATAGCCACAAACCATACACAAGATCAGTAACCCTAATAGTGACACATTCATTTTAATTGTATTGACATCAAGGTTGGAGTTACGGTGCTGAGGCAAACTTAACTAGGTACCACACGTCGTCAAATATCCCTCTCCCCAAAACACTCTAGGGATGATGCTGCCAAAATTTGCCCCTGCTATTCATTTGCAGAAACCAATCAGATATTAGATTTTTGCTGTGTTACTGCAGTCAGATAACACGTGATAGGTTGCTGCAGATTATTCCAAGGCAAACTTTTGCACCTTTTATTGCATCAGGCCTGTAAAGTGATAAATTATAGGATAAGGTTTCAATTCTAAAAATAAATATCAGAGATGCCATTGGGAAGAAGGAGCTCCAGAACCCCCCTGATGGCACATTTATAGGAGCTACTCTCAGAATTGTCAGCCCCAGATCCACTCCTGCTGTGAAGATACTTTCAGGTTTCACAACCTTGCTGAGCAGACCTGCACAGGCCCTGTTCCCACCACTGATAAAGACAAGAGCTACAAGTAACACCCAGTTTAAGGTCCAATCCCATTAAACAGACCTATTAAATGAAAGTATATCTAAAAGGCACATTCTACCAAGTACATTGCAACAGTTTTATCTTCAGTTTATGCTAAAGCCACTTAGAACTGTAAATGTCAAATCAATCCAAACCAGGTCAGCATGGATTTTTTTTTTTCTGGTAATGAATATTACGAACACTTTTAAAAACTCATTTCCAATACGATTGTTGTGCTATCTTCGTGTTCAAGACGTACATTTATTTCACTCTTAAACAAAATCCCCAGGAAAACGTTGAGCCCACGGCTTACTCTATGAGCTGGTTATAATCTCCTGTGAATAAATTATCACTGGATTTAATCTAGAACAAATTACTCTCAACGACAGAAAAAACTATGACGATTAAAAAAAGAAGCATTTCGCACAGGCAACGAAACACTGGTCTTGCTTGTAGGCCTCAAGCCTCTTTAGGGATGAGAACCAAGCTCGGGACTGCGAATACCAGTAATAATTATTTTACGTTATGATATTAAGAACATCCAAGATCAAAGACCGCATACACCTGAGTATATCACATTTTTAAACAGTATGACCATGGGTTTTTTTAGCTCTTTTTGAAGTTCTATTGCACACATAATAAAAACCAGCTTCCATTATAAAATGGGCGGACCTCAATATCGTGTTTCGTTCAAGTGTATTTAAATCAAACGAAAATAATTTTTTTTGTGATACATAAGATTTTTTTTTTTTGTTTCCTGCAAAATAAATACTGCAGTGATAAAATACCGTCCTTTATCCTTTCCACGAAGGCAATTGGTGGTTCACACGTCACTGGGCGATCTTGCTCTCTGCGACACGCTGGAAGGGATACAACTGCAACAGATCACCCAAAGTGCTTTTTGAATTTCCTGGTTCCTAAAGCGTAAATTACAGGTTGATGATGGGTTGTACGTAGCCGGAAGAAGTGTGGCATAAGTGTAGATCGAAGGATATGTATAATCTGCTATTAAAGAATACAGGGTAAAGGCATCCAACAAGCTGCAAAGGTCCCCAAATTATGGCCAACGTGGGACCCCCTTCCTTGTGGTAACATAGTGGACGTGGCCAGGAAATGGTGCTGTAACGCAATCTGATGGGCATGCCTCTCACAATCTTACAATCGAATGTACAGCTGCAGCATTAGCGCAAACACATCAGCAAGAAAGATACAGACAGGGCAGCAGTGTTGTTCTTGGTTAGGGGCCTGATAACACTGCAAGTCGATTCATCATTAAGACATTCCAGCCCATTATGGCAGCAGTCCTACACACGTCGATGCTCCCCAAAGGAATATAAGCATGACATAGTAAAAGTGACGGTCCTTTCAGAGTTATAGGTCAAAGCATAGTAGAGAGAGAGGTATCGGTCACGGTGATCGCTAGCAGGCTACCGACAGAGGCACAGAACGAGGCAGCTATAAGTCCGACCGTGACAAGTTTTGCAGCTTCCGATTGCAACAGATAAGCAAAAATAAAATTGACAATCAATCCAACGCCTGCCAGGTCTGCCAGCGCTAGGCGGCCAATCAGCAGAACATGGGAGCTCGCAGGCTGGGATTATGGAAGAATAATCACCACAATGGCATTTTCACAGGAGATAAGTGTTCCTGATGTGCACAGAACAATATCCCAGGGGTTTACAACCAACTCAGGATCCGGATCAAGAACAGGAGTCAGGGAGGAGACCGCAGATGTGACATTCTCCGGAGAGTTGGATTCGGTGGGATCCAGAGCAGCCAGCTTATATTAACCTGCAATCTTCATTCATTTTAAACCTTCTTCATAAAAAAAGAAAAAAAAGACACAGGGCTTTAATAGGCAGGTTATAGTCAGACACAGGAGAGACCATCCACCATGCAACGATTTACAATGCTACACTGTGCCCTGATTTTATAACCACACATTAAATACAGGAATGAATGAACGAAGGGGAAAAAGCGCAAAATGAAGATTGTAAAAAGAAAATGCTAAATTTCTACTATCAGCATTTTATGAAAAAACTAATTTGCTATATCATAATAATGTGTTAACCATATCCATTCATATAGTCACATCATTTAATATCCTTATTATTGTTATTCCAATCCTTATATAGATGGTTCCATGGAATGTCACCATTGGGTTCTTCCTATAATTATATAACATGATTATTATGAATATTATTATATTATGACCATCATTATCATTCTTATTAATATTATATAATGACCATAAATAGCAGTAATATTTATATTATTATAATGATCAAGATCTCATTTATTAATGTTATAATGATCAGAATAGCAGTATTATTTATATTATTATAATGACAGTATTAATATTATTATAATGATCATGAATAGCTTATTAATATTATTATAATGATCATGAATAGCAGTATTATTAATATTATAATGTCATGAATCTCATTATTTTTAATGTTATAATGCATGAATAGCAGTATTAATAATATTTTATAATAATCATGAATAGCAGTATTAAAGGACAACTCCACCCTCATAAGAACATCTTTAGAAAATGGACTCTTTAAAATATGTTGATATATGCCTGCTATGCTTCTGGAGGCCTCATGGAAACTGAGCAATTTAGAAACCTGTACTGAGCCTGTACTGAGCCTGGGCATGCTCAGAAGAGGCAGACAGGGGATTTACATTCGTCATTGGCTGTGATGTCAACTGTCAAATCCATAACTGACAGTTGCTAACTAGAAGAACCGGGAAGCAGAAACAGGGGAAACAGGACATTGTGCAGGATTTCAGGTTAGACTTATATATTTCAGATTTCAACTATTACCGTTGCTTTGGGGTGATTTACTGTATATAAGTTTTCATTTTGGGTTTGGACTTGCCCTAATATTATTATAATGATCATGAATAGCAGTATTAATATTATTATGATCATGAATAGCAGTATAATAACATTATTATAATGATCATCACTAGCAGTATTATAATATTTTTTTATAATGAGCAGTATTAGTATATTATTATGACCATGAATAGCAGTATTAATAATATTATTATAATGACCATGAATAGCAGTATTAATTAATATGTTTATAATGACCATGAATACAATAGTAATAATATTATAATGGCCATGAATAGCAGTATTAATAATAATATAATATATATGGCCATGAATAGCAGTATTAATAAATATTATAATGACCATGAATAGCAGTATTAATAATATATTATAATGACCATGAATACAGTATTATTATATTATTATGACCATGAATAATAGCAGTAGTATAATAATATTATAATGACCATGAATAGCAGTAGTATTAATTATAATGACCATGATAGCAGTATTATTATTATTATAATGACCATGAATAACGTATTATTATTATTATAATGACCATGAAGAGTATTAATAATATTATAATGACCACGATTAGCAGTATTAATAATATTATTATAATGACCATGAATACAGATTAATATTATTATAATGACCATGAATAGCAGTATTATTAACATTATGTGCTATCATTGTAGAATAACATGTTGGGGGTGGGATGGATGGGTCCTATATGATCCCATTGAATGGAGGGCTGGTCTATTCAAGTGTTCACCTTGAGATCTCTCTGCCTGATCACTGGTTGCTTCTCTGTGCGTCTGTCGCTGCTAAGACAGAACAGGTCGGGGTTGGCCAAGGCATCTTTCTCTCCTCCTGTCCGAATGCTGCTGGAAGGGACTTGGATGCTGAGGATGGAAGCACATGGAGCCGGCTCGAGGTCCGGGAGATCATAGCCTGGTGGGGATGCAGCTCCCCATGCACCAGCCCAGCTGTCTTGCAAGAGGCAGAAAGGGAAGGAGGGATCCGCCCACTTTGAGCTGAAGCGTGTTCACGAGGCGCGCCCGCCAAGCGCGTTCACGTATGTTCTTCATAGATCACGGAGCTGGGGGCTGAGGAATGGGAAGTATCTTTGGGAAAGTGTATTGAATGTCACAAGGTGCAATAACCCTACCACTATTCACACAGGGCAGAACCTTTAGCAGGGACCTGCTTTTACCCATTGGGTGCCAGTTTGGAACAATTCTCAAAGCCTTTTCCTGTTTAGTCTAATTTAGTGGAAACTACAAGCATGCTGGGAGTGTAGTTTATAAAACAACTTGCATCCCAGGTTCACATCACTGGACTTTAATCATTTAAATATCAAACTGCACGGTTCTGGGTTTTCATAACTCCTCCTCCTCTCCTTTCCCAGTGGGGGACATGCTCAGTGTGCTACTACTAATTAGCTGCATTGTCTCTCTTAGTGATAGTGTAAGCAAAGAAACTACATAACAATCCTGAATAAACTCCCTAACCCCCCATTTCCTCTTCTCTAAAATTACCCAGGGAGAGGGTTTTATACATGTGTCACAGGTACAGACAGCGCTGAATACCTGCCTCTTAACTGCGCTCACCTGTGATCAGATCTATTCGGTGCTGAATACCTGCCTCTTAATGGCACTCACCGGTGAGCAGACCTATTCGGCGCTGAATACCTGCCTCTTACCTGCACTCCCTGTGAGCAGATCTATTCGGCACTAAATACTTGCCTCTTAATTGCACTCACCTGTGAGCAGACCTATTCGGCGCTGAATACCTGCCTCTTAACTGCACTCACCTGTGAGCAGACCTATTCGGCGCTGAATACCTGCCTCTTAACTGCACTCCCTGTAGCAGACTTGTGGCTGAATACCTGCCTCTTAACTGCACTCCCTGTGAGCAGACCTATGTGGTGCTGAATACCTGCCTCTTAACTGCACTCACCTGTGAGCAGACCTATTTGCTGCTGAATACCTGCCTCTTAATTGCACTCACCTGTGATCAGATCTATTCGGCGCTGAATACCTGCCTCTTAACTGCACTCACCTGTGATCAGATCTATTTGGCGCTGAATACAGCCTTTAACTTGCACTCACCTGTGATCAGATCTATTCGCGCTGAATACCTGCCTCTTAACTGCACTCACCTGTGATCAGATCTATTCGGCGCTGAATACCTGCCTCTTAACTGCACTCAAATGTGAGCAGACATATTCGGTGCTGAATACCTGCCTCTTAACTGCACTCATCTGTGAGCAGATCTATTCGGTGCTGAATACCTGCCTCTTAATGGCACTCACCTGTGAGCAGACCTATTCGGCGCTAAATACCAGCTTCTTAACTGCACTCACCTATGAGCAGACCTATTCGGCGCTGAATACCTGCCTCTTAACTGCACTCCCTGTGAGCAGACCAATTTGCCGCTGAATACCTGCCTCTTAATTGCACTCACCTGTGATCAGATCTATTCAGCACTGAATACCTGCCTCTTAACTGCACTCACCTGTGATCAGACCTATTTGGCGCTGAATACCTGACTCTTAATTGCACTTACCTGTGATCAGATCTGTTCGGCGCTGAATACCGGCCTCTTAATGGCACTCACCTGTGATCAAGATCTATTCGGCGCTGAATACCTGCCTCTTAACTGCACTCACCTGTGATCAGATCTATCCGGCGCTGAATACCAGCCTCTTAACTGCACTCACCTGTGATCAGATCTATTCGGCGCTGAATACCTGCCTCTTTGTGATTTATGTATTAACATTGTGTCCCTAGAGCCTTATAGTCTTAGCTATCACCTCTACATAATTCCGACTTTGTTAATTTGCTTGACATGACAGGATACTTAACAAAACAAGAAATTAGAATGTTTCAAATCTCTTTTTTTCTACAGCGCTATAACGTTACACATACGTAACTACACACAGTCCTACCACAGCATTACACACATATTACACCCGTATTCAACAACAGTACTACACACAGCATACACACAGTACTACACCAGTACTACACACAGTACTACACACAGTACTACACAGCACTACACACAGTACTACACACAAGTACTACACACAGCATTACACACAAGTACTACACACAGCACAAAAAATTTTACACCAGTACTACACACAGCAACTACACACAGTACTACACTACAGCACTACACACAGTACTAACAACACAGTACTACACCAGCATTACACACAGACTACACACAGTACTACAACACACAGCATTACACAGCATTCAACACATACACCAGTACTTACACACAGCATACCACAGCACTACAGCCGTACTACACACACATTACACACAGTGTACACACACATTACACACAGTGTACACACACATTACACACACCATGTACACACAGTACTACACACGCATTACACACAGCACTACACACAAGTACTACACCACAGCATTACACCACAGCCATTATCACACACAAATTACACACAGTACCTCCACACAGCATTACACACGTACTACACCCCGTATCACACAGTCTTAAACACAGTAACTACACACAGCCTTACGACACGTAACTACACATCATTAACACAGTACTACACCCATAGCATTAACACACAGTAACTTACACACACGATAGCAATTCATCCACAGTAACTACACACAGTATACACATAGTACAAACACATAGTACTACACCGCATTACACACAACGATTAACAACACAGTACTACACAGCATTACACACCGAATTACCACAGCATGACACACAGTCCTACACACGCATTAACACCAGTACTACACAGCATACACACAGTACTACACACAGTACTAAACACAGCATTACACACATAAACTATAGAAAGTACTACACGCAAGCATTACACACAATACTACACACAGCCTTTACACACCTACGCCACACAACATTAACAAAACAGAAATTAGAATGTTTTCAGAATCTCTTTTTCCTACAAGCGCTATCAACTTTACACATACAGTACTACACCCAGTCCTACTACACACAGCATTACACACAGTATTACACACAGTAAATACCACAAGCACTGACGCACTACACACAGTACTACACACAGTACTACAACACAGTACTAACCCCAGCACTACACACCGTACTACACACAGTACTACACACAGCATTACACACAGTACTAACAACACAGCATTACACACGTACTAAACACAGCACTACACACATTACTACACACAGCACTACACACAGTACTACACCACAGTACTACCACATCCATTACACACACACTACCACACAGTCTACACACAGCATTAACCACATCATTACACCACATTACCACAGTACTACACACAGCTTACACACAGCACACACCGTACTACACACAGCATACACACAGCATTACAACACCATTACACCCAGTACTACACACAGCATTACACACAACATTACACACAGTACTGAACACACAAGCATTACACAACATCATCTACACACAGTACTACACACAGCATTACCCACAGCATTACACACACATTACAACACACCAGTACGAACACACAGCATTACACACAGTACTACACAACACCGTATTACCACACAAGCATTCAAACCCACAGTACTACAACCAGCATTACACACATAACTAACACACATTAACACCAGTACTACACACAACTTACACACATACTACACACAGCATTACACACAGTACTACACCCAGTATTACACATAGTCTACACACAGCATTACACCACATACATCCACACAGTACTACACCGCATTACACACAGAATTACACACGACAGCATTACCCATACTACACACCGTACTATACACAGCATTACACACAGTAACTAACACACAAGCATACACACAGTACTCCACACAGCAATTACACACAGTACTACACACATTACTAAACACAGCGGACACACAGTACTATAGACATACTACACACAGCATTACAAACACAGTACTACACACAGCTTACACACTCCTACTCCACACAGTACTACACTACAGCAATTACAACAGACTAACACAGTACTCAGACAGTACTACAACCAGATTACCACAGCAATTACACACAGTACTACACACAGCATTACACACCAGTACTGCACAGACAGTCTACTACACACAGCAGGGTTTTCTTTACAGGTAGACCACCAACCAAACTGAGTGTCGTTCCTATAGCAGTTACACACCGAACCTTGAAGTACCGAAAATTTTATTCAAATCCAATTGAAGTCATATCCTTTCTGTCAGATCTTGCGATTTTTAAAACGTTAGGCTGGGTCCACACCAAAGATTTCCCAGCCAACCGACTGATGTGCTGGCGGATTGGTCGGGTTCCCGCTCCCAAAAATATCTGATGTGGGGTGGCCAGCCCCGAACGAACGAACAGGCTACGGGATCCATTGGAAAACAAGGCGATTTGTGGCCAGTTCCCAATGGGACCGCGCAGTTTTGGTTGTGCCCACTGTCGGACGCGGTTAATTGTCCCGGCCGAGCCCTTGCTCGCAGCGAACGATCGGTCTGGGACAAAATCTCTGCTGGATGTGTACCCAGCCTTATTCCGATTCAAAACCATGTTATTTTCAAATCCGCAATTTATTTGTAATTGTATCAAATGTATTCATTTTATTGATACTAGAGTACTTTATCTATTATTAATATAGTAACCTATCTCCTAACACCCTTTAAGGTCGTCCTATCCCGCAGACGTGTGAAAAGTAACAAGACCTTATTGTCCCCAGTATGAACCAGCTACAGTGTCATCATTCATCTAAGTAATAACGCCAATACAGCAAAATATTAGGTTTTTGGTAGAAATATTTATTGCCAATAGAAACTGTATCACACAATTCTCCATCCATCTACTAATAATCTAAACACAAGCATATTTTCAGCAGTGACTTTCCAATAAACATGTCACTCGAACCACAAAGCTTTTATATACCAGAACTTCCAATCAATTATCCAACCCACAGAGGCATGCATGACGGAAAGAAGGGTGGATGTGGCTGGAGAACACAGTGACCTTCCCGACCACGTTAGCACCATCTTAAGTACGGTGTGATAAGGACTGTCGATATTAACTTCCATCTCATGTTAGCAAGGACCGCTGGTAGCTTTGATAGATTTTACAAGAACCCACATTAGAAGGACGTGATCAGCACTACCTGACGTTCAGGAAAGAGCTCCTGAGTTGAAGCGTTTCCATTTCCCAAAGGCCTGGGGTGGCCAGAATACAAAAGCAGAATGTGTCTTAAGTCTTTTCAGAGACTAAAACTGTCACAGTCCTTTAAAACAAAGCAAGGGAAAAGCTGAATCTTTTATTATTGAAGGTTGAAATACCTTATACATGTTTATTTGATGACTAATAATGGACCTGTACAGTCCTGTTTAAGCAAACCTGATAGTTGTGGTGATCTGCTGGATAAAAGATGGGGATCTCTTTGATGTGTTTGTTCTAAAAGGTGCAAGTTAGGTCAGCCCGAGTGGACCATGTGTCCTGTTTACAGGAGCCTGTCTACCTAACAAAAATACTACTACTGGCCCCGCTGTGTGTGTTTAAAAATTCTACCTTACACATCTGCTCCTTAATGGTTTCCTGCATTGTCAGCCCAAATTCCCAGAAAGTGAAGATTAGGATCTTGTCTGTGTGGTGAAAAGATTTCCTTCACCTCTTACATTTCCTCTTGAGAGTTTCCAGGTTCCCACTGGAGTCCTTTCCCCCCTTCCTCCCTCCCTCTCAGCCCTGTTTTCTTTCTGCCCTGTGCCCTAGCCTTAAATCCTTTTTATCCCACCCACACCAACATATTAGATTGGCAAAAAACAATCGGTATGACTTACAGAGCCTCTTCTGGGGGAACGAAGCATCAGTAAGTACCTTCTGATTACTGTTTATTTGCTAATAACTAATATGGCATTTGGGGGTGGGATAGGGGTCCACTACCTCATAAAAGCTCATATGAGAGTGGATATACCCTTTAAAATCGAAATACATATAATAATACAAAGTGTAAGTCACCAATTCTATGATCTATAACCTTTGGGGGGCTGATGCAATAAATAGAAAGTTTGCATTGCTATTATCTGCCGCAAACCAAGCGGATGTTATCTAACTTCAGTAACCCAGTAAATAGCCACATCTGATTGGTTTCTGTCAAATTAATATTCATGCAAACTTTAGCACCTATAGTACAGTATAGTACAGAATAGTATTATTTGATGTTGAATAAAGACATACAATCCTCAATCCAACCTTCTCAGCTTACCCACAGTTCCTGCCTAACTTCGGATCAGAGGCCGGCAAAAAAAAAAACCACCAAATTGTAAAGGGAAAGCAAATCATGAACTTCAGAAATATCCCTTGAAAAAAACTCAACTCCCCAGTTTTATGTATCAATACAATACCTCACATTCGTTGTTTTTAGAAACCCATCCAGCTATTTTTTTTTTAAAAACTATCCAATGCATTTTTATAGCATTAGCCCTGTGTTTTAACAGGCGGGGTGAAGATAACCCCCCCCTAAGATAAGTAATTTTTCTTGAGTTAGTGACCAGTTGCCTGAAATTATCTTACTATAAATAAAAGATTTATAAATACTCTCTACTTTTCCCACTTTTCTCTAAACAGAACAATTTTAAGTTTCACCAAGATCACAACAAATTAGATGATTCCAGATGGTCTTAGGTGATGACAGTTTTTTGGTCTGGTTATTCTATTTCATATGGGCATCACTTCAAACTCCACCTTCCATATTTGGCCTGTTTCATATCATTCTCCTTTCCTTATATTGAACTCATTGCATCAGATTTGTTAGATCAAAAAAACATTATTATGTAAAGCATCAATGCCTCATACAGGGGTGTATGGACGTTTGACTTGAATGAAACCATTTGTACCACAATGAAATGCCAAGCCTTTTTTTTTTTCTTATTGTAATTTAAATCTTCAATACCTAATCATTAAAACAGGCAAGAAACTATTATACTGTCAAAATGATACATCGGGAAAAGGGTAACGCCTTTTTTTTTACTAGAACTGGTTTGTGTGATTCAAGCCGATCAGACTAAATGGGGTCCCAAGGCACAGTCGAGAATTTTGGGCCCCCCCTAACTTTTCCTTCACAAATATCACTACAACTTATTTGCATATCACTCTGCCCGCTTAGCAAAAAAAATCTATTTTGCTGGTACCACCAGCACATCCCGGTTTGTGACCACCATCACACCACCCTGGGCCCTGGCACCACACCCAGCACATCCCCATGGGACCCCCAGCACGACTACCCTTGTACTACCGGTACATCCACCTGGCACACTCCCAGCATTATCCCCCACCCCGATACCCCTGGGACCTTGCACCAACCATTTTGTTTATGCACACTGTCTGCAGCCACATACTACAACCCCCCCCCCCCCCCGACCCCTGAACCACACCATCACCTCCCAAATGTAGCCACCAGCACAAGCCTAACTAGCCACCACCAAAGTAGCACAGAATTGAGACTGGGGTCCCCATAACAACCCTCTCCACCACCACCAACACATGCTTATTAACCTCACATAAAGCTGTATACTGTAGACCAAATGATAATATTATAGAACGAAAATAGGCAGACATAAAGAAAGACAGTATAAATAATAGTAGATCTACAGACAGCTAAGAATATTAATAGATATACAAAACCTAGAGTAAGGACAGAGTTTTATAGTGGCCAAAGCTTTAGTGCAGATATACAACAGACAGATAGAGGATAGATATATAATAGATAATGATAGATGATATATAAATAGATAGATAGATAATATATCGATATATAATATACAGATAGATAGATAGATACTATCTCGCTGACTAGATCGATCTGAATATAATAGCCTAGCTAGCTCGGCTAGCTCCTAGATCGATTCTCGCTAGCTCGATCTAGACTCGATCGCTAGACTCGATAGATAGCATAGATAGATAGATAATAGATAGATAGACTGACCTCGCTCGCATAGACTAGCTATACCGCTAATCTATCGCATCAGATAGATCCTAGCTCGCTAGATCGATCGACTGCTCGCTCGCTCGCTCCGACTAGCTCGCTCTCTCGCTCCTCGCTCCATCGCTGGCTCTCCGCTCGCTCGCTCGCTCGGCTCGCCTAGCTCCTATCTAGCTCGCTCGCTCGCTAGCTCGCCCGCTGCCTCGCTCTCTCGGAGCTCGCGCCGGCAGCTCGCTCGGCTCGCCCTGCTCGCTCCTCGCTCCCGCCGCTCGCTCCTGCTCGCTCGCTCCTCGCTCGCTCGCTCGCTCGGCCTCGCTCGCTCGCTCGCTAGCTCCTCGCTCTCTCGCGTCGCTTCCGCTCGCTCTCCCTCTCGCTCGCTCGCTCGCTTCGCTGGCTCGCATCCTCGCTCGCTCCTCGCTCGCTACGCTTCGCCTCGCTCGTCGCTCGCTCCTCGCTCGCTCGCTGGCTCTCCCCGCTCGCTCGCTCGCTATCCGCTCCTCAGCTCGATAGCTACTAGATCGATAGACGATGATCGCTATATAGGACTAGCCTCGCACTCGCTCGCCCGATGCTCGATAGATAGCTACTAGATAGATCGATCGCTCGCCAGATTATAGAGCGATAGATAGATCCTCGATCGAATCAGCTGGATCTCCCCGACTAGATCGCTAGATCGCTGATGATAGATAGATCGACTCGATAGATAGATAGCTCGAAGATAGCTACTCGATAGATAGAATAATAGCTCGCTCGCTGGATATCCAGCTGCCGATAGCGCGATCGACTCGCTAGATCGCAAAACTAAATTACTGTCGATAAAGATATATAGATACTATATAGATATTAGACGTGATAGATATATAGGATATCTATAGATAGATAGACAGATTAATATGATAGATAGATAGAGATAGACAGATGTTAGATATATTAGATAGATAGATAGATATTACAGATATATGATAAGATAGATGATAGATATATAGACAATTCCAGATAATATATGAGATAGATAATAGATATACAGATGATAGATAGATAGAATAGATAGACCAGATGATAGGTATAGATGAATAGATAGATAGATATACAGATAACAGAAAGACAAATGATAGTGTTTTGTTGTAAAAAGAAAAAAAAAAAAAAACAATATTTCCTACTTTACCTGGCACTAAGGGATGATTTTGCAAACAGCGTTTCACCAGTTAACTGCCTGGAAATAGAACTTCATTCCAGCAAGCAGCCTCATCTTGGAAGGAAGGTTAGGCGATCCTTCCTCTCCTGCGTGACCCAGCCCGGTGGCAGCGGGAAAAAGTACGACCCCACGTGATGCACGCAGGCGCATAGCATTGTGATTCTCTGTGGCGCCGAGCGCTGGAGGACTATCATGACGCTGGATGGAGCCCACTATCATTGATTTGAATCTGATTAGAAGTCTGGCCGGGCCCCCCACCAAGACTCCGATTTCTTTTAAAGTAAATCCACCAAGATTTTGGATAAATATATACCGGGCCCCCTGGACAGGTCCCAACGGGCCCCCTGGAATCCGGGCCCCCAGCACTTGCCTGGTCCGGGTGCCTTGGAATATCCGGCCCTGTGTGTATCTATGGGGCCCTATTGTAAAGGCTTGGTGTGGCCTTTTAACAATCATTAATTTACAATCATTATCGTAAATTCAGATACGATCGTGATCTACTATAACTGACCGAAATTTCTATCACCAAGATACCATTGCCGGTAGTTTACATACCACGTCGTTTACAAATAGGGCCCCCCCCTTTTGAGACTGGTTTTTCAGCATTGCGACTCCAGTGTGGCACTAAAAGATACTTGTGGTCTGGTGCAAGGTACAAGTCGTTACAGGAAGATCTGTGAGTACAATATATCTGTGTGTTTTATTAAGTGTCTTCTAGGAAAAAGGCAAATTAAACAATGATGGAAGGTGCACTCTCTCCAACCTGGTGCAGACCCCTCTCTAAGGTTTCTTCCCTTAGGAACCGTCGACTTCGCAGGAAACAAAATACAACTGAGGGTCGCACTCCAAAGCTTTAGCAATTTTATTGTGAACCACACAACATCACATCACAACGTTCGGGGGGGATGCCCCCGTCTTCGGTGATGAGGGGGCATCCCCCCGACAACGTGTGATGTGATGTTTGTGTGTCACATAAAATTTGCTAAAGCTTTGGAGTGCGACCCGCATTGTAATTTTTCTTCTAGGAAAAACCCTGGTATAAGTGCAGACAAGTGTGAGATGCCATAATAAAACACCCTCCAAACACTAAACTGTATATTTTGTTGTATTTAGTTTGTTACACAGGCCAAAAACTCTGTGAAATGCCTCACCTTAACAAATGGTACTGATCACTGCTGACAAATACGAGACTGTTGGAACCTGAATCCTAGGCCCAGATTACAATTAAATTCTGAGAAAGTGATAACGTATCTGTCAATAATTCATATTATACTGCACATCCCTGGGCTCCCAATATCACCCTATCTGTGCACGTGCATACATTATAAAACAATTGTGGTTTAGTATATATTACTGTTATCCAGAACCCAGTCCTAAAACCTTTCCCCGTAATTTGCTTTTAACTTTTCTTAGATTTTCTTAAAACGTTTTCATTTCTCAAACTTGGGATTATAATTGGATTATTGTAGCAGGTGTTTCCTTCCATCCTTCACTATCTTTTTATAATGATAACGAGGCTTTTCCATTCAATCTTTTATGTTAAAGGCATAGGACATTAATTAAACATATATTTCCGTTATCATATACCTGTCCTAATATTTTTCGTTTTTCTATAGTTTCTCAATTGAAAAGTTTGTTGAGTAACTGGTTGGAATTAAATCATAATCTCCCCTTAGGCTATGTTCACACTAGAACCTGGGCAAAACGGACCACAACGTGATATTCATGTTTTCTGTCCCGTTTCCGGTCCATTTGTGCTTTTTTTTCAATACAGATATACCAGTATATCTGTCAGGGAAATAGTTCTTAGGCCTACGTGGTGCATAAACAATATGTGCCTCCATGTGGCCTTATATAGTACAAACCCGGTGATCAGTCAAAAACCCCCTGATACATCCGTATACATATATTAGTACAATAAGATGAAAACAGGTCAATTAAATATACAAGTATTATACAGCCAATATAACTTGTGTGGCAGATCACTGTATACAACTCATAGCATAATATTAATGGAGGAACGCGTTTCGTCTATCGTACCAGCTATGTAAAAAAAACGATTGTCAATGTCGCGTATCTGTCCATAAATGGACAGAAACTGATCTAATGTTAACTATCCCTTATCCTATTAGATGATAGTTGAATACCATGAATAGCGATAGACTACCTGTCCTAGTGGTCAGGTAAAAAAGGGCCACACATAGAGTTGCTACATCTGTTTTTGTAAGAAGGCTCTGCCTCCATTAATTATCTGCACCAACTATCCTTTAGCATAGTTATTTATCTAAACTTACTCTTAAGAAAATCTCTTTGCTTTGAGTTTTAATAGTGCTATAAACAAACAATATTATGGTCTGGGGGGGGTGACTTCGAGACATATATAGTGATCATTATATAAAAATGAAGTGGAACCGATGAGACATTTCACCTGGTAGCAGCAATTACACATGAGTTCACAAGTAGCATTTTAAACACATTTTTTCGACTTCTATTACTCCTGTTAATAATATCTTCTCTTTCTACACCATAATTTTGAGGAACCTCCAAAATCTTAGTTCTCTCTTAGATCGCTGTTGACCTTGGGCAATTTTTTTGTTTTTTTTTTTTTTTTTTTTTTTTTTAAATTTTGGCCATGCATTAGAAATATTCTCTAGCAGGACACTTGGGGTTCCGCCAAAGTTATAAATAGAAGCCGAGAGCTCTGTTCTGATATACCTATCTCTAACTGTTAAAGAAAATGATCCTACCCTTCTGTGTTGATGTTTATCAAACCCTCTTTCTTCCGAAATATTGTTAAAATTTTCTGCCTTCTAAGGGCCCACTTAGCACTAAGAACTGCTAGTGCTTGTCACTGCTCACTCTCACCAATGGCGTTCGGTGTCTTGCCAAACGTCTCCAGCAGAAAGATTCCCTGCAAGAAATACACCTGCAAACCACATTCACACAAAACCCATGCAAATCGATTGAGTTCTCATTCCTTTTTAATGAGTTCCACCATTACGTGGTTTTTTTCATATCCATTTTAATATCTTTACTGGAACCACAAATAATGTTGGTTTTGCTATTAGGAAAAATACTCAACGTGATATCAGGTTTGCTTTTTATAGGTGTTGCAATAATAGAACTATGTAGAAACTCAACAAATGTAGTTTACAACAAAGTTTGGCAGGAAAAACTTTGCATTTCATATTACATGTTTGCCCCATTTAGAAAAATCTACATTACAAAGCTCTTGATACTTTCCTTTATAAACAAATTCTCCAGCATGCTCTAGCTGCTCTGACCATGATTAAAGTCGTACCGTCTGCCCCCAGTAATTAAAACCTGGTCCTGTAATGTGCTTATAAATGAATTTCTTTAGGGCTCCTTGAATTTCGATAATAAGCAATGTGTTTATAAATGAAAAGAGGTTATTTAAACGTAAAAGGGAATCCACATCTTACAATAATTCAGTCCTACCAATGTGTCTAGTACGGCCATTCATAGTTTTGGCCTCATATTGCATCTACATTAGACACACTGAAGAGCTATGACCCAATTGTAGTAGAAGTGAGAGCATTCCCATTAAGCTCCTCTCTCTCTCTCTCTCTCTCTCTCTCTCATCTCTCACCTCCGCCTCTCCTCTCTCTCCTCTCTCGTCTCTCTCTCTCTCTCTCTCTGATGACAATAAAGTTTCCTTGTCCTGCAGAACTAGTTTAATCATTACGTTCACAACTTACCTCCCCAAATCTATAAATAAATCGGATGCCCAGGCAAAGTTTTCCTTCCTGTTTTGCTTATATTTAAAATAATTCATTTAGAAGTTTTACCCAGGGTCAGTGCAGGGTAAAGCTCTCACTTCCTACTTATAATTGTAACAATATTTTTTATTGGTTGTTTTTTTTTTTTTTTTGGCCATTAGGGGTCGCTGTGTAAGTTTCAGCAACACCCTGTCTCCAATATAAGCGAGGCCCACTCCTGATAAATAAGATCCTGTGCATAGACTCTGATAAGGCTGCAGTCTCTGAGCAAATTAAAGTGTACTGGGGTCCTCAAATTCTTCCCAACTAGTAAATTTCTATAAAACCCTTCCTCCCACCTTCAAAATAAAACCAAATCACATCTCTAGATACAATTGTGAGAATTTATTGCTGAAACTTTCAGCAATATTATAAAATCCTGCCTTTGAACACTTCCTGTTTTTCAGCCATGTGACCAGCTGGGTGTAGGCATGTACTAGCCTCAGCCAGCATTAATAGGCTCCTCTTCTCACTACCATTCATACCAATAGTACCCATAAGCACATTTCAACCCTACTACCATAAAAACTAAGGTGGCCTTTGATTTACCCACATTGCTGTGCACAAATAGGGTTAAACTCGGTTAAACAATATTAAATAGGTTAGCGTCAAGTTGAACTCCATATTTGCACTGGATGCACCACACTTTCACAAAAGACCCCCCGTTGGCAATGTATGTAATAAGGGTTTGGCCCACTTTTAACTCCACATTTAAGAGCCTATGGCTGGTTCTTATAGTGGCAATGGAGTAAAATCCTTTTTGGATTTAGCACAAGGTGCAAATCCGTATTAAATTACCGAAGCCATATTTGCCCGGAGCAATTTGGCCAGCTCTGGTAAATGAGGCCCTAATGTCCCAACAAACCTTATAAACACACTGGGTGTCCGGTAGAAAGTGTGGAGTCCCGAGGAAGCCTGGAAAGCATTTATATACAGGTGAAATATATTCGGTCTATGGGGTCCGGAGGACTATTGACCCGCTAACATGGAAAGCTACCTGGTGGTACCATGTGATAACCAATGTCGGGGGCACGGAGGTGGATTATCCTTACCACGCCAGCATGAGAGATCGGGTGAAGAGTTTTTGGATCTAAGAAGGATTTGCTGCATGCCGCCTGTTTCGCTGTTCCCGTGAGTGAGCACTGTGTGTGCATTGAAAAAGTTTGCTCATGATCACCTGTAAGTCCCGAGTTATATCCACTTGCGTCACACTGCGTTCGTGATTATAGCATCGTTCCAGGCCCACAGGAATACTTAACTGAGCACTGTTTCCACAACGGCTGCTTTGTGGAGGCCACAACGCAAGGGTAGCTTCCTGTCCTTTTGGGGCACCTTTAATTCTTGATGTGATTATTCTCCCACTTTTCGCACTGTTCTGTTTTTAACGCATTGGACTCACACTTATACTGGGGCCATCCAGTGTGTTTTTATAAGGTTTTTTTGGACACTAGTACAGGGAGATTCAATAAAAGTTCTTATCGTTAAAATGGTGCCTACATTTTGCCCCAACCAATCAGATGTTAGCTTTCAATATTAACTAAGAATCTGATTGGTTGGGGCAAATTAGCACCATTTTAAACGATAAGAACTTTGTATTGAATCTTCCCTGTTAGTTTTATGATGGTAAGTAGGGTTGCAAATTGTGTGCTTATGGGTACTATTGGTAGTTATGTGACAATAAAAGAGTAATATTGATTGGATTAGGTCACAAGTGGTGAGTGTTTCATTTGGGTTTCTTGAGGGGTGTCTACACTATGAGGGCCGGCGGTTTTTTGGTGTAAGTGTACTAATAATGACCCTAGCACCATCCAATATGGATCGCGACAACCGAAACATGTGATTAAGACCCTGTGCTGCAAGTTGTGGTAATTTTTTGGTCCCCTTCTCACCTTTCATTTTTTTTCCCTCAGTACTTCCTGATTTCCCCAGCATTAAGTCTTAACTGAGCATGCTTCTCCCACAGGGAAGACAGGCGGGAAGAGGTCAGTGATGCCTCACTCAACACATGAAGCAGAAGTTGGGGGGAACATTCACCCCATGTATGTCTCACAGGCTCGCAGCCAAAGATGTGATTGTTGGCTCATTTTAAGGAAATACACTGCAGGCTTCCATCAACCCTCCTTGTTTTGAACCCGCAGTTGCCCTGTAAGTACTTCCCATTTCCACCCGCCTTGCACTATTTTGTTTCAAATTACAATACGACCACTCAATTTAAGTCGAAATCACTTTCATTTATATTTAAGGTGCAATCTGGCACTTTTCTCAACACTCGTAAATGAATTATTGCGGGTGCTTACTGAAAACTTGATATTACTCTCTGCCGTAATAAATATTGTACATGATGAAATGTAGCCTATGATACTGCGCTCCCTCTCTTCATATAGCAGCTGATAACGGAATTATCACATAATCCTTGCTTAACCCTTTTGTTACTGGGTGGTGCAAATGTCTAGCTCGGCTGCGGCTCTTGCTAGTGTTCTATTTGGAAATGGAATTCCCCATCTCTGTTAAGTACGAGCCCATTAAAAAGTGTTTGTATACATTCATCCTCACCTTCCCTCCTCAACAAATTGCAGCACTGACCAACAAAGTTCACCCATAATGCACGACATTAGGTACGTATCATGCTGTAACCTAAGCACAAGCCTCAAGCTGTGTTTACTCCTTTGCAGGTCTTCAGCCTCTGTTCTTTTGTTGTTACACGCTGTCTTATTGTGTGCTTTCTTGATTGAACACGAAGCAAACACAGGCCCCACAGGCCAATTATAGAACAGGTCCACCCAATTATTATTAACGGGTCCACTTAACATCTCTTTATAAGCTTAGTGGTATTGGAAAAGTGCGATCATTTCCTTTACAATGGGCGTTAACCCAGCTGGAAAATTACCAACGACTGCGTCTTTCATTTTTATGTCTGCAAATGTGGAAATATTCATGCCAATACTGAACAGTGGCCAAAAATTTACATTTAACGGTATTTCGTCCAAGACGCCATTTTATTTGACAAAGCAAGAAAGGTAAACATTTTTTTAATTACCTTGGAACTTATTACTGCCCCGTTTATTTTTTATCTACTTATAATTATTTTCTTTATTTTATGGTGATTGTGCCATTGTCCCAATAATCCAGACGTTCCTTACTGCCATTACCTTACCTATTATTATTATTGTATCTGATGTGGCAGCACCTTGTGTTCTGTGCACACATTTTTGTTTAAAAATAAAAACCTGCCCACTGCTAGACCACTTATTAAATAGCATAGAAATTCAACCTGTGCTGATGTGCATACAAGGGGGAACTTTTACTGTGGTAACCCCTGGGAGAGTAAAATCCAAAATGTCATATTTGTGCAGTGTGATGACAGTTGGATATTGTATGGGTATCCCAGATGGGATTAACGGGGTACCGATATTATGAGACAACCAGTCCTGACAGACAGTCATACAGGCCCAATCCAAATTAAAACTCAAGTGCAATAGATACAGACAAGATTTGTTTCCTTCCATTATCCTTATGTAATAGGTGATTAGTACTAGTGGTTAAAAAAGCAGCTACTAGCTTCCATCCTTTAATGTTAACCACTGCTGACCATTAGGGATTGCTAAACTCAAACTTAAACTTGAACCCAAGTTCGAGATGATAATGACCTTGACTTTATTGCTCCATAACCCTAGAATGCGGGTTTTGGTAACCTCGAATTTGGTGACAACCCAATGACTTTAGTGCTTCCAGAACCTAGAATGCGGGCTTCGGTAACCCTTGAATTTTTGTGATAACCCTTGACTTTAGTGCTCTCCATAACCCTAAAGCCTGTGTTCGTAACCTCAATTTGTGATAACCCATGAACTTTAGTGCTCCATAACCCAATAATGCGGTGTTCGGTAACCCCGCGAATTTGGTGACAACCCATGACTTTAAGCTCTCAATAGCCTAGAAATTCTGCGTTCGGTAACCATCAAATTCAGCGCTAACACTCGAATGTATCGTTTGTTCCAGAAACCCTTTAAAAATTCAATGCGGAAGCCCACCAATTGCCAGAACCGTGAGAAAGAGTTAGTGTTAAGCAAGTTTGTTTTGGTGATATGTAACATGTTCCCCACCCCATACCATTCCCAGCCCCAGAGCCCGTGTACAAGTTTACCTTTCTTCTATTTTAACTGAAATTCATTTCCCCCCATTGACTTTAATGGTCCCATTTTGGAACTATCGAACCGTAGAACTTTACTGAAGTTCTGACAGTTCTAAAATGAACTTTAGGAAAATCGGCCATTTCTATTGGCCTACTACTAGGCAGAAAATTAGATTATATTAGTCTAATCTATCCAATGTCTAAAAGGACCGGCATTTACAAGCATCGCTTCTATCTTAGCTGGGTACCACCAACAATATTTCCAGCTGACAGACCAATATACTTGCATTGGTCGTCGGGCGGAAATATTGCATGTTTGGGTGGGGGCGACATCGCCTAGATCACTTGCCCCTTCGTTGAAATGGGGGATGGGATGTCACCCAGTTCCATCTTAATGGATTTTTGACCCTCATGGGACTGGTGACCTGATATTTCATTGTGGTGTCATTAGTTCCCCAGCTCCATGGGATCATTTATTAAATTGTGTAACTCAGTTTTATTTACTAGTAATTGAGGTTGAATAAGATAATACGTGCATCCTATTCACTTCCTTTTTTTTTTTTCTTTTTTTTTAACCTCCTACAGTTGATCCCAGAGGAAGGCAAAAAGACCAGCTAAAAAGGGGGGAATTCCTTCCTGCTCCAAACGGCAATCGGAATTTTACCCTAGTATTCTCAACTATTTTATTTTAGAAACTTATCCAGGCCTTTTTTAAGTTATCAATGAACTTGCCATTACCACCTCTTGCTGGAAGACAGTTCCAGTTTCACTGTTCTCACTGTAAAGAAACCCTTCCTAACCTGAAGATGAAACTTCTTTTCTTCCAACCTTAAGTATGTCCACACGATCCTCTGACTTATGACCTATTAGTGAACAATGCACCAAGAGTTCATTGTATGTATATGTAATAAGTGTATTAGGATGTCCACCCCCAAAACTGTAATTAACCCATACTGGCCACATTCTATAGTTTTAAAAAAATCCTTTACCTTAATCTCTCTGCTCCAAATGGTTCTTCTGCTATGGCCCCTCCAAAGTCCTCAGGAAACTGTTTTGTAAAAGGCTCATCAGTGAGATCATCCTGTTTGGCTGTCTGTGCCTCACCCTCATTAGGTCGAGGCATGAGCAAGGGAAAGCCCCCCACTCCCACCATCCTTGGATCCATCCTCTGATATCGTGGCACTAGCGTGAAACCCTGGTTACATATGTAATTTACGCTCCCCAACCCAAACCGCCATAATATTTTTTTTTTTTTTTGAAACAAAAACTGCCCTGATAGTTACTTACGAACCCTTCTCTCCCCGCGTCGTCTTCGATGAACTTAGCCTCATCGTGTTGGCCGCAGTCTTTAGCCAATCACAGACGCGATGGCGACCCAGCCCCTGCTTCAACGTCCGAAGCAGGGAGCTGGATAAGGAGATGGCGAGGAGAGAATGGGCTGGTAGTAAACTCTGGGCATTTTTTAAAATCTATTATGGCGTGGGAGTGGGCATCTGCTACCGCTACATTATATCAAAAGTTTAATTCAGGGTGGACATATACTCGTATAAGTTGTATATAGTTATATAGTCCAGGCAAACGTCGCTTCTCCATGTACACAGCCCTACTTGTCTAATCACTGCAAGATTTAAGCCCCTCCATTCCCCTTATTAATTTTAGTTGCCCTTCTTGGAAACTGCTCCATTTCCAAAATGTCCTTTTGTATATGGGATTCCAAAACTGCACGCTATTCCAAATATGCCTTACCAGAAGCCTTGTAAAGAGAGAGAAAATATTTTCGCTCTGTGATCTATTCCCCTCTTTTACAAACAAATATCTTGCTAGCGCTACCGTTGCGGTCTGGCATTGTTTGCTACAGTCTGTTTCTAACATAAACCCCCATTCTTTTCCATTACAGATGCACTTAACACAGAGTTATTTTTATTGTTAGGTGGAAACCAGGGATTATTAAATCCCAAATGCCTCACCTTACCTTTATCAAGCATTGAAATCTCATCTGCCATTCTGCTGCCCATTTTGATATCTATCTAGTCTGCTTGCAACACTGCCCATCGTTTGAATTTTTTCCAAAGCCTCTGCAGAGTTTATTCCTATTCCGCAAAACACCATTTTTATAAAGCCGCGGTTATTGCGTTTTAGCATACCGTGAACTTTTAAAAAACAAAGATCGGTCTCGTAAAATTTACGATCGCCAAACTGATCCAGATATAACAACCTGTTTTAACCATCGTAAATTGATGATAGACCGACGAAATCTACGACACCGAAATCGTGATTTGCGATCCCATAGAATACCATTGCGGTATTTTACTACCGCCTGGTATTCTATGAATCGAACTTTCATTAATAATGACGTTCTGGTAAATTGTACGGTTACGCTCATATATTTACAATCTGATCGTATAAACAGAAGTGGCCCCAGTACTACCCCTGAGGCACTCCGCTTAACTTTAGCCCACATAGATGTAGCTTCCATTGACCACCACTCTCTGTTTGTGATCCATCTCTTTTAAAATCCGAGGATGGCAATCCTCAGTTCCTGGGGGCTTTTATTAATCTTAACTTTGCTAATGTTTCTACCATATCCTCCGTCAGCCAATGTGAATACTCCTCATTTCTTCCCTGCTCTTATTACATCCCTGCTGTAAGGACTAGGATTCTCAACAGTGAAAACCGATTTAAAACAAAAACGGTTTAGCAGATTATCCTTTTTGGCATCCTCTACAGACCATCTCCAGCCCCTTATTAAGGACAATTATACTTCACCTTTTCCTCCTCCTCCTCTTCTTTGTTCCTTACCTTTTTACTAGGCCCTGAACCGCTAGGTCTCTCACCCCGGGTTCATGTAACTTAAAGCACAGTTTAGTTCAATGCTGGGCTCTGTATGGCTCTGTCCCCTCCTCTACGTGCGCGACGAGGCCAATAGGAAGAACCCTCTTGTTGGAGAGCTTGCCTTCCTATTGGGCCTCGTCGCCGCAGAGGAGAAGGGGCTGTGCCCTATCAAGCAGCGTTGCAGCTAAGACGGTGCTTTAAGTTACGCAACCCCAGGGGGTGAGGGTAAAAGGTAATGAACAAGAAAAGATGGAGGTGAGTATAACTTTCCTTTAATGGCATGTCCACCCTCAAAACCATATAATCCCCCCCACTACTGGCCCCCTTGTGTAGTGTAGTTTAATCCTTACCTTACTCCCAGCTTCCATCCTGGTTCTTCTGCTATCCCCCCCTAAAGTCAAAAAAACAAAAAACGCCCACCATGAGTAACTAACTGCAGAGTCCATATAGGATCTGCTCCTGTCCTCTCCTCTGGGAGAATTTTGCCATGCGCAGAAGACCCTCCCCCCCTCCCTCTCCCTCCCCCCCTCCCTCTCCCTCCTTCTCCCTCCCGATTAGGATTTCCTCCCCCTAGTGTAAAACCTTTTTATATAATATTTCCCCCTGTCCCCCCAGCCCCACCGCTATATTTTTATTATAGAAAGTGCCCCCACACATTATACTTACCTCCCTCTGTCCTCCTCCGCACTAACTCCGCAGCCTCGTCCCGGGAATTGGCTGTTCCGCTCAGCCAATCACAGACGAACGGCTGGTCTCTCGCCCCTCTGCTTGATTTTCATCGCAAGCATAGGGCCTGGAAAGAGGAAGTTAGTAATGTTTGGGGGCCCCTTTCTATAATAAAACTATAGCGTTTGGGCTGGGGGGACAGGGGGAATAGTAGGTCAAAAAATTTTAGAAGGGGGACATGGCCCTGTAATGGGGTCCCCATTCTCAGTCCTCCTCTTTTTACCATTTATATACTTTAAAAACATTTTGGGTTTGGCTTTGCTTTTTTCCGTCAATCAGTATTTCATTTTCTATTTTTAGCTAATTTAATTACTTTTCTGCACTCTTTATTACAAGCTTTGTATAAAATACTCCCTCTAAGCCTGTTCTGTTCCTTCGATTTCCAAAATTTTAAAGCCTTTTCTCGTTTTTGTCCCTTCCCTTTTTCCTGAGCATTAAGCCATCAGGAGCGACCTACTTTTTTTATACTTGTCCAAAGGTAGAATTTAGAAATGTAATTTTTAATCTCCCTTAAAAGTGGTCCACATCTGCTCTGTTCTTTTTACCTAGGGAACAATTCCCCCCATCATGACAGGAGCGATTCCTTAACGCACAAATAGCTGTTCCTAATTAAAAGTTTTTGTTAACCCAGTGCACTTTAGTTTTTTCAACCTATATTCAATTACACTATATCATTGTCACTATTCCCTATATTAAATGACACTAATATCCATGGTCACTATTCCCTAAAGCTTTTCCCATTACCCTCATCTCAAACAGCTCAGGGTTATTAGTATCAACCAGTCCAACAACGCATCCTGTCTAGTAGGAACTTCTACCTCCTGGTGAAAGAAAAATGCTCATAAGGCAAATTTCCGAACTTTATACCTTTTTAGGTGCTGGCAGTTTCCCTTACTCCAGTCCTATGTCAGGGTAGTTAAAGCCCCCATAACCAAAACATGCCCATACGCAGGCATCCTCGCACTGCATTGGAGATTCATTTCCACCTCCCTCCCTGGCTGTGGCAGCTATAACCCTCAATTGTGAAACCTTTCATGACAAAATATGTGATTTCTCTATTTATCTGGCCACAAAAGTGGAATCAACCTTAGATATTTTAGATATTAAACAATTAGTATGAAAATAGGAAACTCAATGAACTCCTGACGGTGAATGTCATTGCAAAATGGTCAGCCACAGCCATTACTAATGCCAACAGAACTCTGCTAAACTTTAATTACAGTTGTGATATTTAAATGATCGTTACAAGCAGCACCGCACCCGGGCAATCTAACCATCTGGAGGTAAAGAGTGCACACAACTGGTCGATTGTATTTATCTATCCATCCTATCTCCGCTCTCTTTCCGCTCTGCTGGTCTGTCTATCTATTTCTCTCCCTATTTGTCTGTTTTGTATAGCCGATCTTTCTATCTATCTCTGCTCTCCTTATCTTTTCTATCTATCTATGCTCTATCTCTCTTTCACTGTCTCTCTATCAGCCTCCTGCCCCTCTTTCCGCTCTCCCGCTCTCTCTCTCGTCCAACTCTTCTATCTATCTATCTTTCTATCTGGTATCTGTCTATCTATTATCTATCTATCGATTATCTTTCTATCTCTCTTCTATCTCTATCTCTATCTCTTTGTCCACCAGCCCTTTCTCTCTCCCCCCTCTCACTCTCTCTCTCTCGCTCCTCCTCTCTGTCCAACTTCTATTTATCGAATCTTTCTATCTTTCATCTGTCTATCTATTATCTTCTATTTATCTATCTATCTATCTGTCTATATATCCTATTATCTACTATCTGTCTATCTATTACTACCTATCTATCTATCTTTCTCTCTGTGTACTGTCTATCTATTATCTATCTACTCATCTATCTTTCTATTATCTATCTATCAATCTATCATCTATCTAGCTCTCCATCTATTATTTATCTATCTATCGATCTATTATCTATGTATCTATCTATCTATCTATCTATCTATCTATCTATCTATCTATCTATCTAATCTATTATCTATCTAGCTATTATCGTCTATCTATCTATCTAATCTTCTCTATCCTCTTTCCAGCCCTTTCTCTCTCCCCCCTCTCTCTCTCTCTCTCTCTCTCTGTCCAATCCTTCTAATTTCGCTATCTTTCTATCTTTATATCTGTCTATCTATAGCTAATCTATCTTATTGTATCTATCTATCTCTCTGTCTATATATCTATTTCTATCCTATCTGTCTATCTATTATCTACCTATCTACTCATTCTTTCTATCTGTGTTCTGTCTATCTATTATCTATCTATCATCTATTCCTTTCTATTATCTATCTCTCTATCTATCATCTATCTAATCATCTACCATCTATTATTTTCTCTCTAATCGTCTATTATCTATGTATCTATCTATCTATCTATCTATCTATCTATCTATCTATCTAGCTATCTCCATATCTAAATCTATCTATCTAATCATCATCTATCTATCTATCTATCTGATCTATCTATCGATCTATCTCCATATCTAGATAGATAGATAGATAGATAGATAGATAGATAGATAGATAATAGATAGATAGATAGATAGATGATAGAGAGATAGATGATAGATAGATGATAGATAGATAGATAATAGATAGATAGATAGATAGATAGATGATAGAGAGATGGATGATAGATAGAGGATAGATAGATAGATAATAGATAGATAGATAGATAGATAGATAGATGATATATAGATAGATATACAGATAGATAGATGATAGATAGATAGATGATAGATAGATAGATAGATAGACAGAACACAGATAGAAAGAATGAGTAGATAGGTAGATAATAGATAGACAGATAGGATAGAAATAGATATATAGACAGAGAGATAGATAGATACAATAAGATAGATTAGCTATAGATAGACAGATATAAAGATAGAAAGATAGCGAAATTAGAAGGATTGGACAGAGAGAGAGAGAGAGAGAGAGAGGGGGGAGAGAGAAAGGGCTGGAAAGAGGATAGAGAAGATTAGATAGATAGATAGACGATAATAGCTAGATAGATAATAGATTAGATAGATAGATAGATAGATAGATAGATAGATAGATAGATAGATAGATACATAGATAATAGATCGATAGATAGATAAATAATAGATGGAGAGCTAGATAGATGATAGATTGATAGATAGATAATAGAAAGATAGATGAGTAGATAGATAATAGATAGACAGTACACAGAGAGAAAGATAGATAGATAGGTAGTAATAGATAGACAGATAGTAGATAATAGGATATATAGACAGATAGATAGATAGATAAATAGAAGATAATAGATAGACAGATGAAAGATAGAAAGATTCGATAAATAGAAGTTGGACAGAGAGGAGGAGCGAGAGAGAGAGAGTGAGAGGGGGGAGAGAGAAAGGGCTGGTGGACAAAGAGATAGAGATAGAGATAGAAGAGAGATAGAAAGATAATCGATAGATAGATAATAGATAGACAGATACCAGATAGAAAGATAGATAGATAGAAGAGTTGGACGAGAGAGAGAGCGGGAGAGCGGAAAGAGGGGCAGGAGGCTGATAGAGAGACAGTGAAAGAGAGATAGAGCATAGATAGATAGAAAAGATAAGGAGAGCAGAGATAGATAGAAAGATCGGCTATACAAAACAGACAAATAGGGAGAGAAATAGATAGACAGACCAGCAGAGCGGAAAGAGAGCGGAGATAGGATGGATAGATAAATACAATCGACCAGTTGTGTGCACTCTTTACCTCCAGATGGTTAGATTGCCCGGGTGCGGTGCTGCTTGTAACGATCATTTAAATATCACAACTGTAATTAAAGTTTAGCAGAGTTCTGTTGGCATTAGTAATGGCTGTGGCTGACCATTTTGCAATGACATTCACCGTCAGGAGTTCATTGAGTTTCCTATTTTCATACTAATTGTTTAATATCTAAAATATCTAAGGTTGATTCCACTTTTGTGGCCAGATAAATAGAGAAATCACATATTTTGTCATGAAAGGTTTCACAATTGAGGGTTATAGCTGCCACAGCCAGGGAGGGAGGTGGAAATGAATCTCCAATGCAGTTGGCGAAGGCTGCTGGTATGGGGCATGTTTTGGTTATGAGGGATTTTAACTACCCTGACATAGATTGGAGTAAGGGAATTGCCAGCACCTAAAAAGGTACAAAGTTCTTAAATTTCCTATATGAGCATTTTCTTTCACAGATGGTAGAAGTTCCTACTAGACAGAATGCATTGTTAGATCCAGTGATATCTAATAACCCTGAGCTCATTTTGGAGATGAAGGTAATGGGAAGCTTAGGGAATAGTGACCATGATATAGTGTCATTTAATATAGGGAATAGTGATCATGATATAGTGTCATTTAATATAGGGAATAATGATCATGATATAGTGTCATTTAATATAGGTTGCAAAAAACTAAAGTGCACTGGGTTAACAAAAACTTTTAACTTTAGGAAAGCTAATTTTGTGCTGTTAAAGGAATCACTGCTGCTCATAGACTGGGGGGAATTGTTTCTAGGTAAAGATACTGAGCAGATGTGGACCACTTTTAAAGGGATATTAAACTTTACATTTCTAAATTTCTACCTTTTGGGAACAAGTATAAAAAAAGTAGGTCCACTCCTGCATGGCTTAATGCTCAGGTAAAAAGGGAAATGGAAAAAAAGAAAAAGGCTTTTAAAATTTTGAAATCAGAAGGAACAGAACAGGCTTAGAGGGAGTATAAAAGCTGTAATAAAGAGTGCAAGAAAGTAATTAAACTTATCTATCTAATCCATATCTATCTATCTATCTATCTATCTATCTATCATCTATCTATCTATCTATCTATCTATCTATCTATCTATCAATCATCTATCATCTAATCTATCTATCTGTCTATCTATCTATCTATCTATCTATCTATCTATCATCTGTCTATCTATCTATCTATCTATCTATCTATCTATCTATCTATCTATCTATATATACTTACATTGGGTGACCCCTATACATACCTACATTGTGTGAACCCTATATATACCTACAGTGTGTGAACCCTATATATACCTACATTGTGTGAACCCCATATATACCTACATTGTGTGAACCCTATATATACCTACACTGTGAACCCTATATATACCTACATTGTGTGAACCCTATATATACCTACATTGTGTGAACCCTATATATACCTACATTGTGTGACCCTATATATACCTACATTGTGTGAACCCTATATATACCTACATTGTGTGAACCCTATATAGACCTACATTGTGCAAACCCTATATAGACCTACATTGTGTACCCTATATATATGTACAAAACTAAAATGCTCAAATCCTGATCTTTGCTTTGCTTTACAAATAATATATGTATTTCTATTGGCAGTTAAATACACGCTGTCCATGGTTTAAGGTCATCAGATTTATGGACAATGCATATAAATGGCTCCAAAGTTGCCAATAGCCATTGTGTCCTGCTAAATGCCATTCAATGGTGTTCTGACAAATTAATTTTAAAGACATTCAAGAGAGACTATACTATTGTCCCCTGTATGGCCGCATGGCCGGCTGGTCCCCGCAATTTTTGCGGGGCCATGTGATCTATGGGCACAATGCGATGGAAATTGCATGTATAAGGCCACCTTAAGTTGCACTTCTTAGGTTAAATACACACCCAGTTATGACAATGGTCATAAAGAGAATTGCCACAGAAAATCTTTCTTTTTAAATATTCTCATTTATAAACGAAATAAATCATACTCAGTCCCTAAAGGAAAGGGAGCCGATACCAACCAACAGAAATATTCTGTTTTTCCAAACTGACTTTAATGCCGACTACAGTAGTTCATCTGCATTACGGTCGGTCGTTTTCGGCCCCTACACACTGCTGATATTAGGTAAATATGGTCGTGGACCGATGGAATTTACCTAATACCTTTAATGTGTATGGCCACCTAAAGAGTACCAGTGCTATTAATCTGCAGCAATCAATTACATGTTTTTTAACTGCAGTAGACCAGTAAATGGCTACAATTTTATTGGTTGATGCAGATTGAGAGATTGGGTAAACTTTTGCACTCCTTAAAGGGTATGTCCACCCCATTTTTGGACTTTTGCCCAATAGTAGCTTTCCTTCCCCCAGCCCCAACCGCCATAAAAGATTTTACAGGAAGTCCCCCGATCTTTACTTACCTTACCTCTTTCCCATGGTGTACTGCAAGCAGGGGGTGGGACCAGCAGCTGCGTCCGCGATTGGCTGAGAGGCAGCCAATCACGGACGCGGCTGCCGGCTGTAGAGAACGCCAGGGGAGAGAGGTAAGGTAAGTAAAGTTCGGGGAGTTCCTGTAAAATCTTTTATAGCAGTTGGGGCTGGGGGAAGGAAAGCTACTATATGGCAAAGGGGAATTACGCTAGGGGGAGCGATTGCAAAATGGGAGGGAGAGGGAGGGGGCAGAGTCCTATATGGACTCTGCAGTACTCCTGGTGGTCAGTTTTTCAGAATTTGGGGGGACATTACAGGAGAACCATATAGGGCTGGGATGTAAGGTAAGGATTTTATTACACTACACAGTGGGGCCTGTAGTGGGGGTGATTATAGTTTTGGGGGTGGACATGCCCTTTAAACTCTGTTCACACCAATGTCCATACTCCAAATGATAGTGGCAAGAAATGGCTTTTTATCTCCAACTCATCCGTTGTAAGCCCCTTACAACGGGATGAGGGGTAAATAAAAGGTGAAATATTTTGTATATACTATTGATCTGCAGCCTCCAATCAGATGTTATTTAACTGCTACAATCTGATTGGTTACAACAAATTACTATTGCAGGCAAACATTTACCAAGGATCCTGGGAAGAATTCTAGCCATTGTTTTAATAAGATCATGTTAGTAATGTTTATTTTAGAACAAACCATTCTATCCCAACAGTGCCAGAAAAGGCAGTGGTCTTGGCTGCCTGTATTATATTTATTGAAACCTCCTGTACGTCTATTAGAGATTGTGGCTTTAATTTACTGCACTTTCGACTTCACGGGCAGCTGAAAGTATGAAATTCAGTTATTCTTAAACAAAGTGAAAGCCGGTATCATGGAAAGGAAACAAAATTCTCATCAGGAGGATACCACCTACACCCTAAAATTCCAAATGCAGAGGGAACAAATGGATCCATAAATGGAGAAAGTGCCTGAGTAATTCACAACCTTGGCATTTTGTGCGCAGTTCTCTATTTACCATTTACAGCAGGAGTAGTTAATAAAATGGAGGGTTTGCACAGAAATATAATTAGACCGTGACACTGTAACAATTTCTTTCCTCTCTCATATTCATTTCAGACCATCACCATTTGCAGTATTATTTAGCCGCAATACTTACCTTAATGAGATCCCGAAATACACTAAACACTTTTTAGAGATTTAGTACACTGCGGTCAGGTGAGAAGTGTCGGGATAAGACCTCTATGCGTTAGACGTTACGTTTGGCACAACTAGTTAACTAGTTAAAGGGAAAGTTCAGCGGAAAATATTATTTTTTAAATTCTTCGTTTATATTATACATAACTAGTTATTCTAAATATTCTCTCCCATTTTAAAACATCTGCTGAATTTATACCCCTTACTATTCCCGGCTGTTGACATTACTGAGAGCAACTGAATCAACCCAGGCGCTGGGTCAAGGGCATGACCATAACGGTCTCTACTAGGGGTCCTGCAAACAGGAAGTCAGTGTTCTGGAAGCATTTATTTATACACAGACACAATGCTGAATGGGCAGATTAAGGTCATTAGGATGGAGAAATACTGCTTTTTATTCTTAAAAGTAGTGCTGTCAGATGCACTGCTGGGGACATCTTTGAAGAGGTGGGCAAAAGACACAATAAAATACGTGGATTGCACGATTAGATGGAGCAATAGAATTTTTCCCCCAAATGGCCCGAGGAAAATATATTTTACAATCATCTGCTGATTGTGTATTCACCGGACAATGATTGTATGATCACCAGATCGTACGACCCCTAGCTAGTGTGTATGGCCACCATAAGTTAAGAATGAAAGATAGAAGAGGAGGTAGGCGGTGTGTCTCCTACCTCCCTGAAAGGTATTCCTTATTTTTTTCACCTTAATTTTCACAGTTTGGAAAAATGTTGTAACATATACTAACTACCTTTCCAAGACTCAAAAGTAACAGATATCGATAATCAAAGGGCAACTAAAGTAAAAAACTTCTTCTGTGCAAGGTCCCCAGGAGAGGACATAAATGCTAGGTCCTCACCCTTGAATGTACATTAGATTGTGTATAACATTCAAAGTCCTGTTATGCTGACTCCATTGGGCTTTCAAACCTACATATAGGAGGACACACTTGCATGAGCAAAAACACTCTCTTGCAAATGTGTCCTCCAATAGGAGCTTATGCAAAAATTCCTTCTTGGTTGGCTGCATTGAGAAAAAACAGCGGACGGGGCATAGCTCCCATCTGGGAGGAGTAGGTTGAGCACAGCCTATTTAATCCAAGTCAGACTGCCCAGCCATATCCAGGACCACCCAGTGCTTTATAAATCTGCTGGAGTTTAAGGTCCAAACCATTTTTACATGAAATGGGAGGAAGGGTGGTTATATATTTTTCCTTTTAAGTGATCAGAGAGAACAATTTTTTCTTGGTATAAGGCAGAAAGGAAACACAATACATTAAAAGTTGCATTTTATGAAAACTTGCTGTGTCAGTCCAATGGAAAAAAACTAAAGGAATTTACATGGCCTCATACAATGTGTGGGAACAGCAGAGTTCCAATGGAAACATTAGTCAGTGTCCTTCTCTAAATATATCTCTTCTAGCAGATCTCTACCAGGGAGAGCACAGGCTGATTTCCTTTCCCATCTCCCATCGCTGTGTGTTTAGCACGGACACAACATAAATACTTTTCTCCTCTACCAGATCAGCTGTTTTCAGGGCCGCCATCAAATTTTTCTGGGCCCCATACGGGGTAAATTTCTGGGGGAGCCCTAAACACACATATACAATAACACTTATATTGCGCTAACCTTTATATACAAAATGCCCCCCATGTCCTCTACACACACTGACCTTTATATATAAAATACCCCCAATGTCCTGTACACACATTGACCTCTATGTACACTGACCTCTATGTATTACATGCCCCCAATGTCCTGTACACACACTGACCAGTAAATATGAAATGTCCCCAATATCCATTACACACACTGACCTCTATGTATAAAATGCCCCAATGTCCTGTACACACACTGACCTGTATATATAAAATGTCCAGTACACACACTGACCTCTATGTATAAAATGCCCCCAATGTCCTGTACACACACTGACCAGTAAATATGAAATGTCCCCAATTTCCATGACACACACTGACCTCTATGTATAAAATGCCCCCAATGTCCTGTACACACACTGACCTGTATATATAAAATGTCCATTACACACACTGACCTCTATGTATAAAATGCCCCCAATATCCAGTACACACACTGACCTGTATATATAAAATGCCCCCATAGACAGTAAAGCCACTTACTGACTAAATCACTGCTGTATACCAGGGGCCAAAACACCAGAGACAAGGAACTCCCAGAAGCAAGAACAATCCTTTCTGACTCCAAAAACAACTAAGTGTTGATACCATTTAATATTATTTAATTTTTTAGAAGTTCTTTCCTTCTAATCTTGAAGGATGTCCACGATGTCCACGTCATATAATCTACAATGCTCCTGAGAGTTGTAAAGCCTATTAGTGTACTTTTAATGTCATGCCACAGTGTAATTATGGCTACATGTGGGTCGAGATCTCGGCCCATCCAACCGCCTGTTACAATATAATTCAGTTAGATTGAAATATCAACAAAAAGTTTCAGTGTCCAACTTTAATCAGACTGAAAAGAGTCTGTAATCTACCGCCGTGGATGTGGCCCTGAAAACAGCTGATCTGGTAGAGGAGAAAGTATTTATGTTGTGTCCGTGCTAACACACAGCGATGGGAATGGGAAAGGAAATCAGCCTGTGTCTCTCCCTGGTAGAGATCTGCTAGAAGAGATATATTTAGAGAAGGACACTGACTAATGTTTCCATTGGAACTCTGCTGTTCCCACACATTGTATGAGGCCATGTAAATTCCTTTAGTTTTTTTTCCATTGGACTGACACACAAGTTTTTCATAAAATGCAACTTTTAATTGTATTGTGTTTCCTTTCTGCCTTATACCAAGAAAAAAAATTGTTCTCTCTGATCACTTAAAGGAAAATATATAACCACCCCCTTCCTCCCATTTCATGTAAAAATGGTTTGGACCTTAACTCCAGCAATTTATAAAGCACTGGGTGGTCCTGTATGGCTGGGCAGTCTGACTTGGATTAAATAGGCTGTGCTCAACCTACTCCTCCAGATGGGAGGTATGCCCCGTCCGCTGTTTTTTCTCAAGGCAGCCAACCAAGAAGGAATTTTTGCATAAGCTCCTATTGGAGGACACATTTGCAAGAGAGTGTTTTTTGCTCATCAAGTGTGTCCTCCTATATGTAGGTTTGAAAGCCCAATGGAGTCAGCAAAACAGGACTTTGAATGTTTATCCACAATCTAATGTACATTCAGGTGAGGACCTAGCATTTTGTCTCTCCTGGGGACCTTGCACAGAAGAAGTTTTTTTACTTTAGTTGCCCTTTGATTATCGATATCTGTTCCTTTTGAGTCTGGAAAGGTATTAGTATATTTACAAACTTTTTCCAAACTGTGAAAATTAAGGTGAAAAAATAAGGAATACCTTTCAGGGAGGTAGGAGACACACCGCCTACCTCCTCTTCTATCTTTCATTCTTAACTTATGGTGGCCATACACACTAGCTAGGGTCGTACGATCTGGTGATCATACAATCATTGTCCGGTGAATACACATCAGCAGCAGATGATTGTAAAATATATTTTCCTCGGGCCATTTGGGGGAAAATTCTATTGCTCCATCTAATCGTGCAATCCACGTATTTATTGGGTCTTTGCCCACCTCTTCAAAGATGTCCCCAGCAGTGCATCTGACAGCACTACTTTTAAGAATAAAAAGCAGTATTTCTCACATCCTAATGACCTTAATCTGCCCATTCAGCATTGTGTCTGTGATAAATAAATGCTTCCAGAACACTGACTTCCTGTTTGCAGACCCCTAGTAGAGACCGTTATGGTCATGCCCTTGACCCAGCGCCTGGGTTGATTCATTTGCTCTCAGTGTGTCAACAGCCGGGAATAGTAAGGGGTATAAATTCAGCAGATGTTTTAAAATGGGAGAGAATATGTAAGAATAACTAGTTATGTATAATATAAACGAAGAATTTAAAAATAATATTTTCCGCTGAACTTTCCCTTTAACTAGTTAACTAGTTGTGCCAAACGTAACGTCTAACGCATAGAGGTCTTATCCCGACACTTCTCACCTGACCGCAGTGTACTAAATCTCTAAAAGTGTTTAGTGTATTTCGGGATCTCTTAAGGTAAGTATTGCGGCTAAATAATACTGCAAATGGTGATGGTCTGAAATGAATGAGAGAGGAAAGAATTGTTACGTGTCACGGTCTAATTAATTTTCTGTGCAAACCCTCCATTTTATTAACTACCCTGCTTAAATGGTAAATAGAGAACTGCGCACAAAATGCCAAGGTTGTGAATTACTCAGGCACTTTCTTCTCCATTTATGATCCATTTGTTCCCTCTGCATTTGGAATTTTAGGTGTAGGTGGTATCCTCCTGATGAGGATTTTGTTTCCTCCTTTCCATGATACCGGCTTTCACTTTGTTTAAGAATAACTGAATTTCATACTTTCATCAGCTGCCCGTGAAGTCGAAAGTGCAGTAAATTAAGCCACAATCTCTAATAGACGTACAGGAGGTTTCAATAAATATAATACAGGCAGCCAAGACCACTGCCTTTTCTGGCACTGTTGGGATAGAATGGTTTGTTCTAAAATAAACATTACTAACATGATCTTATTAAAAACATGGCTAGAATTCTTCCCAGGATCCTTGGTAAATGTTTGCCTGCAATAGTAATTTGTTGTAACCAATCAGATTGTAGCAGTTAAATAACATCTGATTGGAGGCTGCAGATCAATATGTATATACAAAATATTTCACCTTTTATTTACCCCATCCCGTTGTAAGGGGCTTACAACGGATGAGTTGGAGATAAAAAGCCATTTGTCTTGCCACTATCATTTGGAGTATGGACATTGGTGTGAACAGAGTTTAAAGGCATGTCCACCCCCCAAAACTATAATCACCCCCACTACAGGCCCACTGTGTAGTGTAATAAAATCCTTACCTTACATCCCAGCCCTATATGGTTTCTCTGAATGTCCCCCCAAATTCTGAAAACTGACCACCAGGAGTACTGCAGAGTCCATAGGACTCTGCCCCCTCCCTCCCCCCTTTTCTGGGCCCCATACGGGGTAAATTTCTGGGGGAGCCCTAAACACACATATACAATAACACTTATATTGCACTAACCTTTATATACAAAATGCCCCCCATGTCCTCTACACACACTGACCTTTATATATAAAATGGCCCCAATGTCCAGTACACACATTGACCTCTATGTACACTGACCTCTATGTATTACATGCCCCCAATGTCCTGTACACACACTGACCAGTAAATATGAAATGTCCCCAATATCCATGACACACACTGACCTCTATGTATAAAATGCCCCCAATGTCCTGTACACACACTGACCAGTAAATATGAAATGTCCCCAATGTCCATGACACACACTGACCTCTATGTATAAAATGCCCCAATGTCCTGTACACACACTGACCTGTATATATAAAATGTCCATGACACACACTGACCTCTATGTATAAAATGCCCCCAATATCCAGTACACACACTGACCTGTATATATAAAATGTCCATGACACACACTGACCTCTATGTATAAAATGTCCCCAATGTCCTGTACACACACTGACCTGTATATATAAAATGCCCCCATAGACAGTAAAGCCACTTACTGACTAAATCACTGCTGTATACCAGGGGCCAAAACACCAGAGACAAGGAACTCCCAGAAGCAAGAACAATCCTTTCTGACTCCAAAAACAACTAAGTGTTGATACCATTTAATATTATTTAATTTTTTAGAAGTTCTTTCCTTCTAATCTTGAAGGATGTCCACGATGTCCACGTCATATAATCTACAATGCTCCTGAGAGTTGTAAAGCCTATTAGTGTACTTTTAATGTCATGCCACAGTGTAATTATGGCTACATGTGGGTCGAGATCTCGGCCCATCCAACCGCCTGTTACAATATAATTCAGTTAGATTGAAATATCAACAAAAAGTTTCAGTGTCCAACTTTAATCAGACTGAAAAGAGTCTGTAATCTACCGCCAAATCTTTTTCCATTAGAGATTCACTTAACACAGAGTTATTTATGGTGTAGGTGACACAAGGTTTGTTAAACCCCAAATGCATCACCACATTTATCAACATTGAATCTCTTCTGCCATACTGCTGCCCATTTTGATAATCTATCTAGGTCTGCTTGCAGCACTTGCACATGACTTGAAGTTTCCAAAACTCTGCATAGTTTAGTGTGGATAAAATGGTTGTAGCCGTATTAGTCCAGTAGCATATACTAAGAGATGACTACTGTAGGATAAGGTGATACCTTTTCATTATGGACTGAGGGCTAGGCCACACTGCTGCGCTTTTTTTGCGTTTGCGCTTGCATTTTTTTCATATCATTGAAACTCACGTTTTCGGGTTTGTTGCGATTGCGATTTGCGTTCCGCATTTTAAATCGCAATCGCATGCATTTTTCAATACTTTATGAAAAAACGCATTCGCAAACGCAACAAAATCGCACATTAAAATCGCATGCGATTCCGTTTGCGATTGCGTTTGTGTTGCAGTGTGGCCGTGCTCTAACAGTTCATTTTTACAGACAAGCTTTCGAGAGATACACTTCTCTCTTCCTCAGGTCAAGCAGTACTAAGAAACACAGGGCACATCACATCTTAAAAGTTGATAGAGTTACAACCTTTTTTTTGGAAATCCTATTATGTTAGGAATGTAAAACAAACATACAGGGTAAACTATAAGCAGTAAAGCAATAAAAACTGTTAGTCCATAATAAAAAGGTATCACCTTATCCTTAGAGATAACTAACTGTTGAGTTTCGTTCCATTTTCGAATTTTCAGAAAGTTCGAAAGTTCAAGTTTCGATTTTCGATGATTGTCTACTTTCGATTTTCACTAAAAATGAAAATTTCTAAAAATCCTGGTTCCGTGAAATTCGGGAGTTCTGAAAGTTTTGTCAGGACTTCGAAACACTCAGATTCGATTCGAAACTGGGTTCTATTCGAACCCACATTACATCTCTACTTATTCTACAGTCCTCATCTCTTAGTATAGTTTAGTGTGATGAGCAAACAGAGACCTTGCTCTCAATGCCTCTTCTAAAGGTCTGTACACACGTTATCTCCAACTCGGAACCCTTCGATTGTTCGGTAATCCTCGAAAATATGATCAGAAACTCGAAAGTAGTCCCTCGAACGTATTTTCGGGGATTATCGAACGTTCAAGGCTATTTTACAATATTATCGAAAATAGCCTTGAACATTCCATAATAATTGAAAATTCGTCCCATTTTTAAATTTTCCTGAGATCTGGGAATCCAAAAACGGTACAAAACTGGTGAGTTTTGGCCATCTCTACTTAGATTAAAATGTATAAATATTTCATATTTCCTCACCGCTGTGCTGTAAATTTGTGACAAAGAAAACAAGTAGGCCTGCGATTGCTTAACACGGTGTTTTTCTGACACACACAATTTTTAAAATAGAAGTCTTAAATTTACAAAATAAAAGTACAATTATAATAATAACTAAAAACGGAAAGTTTAAGAAAAAACTTTCAATTTGTGGTGAAAGGGGGCATGTAAATTTCAACAGTGTATAAAGATCACACATACAGGATTGAAGGAGAGGTTACCTCCAGGGGAACCCGCTTGCTCTGTCCTGGCAAAAGTAACTTCTACCAGAGAGACGCAAAAGCAGCTAGGAGGCAAGTATCCAAACCACCTACTGTACTGCCAGGGGTGAGGATCTGATAGTTTTAGTCCTCACCCTGGGCACAGCCAAAGGAAGGGGGGTAGATTTAGCTTTTTGTTTCCCTTTAAATATAGTTGAGTTGATCCAGGGAGTTATTCGATTGCCACATGGAGTCAGGAAGGAATTTTTTCCCCTTTTGGGGTTTTTCGCATTCCTCTGGATCAACTCTGTGATAGGGTATAATCCAGAGGGTGGGGGTTAGTAAGGGATATAATAAATAATAAAGATTGAATATTTCTCTAAAATTGGTGTCCGGATTTTCCTTTCTCTTTGTAATATGGGGATCAGACTTTAATTGGATAGGGGTTGTTTCATATCATAGTTTTAGACTTCATAGTATCAGGATCTTGAGTGGAACTAGAGTGGAACGTATAAGTCCCTTGCTCTTAAGGACCTGGATCTCAAGGACATAGAAAAAGAAGGACATTTAATCATTTGATGGTTGTATGGTGTGTGTGAAATTTTGAAAATAAGGATTGTTTGTGCTGCGTTAAGGACTGTGTGTGCAGGACTGTGTGTGCAGTAAGCAGATTAATCTTTCTTTCTTCCAGTTAGAAGGGTGCGCTGGGCTTCTGTATTCTAGTATTACACCTGTTGTAATCACAAACAGGTTGTGAAAGGGTTAATAAGTGTTTTGTTTTTTCCCTCTCTTTCTGGCTCTTGCACTAATTGGTGTGGGGGCTCGGGCCTATTAGTTAAATAGGATTCACATTGGTTGGACCTGTGGTTTGGACCTAACAAAAGGAAGTTTCCTGTGAGTGAAACAAACTAGAGTGGAACATATAAGTCCCTTGATCTAAAGGACCTTGATCTCGAGGACATAGAAAAAGAAGGACATTTAAACAAGGGCAATTAAACAAGGTTTGTGTGTCACTGTGTTGGTGTTGTAGATTAGAAGGGACAGTTTTGTCGGTACCATGCAATGGGCATCCTGCCACATGTATAGGAACCTGAAGCCCGACATTCCAGGGAACCTATGTCTGTGTCAGGTGTTAGTGGGTTGCCCGTTTGGAAGCTGAGGTAAAGAGTCTAAGGGGACAGCTTGCAGCATTGCAGGGATTGGCAAATCTGGGGGGTCAGCAGGCACTGGCTGGGGCCAGTATAGAGGTGGGTGGGACAGGGAAGGTTGAGGGGGGAGGTAGTTTTGTTAGGGTTACTAGGGAAAGTGGGGGACAGAAGGGTAGGGTGGCTTCTTCCCAGATTGCCCATCCCAACAGATTTGCCGCCTTAGGTAATGAAGTGGAGGATGACACCTCGGAATTAGCATGTATGGAGGGGGCTAGTCCCTTGAGTACCCAGGGGACTGCCATCTCTGATACAAGGGAGAAGGAACTAAGGATCAGGAATGCTAGGCAGGTGGTTGTGGTAGGGGACTCCATTATAAGGAAGGTAGATAGGGTAATCTGCCACCCTACATGCCGAACTGTGTGTTGTCTGCCTGGTGGTGGATCCTAGTGGTGGATCGTGTAGACAGATTATTGGGTGGGGCTGGGTGTGACCCGGCGGTCTTGGTTCACATTGGTGCCAATGACAAAGTTAGAGATGGAGGTGAGTTCCTTAAACATGATTTTCGAGAGCTGGGGGCCAAGTTAAAAGCAAGGACCTCCAGGGTAGTATTTTCAGAAATACTACTGTAGCCACGTGCTAAGCCAGGGAGACAGCGGGAGCTTAGGAGCATTAATGCGTGGCTAAGAGGGTGGAGTAAGGAAGAAGGGTTTGGGTTTATTGAGAACTGGGCAGACTTTGCTATTGGCTACAAGCTCTTTAATAGGGATGGGTTGCACCTCACTGATGGCGGTGCAGCTGTTTTAGAGGAGAAGATGGCTAGAGGGTTGGAGAAGATTTTAAACTAGGTTGGGGGGGGGGGGATATTAGCAGTCTCACTAGGATAGATAGCCCAGGAGGACAAGCAGGGTGTAGATAGGCCAGTGGCCGGCGGAAAGGGGGGTGGGGCTAGCATAGGGGATAGGGAAACATGTGTATTAAAGTGTTTAAATAAATTACAGGATCATAGTCTAAAATGTATGTTTACAAATGCGAGAAGCCTGGCTGAAAAAAATGGATGAATTGGACTTTGTTAGCGAAAGGAAAAGTGCAATGGGTTAACAAAGACTTTTAATTTCGGGAAGGTAAATTTTCCCAGGTTTAAAGCAGCTCTTCAGAATGTCAACTGGGATAATGTATTATCAGGCAAAGGTACTGAAACAGAAATGGCCTGTGTTCAAGGGGATTTTAAGCCAGTTCACATCTAAATTTATACCCTCGGGAAATAAATGTAAAAAAATTAGATCTGCGCCCATGTACTCTGGAGAAAAGGAGCTTGTGTGGGGATATGATTACTGTGTATAAATACATTAACGGGCCATACAATAAACTATCTGGGGCATTGTTCACCAATAGACAGAGGACACGAGGACATCTCTGAAGACTTGAAGAAAAAGGTTTAGGCTTCAAGTTCGGAAAGGGTTTTTCACTGTGAGAACGGTAAAGCTATGGAACTGTCTTCCAGTGGACGTTGTTATGGCAGGTTCATTGGTCAGTTTCAAAAAAATCTGGATGAGTTTCTGCAAACAAGGAACGTTGCAAGTTACTGGTATTGATACATAAAGTAGAGTTGATCCAGGGAAATTTCCGATTGCCACTTGGAGTCAGGAAGGAATTTTTTTCCCTTCATAAATTTGGTGTTTTTTTTTACCTTCCTCTGGATCAACTGTTAGGCAGGAAATGAGGATATAGCTAGATGGGTTGGACTGGATGGACATGTCTTTATTCAACCTCAAAAACTCTACTATACTATACTACTATACTATACTATATTATACTACTATACTATACTATACTATACTATACTATAATATACTATACGATACTATACTATACTATACTATACAATACTATATTGTGTGAGAAGATAAATATCTAAAACAACTGATTTTATTCAAATATGTCTCTACCAGATAATTCCCAGTGGGATAAATTAAATTAATTAAGCCCAGAACCAATAGAATTTGAGATTAACTCCTATATTAAAAACAGGATTTTAATAGGCTAAAATATATTCCATTTGCATCTTTAAATAATATGAGAAATGTAAGTGTCATTTAACACTACACAGTGGGGCCAACATTGGGGTAAATTTCAGTTGGGGTGGACTTGCCCTTTAACAGGTAGGGATAACTGGATCACACTGGTATATTAGGAATCACTACACTTCTTTCTATTCGACTATTAGCCAAAAACATGTAGAGGATGATTGAACAGATCATTGTTCACATTGTTCATCCCATAGACCATCCTCAAACACAGCCTGATTTCATTTACTAGGAAGCCATTTATGATTGGATTGACTGCAGAAGGGTGCATATAATAAATTGCACTGATCATATTCTGAACATTGATTGACACAGTCCAGCCCATTCTATGTACCATAGTAGATGACAACCCACAAGAATAAATTACTACCAGGTGTGTCCCACAGGTGCTTAAAGCTTTGTCCTGGGCCTTTCCTGAGATAAGTTACACTGCTTTTTAGAGAATTTTCATGTAGGAAATCAGAAGGATTCCTCCATCCAACACTGACACTGAGAACTAGCCCGATGACCTGTAATCTGGAGAAGTCACCGCAGCCCAAACTTAACAGTCCCATGTTCTCACAAGCAAATCTCAGAATGGTGTTGGACCTGCTGAAATCAACCTTGGTTAAGGAAAGAACTATTGGAGCCACATTTACCCAGTTCAGAAAATGTTTAGTTGGTCACAACGTGGTGGTAGTGCATAGGCCGACAGATGGCCACAAACCTGTCTAGGGCCATTACCAAGACTAACCAAGACCCAATCACTATTGAGAAGTAGATTAAATACACCTGAAGAAGACAGCCAGGTAAGGAAATCTGACTGAGGCCAAAAGAGAGACAGAAACTTAGGCATAATGACAGTGGTGCAGGAGATGTTGACTACAAACAGAATCAAAATGAGCCAATACATGCGATACTGAAGGCTCCTTTCCACCCAGACTCAGTAAGTTATGAGCGAGTTACTAGTATGTATTGAGAGGTACAAGAAAAGAAATGGAGCCAAAGGTTGACCTACTGTGACACCAGGGAACCCCAAAAGAAGGAAGTCAGTGTAAGAGAAACTTATAACAAAAATGTGTAGCAAAGAGCAACCAAAAACTCAGACAACCCCAAGTGTCACTTGAGAAAGGACCTAGACTGTCCGAAACATGTCGTGGTGTGCACAATAAATGCACGTTTGTTTATAGCAATACCTGTGGGGTTGTCTGAGTTTTTGGTTGCTCTTTGCTACACATTTTTGTTTTGAATTTATGTCCAGGAACAGACATCTGGGCAACCAAAGTCTATAGGAGATGTGGTGAGCTGAATTGCATTTTTATTTTTTTTAAGAGAAACTTATATTCGATCTGAGCACCTGGCATCCATCTTGTGCAACCGGGCACCTATGTGCACAAAGTGCATTGTATGCGCAATCGAATGGCCTAAAGTGTGGCCTCGACCTAAGAGCTTCACACTGCAGCATTTTATTGAACGTTCCGATTGCAATCTGATCAAGCATTAAAAAGTGCACAATAGTGTTGGTCAGTTTGTCTGGCACAAGGTGTATTCTTATGCGTTGTGCTACGTATTTGCGCAATCGAGATGTTTGTTCTGTCCCTGAGTCATCACAATACACATGTAGTATTCTTGTCCCTGCCTTTCTTGCTTTGTGGCCATCTTTAAAATTGGCACTTGTGTCTTTGATTACCTGAGCAATAGAATGTTATAGAGACCGCTGTTCTGGATTAAAACTGTTAAATGGGCAAAGTGTACAAAGTACTTTGTGTACTCTCCCTCCTTAAATGACTCCTCCTACCGTCTGATATGACTTGTGAAGTCAAGCAGGCTCAGTAACCCCTATGAGCCAGCACTGGGAATTTCTCTCACCATGCAATTCACACATACCAACTGTCACCATTCCAGCTTCAGCAAAAATGCTAACAGCAGAAGAATTTATGGTAATAAGACACTTGATTGGCAGCTGACTTTCCAAATTGGATATCTAAAGAAATGTCCAACAGCACACACAGACCTGTATATGTGAAATGCCTTGTCCAGAAACACATACTGACTTTTATATATAAAATGCAGCAGAACACACTGATCAGCAAATATAAAATGCTCCCAATGTCCTGTACACACACTGACCTGTATATATAAAATGTCCATTACACACACTGACCTCTATGTATAAAATGCCCCCAATGTCCTGTACACACACTGACCTGTATATATAAAATGTCCATTACACACACTGACCTCTATGTATAAAATGCCCCCAATGTCCTGTACACACACTGACCTGTATATATAAAATGCCCCAATGTCCAGTACACATATAGCCCAGTATATATAAAATGCCCCAATATCCAGTACACACACTGACCAGTATATATCAAATGCCCCCATAGACAGTAAAGCCACTTACTGACTAAATCAGTACTGTATAGCAGGGGCCATGCATCAGACGCAAGGAACTCCCTGGAGCAAGAACATGCCCCCTTGCCTCTATTTCTAGGAATGGAACTCCTGTGTTGTTAAGGTTGTTTATTGCAGGTAAGAGAAACATTTTTTTTGCTGCTCTCTGAGCCCCTTCTAAGTCAGACCCCATACTGAAGTACCCCCTATACCCCCCTTATGGTGGCCCTGGCTGTTTTCTCCATAGAAAAAAATCTATGCTTTTAAATCACAGGAAGAGAAAGAGAGAGATCAGATCATTTGTTTTATAATTTAGAGCTGTCATTTTTAACATGGAGGGCCACAAGTTTGACATCCCAGTTTGTGGAGTCTGCACTGTAGCCATTATTGGGGGAATTTATTTATATTTACATCTACAACAGAAACACAATTTGGCCCCTGAAATAAATGCAGGTATCCCACCCTCCTGGGAATCTGGGGTGGTCATCCCACCTAACTCCGCCTCCGCCCTGCCCCTTTGATGAAGTCATTGCCATCATGCCGTTCCCACTCCTCTGTTGAGTCCATCTCACCGGGGGGGGGGGGAAGGAAATCCTGTTTCTACCTCCCTGGGTGGCCGCAAACACGAGCAGTGAGCTGTCCACTATAGTTGCACTTTAACACTGGGGATCCTGATGAGGAAAAAGAAGAGGAAAAAAAAGAGAAGATGAAAAGCAGAAATACAAAAACTTTAATGCTCTAAGCATCTAGGATAGTGTCTGGATTTCCCAGAACTGCTGGAAAACATTACAATTACCCAGAAATCTCCTCTGTCTATGAGGCTTTAGTGACATCAGCAATATGGCCCATTACATGTTGACCAGAATTACCTGTCAATAGTCTGTAACAGATCTATACACCATTAGCTACTGGATTTGCTGGTGGGAAAACATTATATAATATATTTACAATATAAAGGGGCGGTACTCTTTCATAGTTTAAAATAGTGAAGACATCTTGGATATAAAGTAATACCTTTTATTGGCTAACTAAAATTTTAGTTAGCCAATAAAAGGTATTACTTTATATCCAAGATGTCTTCACTTTCATCTATGGCTAACACGGTACAATTCTCTACTACTAATAGTTTAAAATACAACTTGTTCTTATAATATAATTATTGGTATTTAATGACCATCATCTCTTTATATTAAATAATACAATGGGTTTATATGCACACACATGAAGATCACTGGAAAGGAACATCTGATATGATCTATAAGCCATTCTGAATGAAAGATGTGAATGTTGGACAGCTCCTCCATACTAAACCTTCCAATAACGTTCTCCTTGCTCTGTAGCTCTCTGGCTCCATCTCCTGGCAGATTCCAAGAATCTGCTCATAGATGGTTTTGTTTGCTTGATAAGCTTTTATCTAGAGCCTGGCTTAGACTAAATTCATGATAAAACATACCACAAGCTGCAGCCTGAGTGTTTGTAGCCCTCTTCATGTTTCTGCCTCTGTCCTCTGATTTAGGCATGTGCAAGGTGCTGTGCTAAAGCTTGAGTATGCCCATGAAAGTAGCTTGAGAAACATCCGTCAATCAATGGTAACAACGTCCAGGCTTTATGGGGTGGTGGGCATGCCCTATAAGGTCTGTACCCAAAATCCTATGATTTGGGGGTCCCTTTAGGGGTGGGGTTCTTTCTTAGCATTTGCACTCTTTGCACCCCCAAATCTCTAGGTTTACATATTTCCAAGTCTGAGAGCCCTACTCATCTTTCATTGCCCTAGCCCCTTATCCTCTAAGCTTCTATATAGTCATTAAAGGAACAGTTACAATAACAATGGCCACATCGAACAATCATTCACTGTAAACGATATACAGAACCAGTGGCGTATCTATGTAGGAGTCACTAGGCCCCCCAGCACAACTGTGATGGGCCCTTCCCTGTTTCATCTACAGCAATTTTCTGGTAGGAGGCTGTATCTATCATAGGGAAAGTAAAAAGCCCCCTGGCTCCTTGGTCCCCCTGCAATCGCTGGGCCTGCTGCCCTACAAGTTGCTCCCCTGTACAGAACAATCCTCCCTGTGTATTTGCAAATTCACAATCCAATGGAATCTATCGTGCATTTGTGAGCTATGTGTAAGGCTGGGTACACATGGAGGGACTTTATGTCCCCACCGAGTGCTCACTATTCGAATTTGCAAGCGATCGATCATGCAGTCCCATAGGGAACCGCATGATCTATCGGAATTTTCCAACACAGCTAACATTTTTGGCCGATCGACCGAAAGTGCTGTGAAATGGTCGGTCAGCAGAAAATATTGTCTGGTGTACCCAGCCTAAGGTTTAGAGAATTAAGAGGGAGATTCAATAAATTTCTTATCGTTTAAAATGGTGCTAATTTTGCCCCAACCAATCAGATCTTATTTAACATTTGAAAGCTAAGATCTGATTGGTTGGGGCAAAATTAGCACCATTTTAAACGATAAGAACTTTTATTGAATCTTCCAGTAAGCGTCTTACTGGCAGTTTCATTTGAACAGTGTCTGAATGACAATAGAAAAACATTAACTGTCCACTAGATGTCACCAGATGACAAGAGTTTAACAATTTCTCTCTTTAAATCAGTATTTATTTTCCAACTGTGGCACGCATAACAATCAAATTTCTGTCAAGACATACCTATCATGGCACACCTATCATATCATACCTATCTACCTATCATGTCATACCTATCTACCTACCATGGCATACCTATCATCGCACACCTATCATGGCACACCTATCATGTCATACCTATCATGGCATACCTATCTACCTATCATGGCACACCTCTCATAAGCACCCAAAACCTATCACGTAATACCTATCATGACATACCTATCTACCTATCATGGCCACCTATCAAGTCATACCTATCATGTCATACCTATCTACCTATCATGGCACACCTATCAAGTCATAACTATCATGGCATACCTATCTACCTTCATGGCACACCCTCTCAAGTCATACCTATCATGGCATACCTATCTACCTATCATGGCACACCTATCATGTCATATCTATCATGGCATACCTATCTACCTATCATGGCACAACTATCATGTCATACCTATCATGTCATACCTATCTACCTATCATGGCATACCTATCATGTCATACCTATCATGGCATACCTATCTACCTATCATGGCACACCTATCATAGCACACCTATCATGTAATACCTATCATGGCATACCTATTTACCTATCATGGCACACCTATCAAGTCATACCTATCTCCTATCATGGCACACCTATCATAGCACACCTATCATTGTCATATCTATCATGGCATACCTATTTACCTATCATGGCACACCTATCAAGTCATACCTATCATGTCATACCTATCTATCATGGCACACCTATCATGTCATACCTATCATGGCATACCTATTTACCTATTGTGGCACACCTATCAAGTCATACCTATCATGTCATACCTATCTATCATGGCACACCTATCATGGCATACCTATCATGGCACACCTATCATGTCATACCTATCATGGCATACCTATTTACCTATCATGGCACACCTATCATGTCATACCTATCATGGCATACCTATCTACCTATCATGGCACACCTATCATAGCACACCTATCATGTAATACCTATCATGGCATACCTATTTACCTATCATGGCACACCTATCAAGTCATACCTATCTCCTATCATGGCACACCTATCATAGCACACCTATCATGTCATATCTATCATGGCATACCTATTTACCTATTGTGGCACACCTATCAAGTCATACCTATCATTTCATACCTATCTATCATGGCACACCTATCATGTCATACCTATCATGGCATACCTATTTACCTATCATGGCACACCTATCAAGTCATACCTATCATGTCATACCTATCTATCATGGCACACCTATCATGGCATACCTATCATGGCACACCTATCATGTCATACCATCATGGCATACCTATCTACCTATCATGGCACACCTCTCAAGTCATACCTATCATGGCATACCTATCATGTCATACCTATCATGGCATACCTATCTACCTATCATGGCACACCTATCATGTCATATCTATCATGGCATACCTATCTACTTATCATGGCACACCTATCATGTCATACCTATCATGGCATACCTATCATGCCATACCTATCATGTCATACCTATCATGGCATACCTATCTACCTATCATGGCACACCTCTCAAGTCATACCTATCATGGCATACCTATCATGTCATACCTATCATGGCATACCTATCTACCTATCATGGCACACCTATCATGTCATATCTATCATGGCATACCTATCTACTTATCATGGCACACCTATCATGTCATACCTATCATGGCATACCTATCATGTCACCTATCATGTCTTACCTATCTACCTATCATGGCACACCTATCAGGTCATAACCTATCATGGCATACCTATCATGTCATACCTATCATGTCATACCTATCTACCTATCATGGCACACCTATCATGCCATATCTATCATGGCATACCTATCTACTTATCATGGCACACCTATTATGTCATACCTATCATGGCATACCTATCATGTCATATCTATCATGGCACAACCTATCATGTCATACCCATCATGGCATACCTATCTACCTATCATGGCACACCTCTCAAGTCATACCATCATGGCATACCTATCTACCTATCATGGCACACCCTATCATGTCATACCTATCATGGCATACCTATCTACCTATCATGGCCAACACTATCATGTCATACCTATCATGTCATACCTATCTACCTATCATGGCACATCTATCATGGCACACCTATCATAGCACCCTATCATGTCATATCTATCATGCTACCTATCTACTTATCATGGCACACCTCTCAAGTCATACCTATCATGGCATACCTATCATGTCATATCTTCATGGCACACCTTCAAGCCATACCTATCATGGCATACCTATCTACCTATCATGGCACACCTATCATGTCATACCTATCATGGCATACCTATCTACCTATCATGGCACATCTATCATGGCACACCTATCATGGCACACCTATCTACCTATCATGGCACACCTATCATGTCATACCTATCATGGCATACCTATCTACCTATCATGGCACACCTATCAAGTCATACCTATCATGTCATACCTATCTACTATCATGGCATACCTATCATGGCACACCTATCTGTTCATACCTATCTGGCATACCTATCTACCTATCATGGCACACCTATCATAGCACACCTATCATGTAATACCTATCATGGCATACCTATCTACCTATCATGGCACACCTATCAAGTCATACCTATCATGTCATACCTATCTACTATCATGGCATACCTATCATGCACACCTATCATGTCATACCTATCATGGCATACCTATCTACCTATCATGGCACACCTATCATAGCACACCTATCATGTCATATCTATCATGGTATACCTATCTACTTATCAGGGCACACCTATCATGTCATACCTTCATGGCATACCTATCTCCTATCATGGCACACCTATCATGTCATACCTATCATGTCATAACCTTTCATGGCACACCTATCATAGCACACCTATCATGTCATATCTATCATGGCATACCTATCTACTTATCATGGCACACCTATCATGTCATACCTATTATAGCACACCTATCATGTCAATATCTATAATGGCATACCTATCTACTTATCAGGGCACACCTATCATGTCATACCTATCATGGCATACCTATCTTCCTATCATGGCACACCTATCATGTCATACCTATCTACCTATCATGGCACACCTATCATAGCACACCTATCATGTCATATCTATCATGGCATACCTATCTACTTATCATGGCACACCTATCATGTCATACCTATCATGGCATACCTATCTACCTATCATGGCACACCTATCATGTCCATACCTATCATGGCCTACCTATCATACCTATCATGGCACACCTATCATGTCATACCTATCATGGCATACCTATCTACCTATCATGGCACACCTATCATGTCATATCTATCATGGCATACCTATCTACTTATCATGGCACACCTATCATGTCATGCCTATCATGGCATACCTATCTACCTATCATGGCACTCCTATCATGTCTACAAGTTCTGCTTAATTGAAAGTCTGGTTACTCTGTGCAATCACATAACAATACCTATCTACCTATCATGGCACACCTATCATGGCATACCTATCAATGTAATTACCTCTCATGGCAACCTATTTACCATCAGGCACACCTATCAAGTCATACCTATCTCCTATCATGGCACACCTATCATAGCCACCTATCATGTCATTCTATCATGGCATACCTATTTACCTATCATGGCACAACCTATCAATCTACCTATCATGTCATACCTAACTCATCATGGCACACCTATCATCTCATACCTATCATGGCATACTATTACCTATCATGGCACACCTATCAAGTCATACCTATCATGTCCATATACCTATCTATCATGGCACACCTATCATGGCATACCTATCATGGCACACCTATCAGTCATACCTATCATGGCATACCTATACCTATCATGGCACACCTATCATGTCATACCTATCATGGCATACCTATCTACCTATCATGGCACACCTATCATAGCACACCTATCATGTAATACCTATCATGGCATACCTATTTACCTACATGGCAACCCTTCAAGTCATACCTATCTCTATCATGGCACACCTATCATAGCACACCTATCATGTCATATCTATCATGGCATACCTATTTACCTATTGTGGCACACCTATCAAGTCATACCTATCATGTCATCACCTATCTATCTGCACACTATCATGTCATACCTATCATGGCATACCTATTACCTACTATCATGGCACCTATCAAGTCATACCTATCATCTATCATACCTATCTATCATGGCACACCTATCATGGCATACCTATCATGGCACACCTATCATGTCATACCTATCATGGCTATACCTATCTACCTATCATGGCACACCTCTCAAGTCATACCTATCATGGCATACCTATCATGTCATACCTATCATGGCATACCTATCTACCTATCATGGCACACCTATCATGTCATATCTATCATGGCATACCTATCTACTTATCATGGCAACACCTATCATGTCATACCTATCATGGCATACCTATCATGCCATACCTATCATTCATGTCATACCTATCATGGCATACCTATCTACCTATCATGGCACACCTCTCAAGTCATACCTATCATGGCATACCTATCATGTCATACCTATCATGGCATACCTATCTACCTATCATGGCACACCTATCATGTCATTATCTATCATGGCATACCTATCTACTTATCATGGCACACCTATCATGTCATACCTATCATGGCATACCTATCCATATCAACCTACATGTCTTACTTCTACTATCTACCTATCATGGCACACCTATCATGTCATAACCTATCATGGCATACCTATCATGGTCATACCTATCATGTCATACCTATCTACCTATCATGGCACACCTATCATGCCATATCTATCATGGCATACCTATCTACTTATCATGGCACACCTATTATGTCATACCTATCATGGCATACCTATCATTTCATATCTATCACTGGCACACCTATCATGTCATACCCATCATGGCATACCTATCTACCTATCATGGCACACCTCTCAAGTCATACCTATCATGGCATACCTATCTACCTATCATGGCACACACCTATCATGTCATACCTATCATGCAAACCTATCTACCTATCATGCACAACATCATGTCATACCTATCATGTATACCTATCTACCTATCATGGCACATCTATCATGGCACACCTATCATAGCACACCTATCATGTCATATCTATCATGGCATACCTATCTACTTATCATGGCACACCTATCATGCCATACCTATCATGGCATACCTATCATGTCATATCTATCCTGGCACACCTATCAAGCCATACCTATCATGGCATACCTATCTACCTATCATGGCACACCTATCATGTCATACCTATCATGGCATACCTACTCCTATCATGGCACATCTATCACGGCACACCTATCATGGCACACCTATCTACCTATCATTCACCTATCATGTCATACCTATCATGGCATACCTATCTACCTATCATGGCACACCTATCAAGTCATACCTATCATGTCATACCTATCTACTATCATGGCATACCTATCATGGCACACCTATCATGTCATACCTATCATGGCATACCTATCTACCTATCATGGCACACCTATCATAGCACACCTATCATGTAATACCTATCATGGCATACCTATTTACCTATCATGGCACACCTATCAAGTCATACCTATCATGTCATACCTATCTACTATCATGGCATACCTATCATGGCACACCTATCATGTCATACCTATCATGGCATACCTATCTACCTATCATGGCACACCTATCATAGCACACCTATCATGTCATATCTATCATGGTATACCTATCTACTTATCAGGGCACACCTATCATCATACTGTCATACCATCTACCTATCATGGCACACCTATCATGCCATACCTATCATCAACCTTCATGGCACACCTATCAAGCACACCATCATGTCATATCTATCATGGCATACCTATCTACTTATCATGGCACACTTATCATTCATACCTATTATAGCACACCTATCATGTCAATATCTATAATGGCATACCTATCTACTATCAGGGCACACCTATCAGTCATACCTATCATGGCATACCTATCTTCCTATCATGGCACACCTATCATGTCATACCTATCTACCTATCATGGCACACCTATCATAGCACACCTATCATGTCATATCTATCATGGCATACCTATCTACTTATCATGGCACACCTATCATTCATACCTATCATGGCAACCTATCTACCTATCATGGCACACCTATCATGTCATACCTATCATGCCAACCTCATGCATACCTATCTGGCACACCTATCAGTCTACCTATCATGGCAACAAATGTCATCTATCTCCTATCTACCTATCATGGCACACCATCATGTCATACCTATCATGGCATCCCTATCTCTACCTATCATGGCACACCTCATCATGTCATAACCTATCATGGCATACCTATCATACCTATCATGGCACACCTATCATCATATCTATCATGGCATACTATCTACTTATCATGGCACACCTATCATGTCGCCTATCATGGCATACCTATCTACCTATCATGGCACTCCTATCATGTCTACAAGTTCTGCTTAATTGAAAGTCTGGTTACTCTGTGCAATCACATAACAATACCTATCTACCTATCATGGCACACCTATCATGGCATACCTGCATTAATAATGATGAACTTTTCTTAAATTTATTGTATTTTATATAGTGATTACGCTGTACATCGTAACAGACTTTAAAGGGCATCTATACCCACATTTTAACAGCTGATTGTGGGCTAATGTAACAGACACAAGCTCTTCACTTTTTTACTGTTGCTGCAGATTTTATGTAAATAGTTGGCTGGGACAAAGGAGGGGTGGCTAACACAGGTGAGGGGCAGGCACAGTCACAGACTTTGTGCAACAATTAAGCTCATCTGGACTGGGACACAAAGTAAAGGTACATGATCATGTTTTTTATTATAGCAATGATTCCACTTATAGGCAAACTATATTGCATTTAAAGTTTTTTTTAAAAAAGAGTTAAAATAAAAAGTACCTGAAGCAGGGAGGTAGGATTGGTGCCTTTTACCTCCCAATATTATTGAGGAGCATATGAGGAGCAGCAAGACGAAGAAAACTGCTTCTGCCAGTCTTCCTGTATGCTTCAGCAATATCTTTAATATAGAATGGCCCAGGGCCATAACCTGGCAGATAAAAACTGTATGAACTGTAGCTCCTCAACAAAACAATATTGGGAGGTGGGAATAATCAATCCTATCTCCCTGCCCCAGGATTTGAAAAAGTTACATTTTAGAGTATAGTTATTCAGGATAACTATATTGTAAAAATGTACTTTTTAAAAATGGAAAGTACCTGGGGCAGGGAGGTTGGATTGATTATTCCTACCTCAAAATATCATTTTGTTAAGGAGCTATAGCACGTACAGTTTTCATTTGCCAGGCTAGTCCTGGACTAGTCCAGGATGCCCAAAATGATATAACGGATGTAGTATAAAGTCAAGTATAACGGATGTAGTATAAAGTCAAGTATAACGGATGTAGTATAAAGTCAAGTATAACGGATGTAGTATAAAGTCAAGTATAACGGATGTAGTATAAAGTCAAGTATAACGGATGTAGTATAAAGTCAAGTATAACGGATGTAGTATAAAGTCAAGTATAACGGATGTAGTATAAAGTCAAGTATAACGGATGTAGTATAAAGTCTCACAACGTTTGGCCGGACTTACCAAAAACCCCAAGCACAGGAAGTGATGATATAATATTGTGCTTGTGGCTCTGGTTACATCCTGTACTCAAACCGTGTGAGTTACTTTTCCAAACACAATGCTAGTTTTTCTCTGTAAATCTGATTGTGTATTATTCATATTTCGATGCAGAATATATCTAGCAAGAGAAAAAAATGTTAATTAGGCTGGAAAACATTTTAACCATCAAAATGTATTTTCCAATAGCAGCAATGTGAGAATGTTAGACATTTCTATGTGCATTGCAATAAATGGGAGCACATAACAAAGCCCCTCTTCTGAGCACATCCAGGCTAACTAGGAGGTAGAAAGAGCAGCTCCAACCCTCTATAATATTACAGAGTGTATAGGAAAATGCACTGGCGTAACAAGTAATCACTGGGCCCCCCAGAAAAACTTATGATGGGGCCCCTATCCCTGCTTCATTCACAGTAGTTTTCTGGGAGAAGGCTATATCTGTCATAGAAAGAATAAGAAGATGGGGCCCCCTGGGGTTGCTCCCCTGTAGTTACGCCTATGGGAAAATGAGAGCTTATTTATGAAAAGCTGCAAAATCCGTCCTTGCTGTTAATCAATCATATCTTCAAAGGTTTTCTAAGGCTATGTACATGGCAAAATTTTTTGGTGCTGGCAGGCAGTTCCCCGATATTGACTGGTCAGCAGGGCCAATATGGCATCACGAAAGTTACCACGGCTCGCAGTTCGCTACGACTGATCTTGCAGTCCCTACAATTGGCTGTGATTTAATGTCCGGTCAGCCCATTCGAACAAAAAAAAACAACCGACATTGGTCTCCGGCAGTCAAAAATTGAACACAGAAAAAAAGTAATACGGAAATATTGGTCACCCTGAAATAGCCTAAACGTAGTAGACCATCGATAGGTAACATCTGATTGTCTGCTGCAAGAAAAATTCCTGCAATTTCCTGAAGCGCAGGGGAAATGGCTCCATTTGCATTACAATCAGATAATACTAAGCAGGAAAACACCATTACATATCTATATCCTAACCTGCCTGAAGTATGACTAGTCTTGTTTAATGTGTATGTAAATATATCTAAACACTTCCAGAGACACCCTGCCGGCTCTCCTATCTTGAACAAGTCAAATCTCCCTCTCCATGATATTCCAAGAAAGCCGTGTTCTTTCAAAAATCAATTAAAAGCCACTAAGCAGACAGCAGCTTAATAATTAATGATTGGTTTGCTGACTAATAGTATTGACATAGTCTCGCAATAGACATTTTCAACAAAAGTCTTTCAGATAGTCTTTAAACATAATATATATTGATTATGAATTTGGGTCTCTGGGTCTGTTACACAATACCGGTTATAGTAGAGGTAACATCTATATGTGGAGATATATATGGAGAGAGAGAAGAATATGCTATAGCGAAGGTAATTTCAATGTTCCCCAGTTATCCAATAAAGGATTTTTCTCCGTTTAAATTGTTAGTAACAAAGTCCAACCCTTCACCAGGGCAGGTGGATGACTTTGCATTGCCCTGTGTTGACATATTCTTGCTCTTGAACACCTGACCTGTGCCTTCCAAACTTCTTCCCAACTTCCTGTTTGGCCAAGTTAAGTTGGCCAAGATGCACTAGACTTGCCATCTACTTGGATATAAAACCACAAATGGACAATGTTCTCAGATAAATATGAAAAGTTTCAATACCAAATGTTTCACCCCAATAGCTTACAGGCCAATAAAACTCACCTTTCTCACCCTCCACACATTAATAGGGTTAGGACCTAAACCACTAAGTCGTCCCTCCTGGGTACTTTACTGATCAGTTGGAATACTTACATGAAGTTTCTCAGTCCGCTCAGGTTTGCTCTGCCCCTCTGCCCCTCTGCAGCTGTCACAACCCGTGATGTAGCAAATGGGAAGACACACCTCTTTGCAAAGCATGTCTTCCCATTGGCTAATTAAAAACAAATACCAACCCCCCCCCCCATGGAGAATAACCCCTCTTCAACAAACTGCAATTAATTATACCAAATTTTATTCAGAGAATAAAAACAAATTTATCATTAAACCAACAATTAATATAAAGCAATTAATAAAATGATGGCTGTCCAGCCTCAATTAAAATATTTAAGAATATCTTATTAATCTCCCATCAAAAATGAATTACCAAAGCTTATCTCTGTAACTCATGGACCATAATACTCATACATCACAATTACAAATGTTTTAACTCTAAATAATAACCCTGCACATTTAGATTAGGCTGTATGATAGAACAGTGTTATATTCAGATATTTATTTGTTTTGGTTCAATCACCCCTCAGTCAACCTGTATGGTTTGGCCCTTTTACTGTTAGTCTGATCAAAGACACAGGCTATCTATCATATCTGTATTACAGATCAGTAAAATCCAACCAAATACAGTTACATTTTCACTAAGCAGTATTTAAAATGTACCTGTTTAACCATTAAACTAGATGAGGATGTTTGTTCCACCAATCAGCAGCTGTCATTCCTTATTTACACTAAAGATGGGCCGTTATCCTCCAATAATATAATAGACATGTGATGCTAAGAAAGACAATTCCAGTGATCTATTTACATTATGGCGCTATCCCTGAATGATTTAAAATCCTATCTAATGACTAACCATCTCTAGTGCAGAGTTTCTCTCTTTCCTCCTCAGTCAGTTTTACTCCTGTTGTAAGTAATGTAGCAGCTAATTCCCATTTAAATTGTTTATTAAGTCCTTTCTGATAACCAGGAAAGTCGCTCTGGTTTTTAGCCATTTATAATGCGGTAAGTAATGGCCATAGATTGCAACTTCAATTCACCCCGAGGCCCAACAGCATACATTTTTATAAATGCCATATTACTAACATTCCAATCAGTGGTTCATATTGACTAAGTTTAGTAGCAACTTGATCTTAAAATTTATTTAACAATTGCACTTATAGGGATTGATTGCAGTGCTGCATCACCACACCTATAGAACACAGAGAAAAGAACAGGATGCCACACTCTAATGATAGACTAAAAATCCTTTAATGTACAGCGACATATATCATAAAACAATATAAAAACATCACTGCCTCTACTCAGGTATATATATATTGACATAGTCATGCTAGTGGGATATCATGTCTCAAGCATATATACTGTAACATCTACATGTTTAATTAATACTGTTTCTTTAAGGCATAGAGGCAAGCTGGGAAAAAGGGGCAGTATCAGGAAGTAAGCTAGGGAATAGCATGGGATGAGAAAGTGTGATGTACCTGTTGCTCTGTGTGAATAAATCAAGTTCCCTCTACATTCCAAGTGTTTTCTTGCTCTTGAACAATATAACAAGGGAGACATAACATATACAAACCCCAACATATCTACCAGTCCATTGTCCAGTCATTCAATGTCACAAAGAGTACATCTGGAGAGATGGCCAACTGCCTGTTTTTAACCACTGGCCACCTCTATATCTTTATGATATATGTCCCTGTACATTAAAGGATTTTTAGTCTATCATTAGAGTGTGGCATCCTGCTCTTTTTTCTATTAGTATTTAGCTTTGCAGCATTTGCACCTCTTACCCACTAAAGGTATATTACTATATATTTCAGTGCCCTATATGTATTTTTTCTGTGACTCATAGTTTTAGTAACTCAGCATTGTATCTTTTCATGGACAACTATTAATCCAATATTTGCCTAAATTACAGTAAGTTAACTGTGCAAACACAGCTCCCCTTTAACCGTCTACGAACATCTGTGTCTGCCAGATTGGGGGAAAGACTTATATTTACTCAGACATGTGTTGGTTAATACTCTGCCCTCAGCAGGCCACTCACATGCACTTTAGATACCTGATAGCTGAACTGACAGCTCAGGCAGACGCCTTGTGGTCTTTTAAATTTCATTAGCTCTCCCCGAGCTAAACATGGCGCCAGCCTAGTTACTCACTTAATCAATTATGTCAGGCGTGTAAATGGAGCACGGCAAACAAGAGGTGTAAAGATTAGTAATTCCAGTTAAAGTGAAATCAGGTAGACACTGAAAGATAGCAGCCTTGATTCCAGATTACTCATAAATCTGAAGATCATCACATTTGCCAATACTTGACGCGCTAAAGCACCAACGCCTTTCCAGGCTACAGCTCTACAAACAAAGATTCCAAGGTCTAAAATTGGTATGTTGCAGTTTTCATTTATTATATTGTTGAGAAATAGTCAAGCAGCCTGTAGACTATGTGAAGTCAAGTTAAACAGCAACTCCCATGTTCTTGTCTTTGTGAGTCATTGATGTATTACACTAGGCACACATATTGCAAACTTTCTTTCTGGCCAACCATTCAAGGCTTCTGACAGGTCTGGCACAAGCATAAAAATTCATCAGACACCTGATGAAAGGGACAGTGTGTCCCTGAAACGTCGTGTTATGTGATCCAATAAAGAAACGTATATTCACAGAAGAGTGCCCCTCTCATGACTTTTTATGCTTGTGCTATAGCTGTGGGTCCATGGTAGAGGACCAGAGAAGGGAGCACCTTTGAAGTTTGTGGCTAAACTGCCAAAAAGGAGTGCCTAGGCCCGAAACTCAATTTTCTGACAGGTCTGCCAGGAGGAAGGGCTGTTGGTCAGGCCAAAAGCAGCCGCATTTGACATTTAGCCACTACCGAGCGTGTGCGGTCCATAGAGGACCACATGATCCTCCTATCCTCCGACCTATCCAATTGTGTGTTTATCCGTCTCGGAAGAACAAATGGTCAGCGGACGGTTGCAGCTGCAAGAAGGAGCCATACATTAATTAGGCCCGTCCAAAACACTGAAACACCGAAAACTGAAATGACGGTTGGTCAGGCCGAGTTATTGTATATGTACCCAGATTAAAGGTTCGTACACACGTGCGACGCACGATGTGTACGAACGATCGTTTCGGCCAATAATCGGCCCGTGTATGGGCCCTTTATCGGCCGAAACGGCCGGTCGTTCGGAAATCTGCCCGGCCGGTCCGGCAACGATCCCCGACCGAATGGCCATTTCAGCCGATAAAGGGCCCATACACGGGCGGATTATCGTCTGAAACTTACGTTCGTACACATCGATATTTCATATTGCATCAGCAAGTGTGCATAATCCCGAAAGGCAGTAAAAATTGCGCTTAAATTAGATATTAAATTACAAGGGGGTAAATGAGCCACACTGTCCCAAGGATGTTAGCTATGTATGTTAGCTATTATATATTTTTGTGTATTGTCATTTAAACATGCAGTATATAGTCTTTAATGGTGATACACTGTACCTTTTAATTAATGACATTTGAAAGTGTTACACTCAAGTTCATGATTCCTATGATTTGAGTGTCAAAATGTCAGTGTTTTTTTTATAATGTTGAAATATAGACTGATTTTATTGACACACTATTCTTTGTATATTTACCTCTACTGCTTTTGTTTTGTATCAGACCAGGAGGACACACACTCACTAGATCAGGGGTGTCAAACTCAATCATATATGGGGCCAAAATCAAAAAGACAGACAAAGTGGTACGGCAATTTTTCTTTTTTAAAGATACTTAGCGGTTGCAGGATTGGGACCCTGTCTTGGCAGAGAATGGGTGTGAAGAACACTGTTTTGGACTGAGACCTCTGCCTATGGCACAATCATGTGCTAACTTGGAACACCCACCTTACTGTTCTTACACGGTAATGGAATTGCCAACTCCAATGTTCTTTGTCACACCTCCCTCAGTGGCGGGCTAGATAAGTGATCAGTTGTTAAAGCAGTGACTGCATCCAAGCTTTACTGTGCTGCTATTCATTTGTGCAGTCCCAAGCAGCATTGTAACTATAGATCTGCCTGCTAGATATCGTGATCAGCTGTTTTTAAACAGCTGATTGCACCTATCTTAGTAAAGGTGAGCCAGATCAGCTGTTTAAAAAGCTGATTGCGGTATCTATAGCAGGCAGATCTATAGTTACACCACTACTTGGGACTGCACAAATGGATGGAAACGAGATTGATTTTGGATGCTGACATGCTGTATAGTTACTGGGGGCCACCAACAACAACAACAAGGGCCGGATTTGGCCCGCAGGCCTTGAGTTTGACACATCTGCACTAGATGGTGCTTCAATCATTCTCAGTCTTATAACACAGAGGAAGGAGAATTACAGAGTGTTGTAACATAATTTAGGTTACTGGAAGCAGGAAAAGTAAACTTTTTCAGCTAACCATAAATTCGCACAGGCTTCCATTGTAGCTGTGACTAGAGATGTCCGAACTTCGCAAAATCCGGTCCGCTCGAGGATCCGCGAATTTTCGGAAATTTTCGAAAACGCGGTTTGGAAAAGTTCGGAAGGCAGAAAACGGAAAATCTGCAGTATCCACCGTTCGCGAACGAGGTAAATCCGCCGCGGATTCAGGTTCGGATCCGCGAACTGGGCCATCACTAGCTGTGACACAGGGCTTGGTAAAACTGCCGCCATTGTTTGGAGACCAGTTAAAGTGTATTAAATCCATTGCAAAAAACATTTGGAGATGGCGCAGAACCATTAAATGACTAAAACCCTTGCTAAGTCCATATTACATTGTGGAGTGTGGATTTAACAATCAGAGAATGATGTCAGCCCAACGCGGGTCTATGTGTTTGTGTCACTAGAAATGGCCAAATTTCCTAAAGCTCAGTTCGTTTAAGAACTAAAGAACTTCAATAAAAGTTCTATAGTTTGATAGTTCAAAAACGGACCAATTAAAGTCAATGGGTAAAAATAGTTTGAAAAGTTCTGATAAAATACAGTTAAATAGCAATGGTAACTTACTGTAAAATGGCTCTGGGACCTGGGAAATGGTCTGGGGAACATGTACATATCACCAAAACTTGTTCAAATACTAACTTTCCCCACAATTAGGCAATTTTCGGGCTTCCACGTTAAATTTTTGAGGGTTACCTAAATTGAATCCTACATTCGAGGGTTATGGCTGAATTCGAGGGGTTAGCGAATGCTACATTCGAGGGTCATCGACGAATTTGAGGGTTACCGAACGCAGCTTTGAGAGTTATGGACGATTTTGAGGGTTAGCGAAAGCTACATTCAAGGGTTATCGCCAAATTCGAGGGTAACTGAAAGCCGCATTCTAGGGTTATGGAGTGCTAAAGTTGAGGGTTATTGATTCAAAATTCGATCCTTGAATTTTCAAATTTATCAAAAATATGTCAGGGAGTTCGAAAAACCCGAAAGTTTGTGGTTTGGGGAGGTCAAAAAAGTCCAAGTCCATACGAACTCATAAAATCCAGCTCGAAAACTTGGGTTTGAGTTCTACTTCATCCCTAGTTACCAGTTACAGAGGAGATTGGGGAGAGGAGGAAGATATAAGTGATAGCATGTGGACAGTTCGAAAGGAGTGGTTTAGGTCATTACATGGCAAATGTACTTATTTTTAATTTATTTAGTTCGTTAGAAAGAACATGTTTGTAAAAGTAACAGAATCTTCTCAAGTTATTAAAATGAGCTGACAAAGCAAATGTGCTGCATTAAGGAACGACAGGCACAAGGTGGCACTGTAGATCAACACACAATTACTGCCTTGACTAAAGGTGCCTATACACTGGGCAGATATTAGGATCAATCCGACATGCGAGTAGTCATTTCTATTGATTGGGCCAAAAATTTTACATTTTCCCGATCTTATAATGCGATAGATATTGGATCGTAAAGTCAATCCTAATTATGATTGGGAAAGTTGTCTGTTGGGCAGCACGGTGGCTCAGTGGTTAGCACTGATGCCTTGCAGAGCTGAAGTTCGAATCCACCAGACACATCTGCAAGGACTTTGTATGTTCTCCCCATGCTTGCGTGGGTTTCCTCCGGGGCATATTCAGAATGGTGTGTAAACATTCTGGCGCTGTAATTGCCACTGCTTACGGCAAATCCAACTTAATGATATTTATAAAGAAGCGGTATTCTGCAACAGAAACTCATTATTTTCGAGATCGCCGTATAACATTTTGCCGCCATTTCCTGCTCAAGCATATTTATAAAGCGTGCGTAGAGGGGGGATTGTGCACACCTCACACCATGGGTGGTCCATGCGTGCGGCACTTGCGGCACTTCTGGGGCTTAAAGGGTTCCGTAGCTTGAAACCAGGACCCCCCCTCCTCAGCACTGACCAGTTTCTTTGCGACTTTGACAAGTGGCCTTGCAGCACTAACAACTAACAAGTGTCTTTGTTGGGGGTCCTGCAGCTCGAAAAAAGGACGAATCCCATTGGCTCTTAAAAGAACCCTTGTGGCTCTAATAAGAGCCTTTCAGCTTGAAACCGGGTCCACCCGGTCCTAAAAAGCCTTTTCAGGTCTCCGCCGTCTTCTTTTTTTGATCCTATGACCACACATTAACTAATCATATTTTAATAAAATATTAAAACATGATTGGTTAATGTGTGATCATATGATTGCAAGGATTGAAATACTAAGCAATCACAATTGGATTTGGTCCTTCAGCAAACCAATTTAAAGAGTTTCAAACCTGCACGGAACAGTTACATCGCCCTGCCTCAGCGACATCGGGGAGTTGGTGTCACCACAACTAGGTATCGGCATAGAAAAAAGATGTTGGAGACCTAAAAATACAATATACAATGCAATACAATAACATTTGTAAAGCGCCTTTCTCCTAAAGGACTTAAAGCCCATAGATATGTCTCAGATCAATACAGAGGAAAATACAGGTGGAAAATAGTCAGGTGTTGATAAATGCCAGACTAAACAGGGGGCTTTTCAGTTTGGATTTAAATGTTTCCAGGGATGGGGATGTCCTGATTGGGTGTGACAGGGAGTTCCAAAGTGTAGGGGCAGCATGACAGAAGGCTCTGTCTCCAAACAGCCTGGTATCCAGGACCCAGATTGTGCAAGGATTTGAATGTCAATACCGTCTATAAACAGAATTCTCCATTTTACGGTACCAGTGGAGTGAAGGGTTGGTTTTATGTGGCTGACTGGGGGGTTGGCTTGTTATAGCACCTCGCAGCAGCATTCTGTACTAGTTGCAGGCATGCGCCTGTATAGAGAACATTGCGTAGTCCAACTGTGATGAGATATATGCATGGACCAGGGTTGGAAGATCTGCTGGAGGAATGAGGTGCTTTATTTTTAAAAAGTTCCTTAGGGGAAACAGCTGAGATTTGCTTCCTAAAGTTTAGTTCCCCATCAATCAGTATACCCAGGCTGCACACAAACTCTGAGTAGTTCAGGTCTGATCTTCCTGTTCTTAATGGTACTGGCTGAGATTGGAGCTGCTTTGTTATCGAGCACTGACCCCAATAACTAGAAGTTCAGTTGTGTCAGCATTTAGTTTTAGCCAGTTATCATTCATCCTGAAGTTCAGCTAATATATATCGTATAGTAATAGTATAGTATAGCACACAGTACAGTATAGTATAGTATAGTAATAGTATAGTACAGTATAGAGTATAGTATAGTATAGTATAGCACAGTACAGTATAGTACTAGTACTAGTATAGTAATAGACAGTATATTATAAGTATAGATAGAAGTACAGTATAGATAGTATAGTATAGTAATCGTATAGTACAGTATAAGTACTAGTATAGTAAGTATAGTAACAGTATAGTAATAGTACAGTTATAGTAATAGTACAGTACAGTTAGTAGAGTATACGTATAGTATAGAGACAGTAATAGTAAGTACTTATAGGTATAGTCTAGGAGGGGGGAGGAGAGAGCGGGTAAATTAAACAGTACAGTAATAGTATCGTATATTATAGTATAGTATAGTATAGTATAGTACAGTATAGTATAGTACAGTATAGTATAGTACAGTACAGTATAGTATAGTATAGTATAGTATAGTACAGTATAGTATAGTACAGTATAGTATAGTACAGTACAGTATAGTATAGTATAGTATAGTATAGTACAGTATAGTATAGTACAGTATAGTATAGTACAGTACAGTATAGTATAGTATAGTATAGTATAGTACAGTATAGTATAGTATTTGAGGTTGAATAAAGACACAGTCCAACCCATCTAGCAATATCCTCATTTCCTGCCTAACTGTTGATCCAGAGGAAGGCAAAAAAACCCACCAAATTTATGAAGGGGGAAAAAATTCCTTCCTGACTCCAAGTGATCGGAAATTTCCCTGGATCAACTCTACTTTATGTATCAATACCAGTAACTTGTAACATTCCTTGTTTGCAGAAACTCATCCAGCTTTTTATTAAACTGACCAATGAACCTGCCATAACAACGTCCACTGGAAGACAGTCCCATAGCTTTACCGTTCTCACAGTGAAAAACCCTTTCCGAACTTGAAGCCTAAACCTTTTTTCTTCAAGTCTTAAGGGATGTCCTCGTGTCCTCTGACATGTTCTATTGGTGAACAATGCCCCAGATAGTTTACTGTATGGCCCGTTAATGTATTTATACACAGTAATCATATCCCCACGCAAGCACCTTTTCTCCAGCGTACATAGTTATAACTTTTCCAGTCTCTCTTCATATTCAAGATCCCCCAATCCCCTTATTAATTTAGTTGCACTTCCCTGAACCCTTTCCATTTCAAAGATGTCCTTTTTGTACACAGGATTCCAAAATTGCACTGCATATTCCAAATGTTGCCTTACCAATGCTTTGTAAAGAGGGAGAATTACATTTTCCTCCCTTGAATCCATACCTCTCTTTATACAAGACAATACCATGCCTGGCACTGCTTGCTACCTTTACGTTTGTTATCCACCAGAACTCCAAGATCCCTTTCCAACAGGGATTCACTTAATACAGAGCCATTTATAGTATAAGCAGCACAAGTCCAAAATGCATCACCTTACATTTATCAACATTGAATTTCATCTGCCACTTAGCAGCCCAATGTGACAATCTATCTAGATCCCCTTGCAAGGATTGCACATCCTCTGAAGTTTTTAATGATCGACAAAGTTTTGTGTAGTCAGCAAAAACAGAAACCTTGCTGACAATACCCACTTCCAAATCATTAATAAATAGATTAAATAGAAGCAGCCCCAACACAGAACCCTGTGGCACCCCACTTTACTCCATAATGATGAAGCCCCATTTACAACTACACTCTGCATCCTATTTATTAACCAATTTTCTATCCATGTACAAATATGACTCTCCAGACCAACAGACCTTAGCTTATACATTGGACGCCTATGGGGGACTGTATCAAAAGCATTTGCAAAATCCAAGTAAACTACATCTACTGCTATGCCAGAGTCTAAATTTCTACTTACTTCCTCATAAAAGCCAAACAAGTTAGTTTGACAAGATCTATTCCTCCTAAATCCAACAATGGCCTAGATAAAACTGAACTTAGCTCTCTAAGTACCTGAGGATGTATTTTATCCGGTCCAGGAGATTTATTAATATTAACCTTATTTAGTTCTTTCTGTACCATATCCTCGGTTAACCAAAGTGCACTTAATTCTTTTATACCATTATTACTACTATACTCTATGATATCTGTACTTGGATCTTCTATAGTGTATACAGAGGAGAAAAAAGTATTAAAGACATTTGCTTTATCGCCATCCTCCGTAACTAATTTATCCCCATTAATTAATGGTGTCACATTCTCAGTCCTCATCTTCTTACTATTAATATACTTAAAAAAAAATTTAGGCTTAGTGATGCTTTGTTCAGCTATCCTAACTTCATTATTAATTTTAGTTAGTTTAATTGCTTTCTTACACTCCTTGTTACAGTTTTTATAATCCCTAAAGGCCCTTTCCTTTCCCTCTGACTTTTTCTTCCTTTCCATTTGCCTCTTTACATCAGAATTCAGCCACATGGTCGCGGATTTATTTTTTTTACATTTATTTCCCAAGGGTATACATTTAGATGTGAACTGGCTTAAAATCCCCTTGAACACAGTCCACTTCTGTTCAGTACCTTTACCTGATAATACATTATCCCAGTTGACATTCTGAAGAGCTGCTTTTAACCTGGGAAAATTTACCTTCCTGAAATTAAAAGTCTTTGTTAACCCAGCGCACTTTTCCTTTCGATAACAAAGTCCAAACGCCACTATTTCATGGTCACTATTCCCTTAGCCTCCAGTTACCTTCATATCTATAATGCGCTTCACGATGTTAGATATTACCAGATCCAACAGAGCTCCTTTTCTAGTAGGAACCTCAACCACCTGTGAGAGAAAATTATCCTGCAGCAAATTCAGGAACTCATCGCCTTTTTCTGTGATGGCAGTTCCACTACACCAATCAATGTCAGGGTAATTAAAGTCCCCCATAATGAGCACACTCCCCAAAATTGCAGACCTTGCCAACTGCATATGAAGTTGACTCACCTCTAGCATTCGGCGGCTTATAGCAGACACAAACAATGACATTACCCCCTTTCCTGTTGCCAAATTCCACCCATATTGCCTCCACTTTAACATCCATATCGCCAGTTATCTCTTATTTTAAATTTGGCTTCAATACTTTTTTAACATAAACACATACTCCTCCTATGAATTTGTTTATTTGTGGGTTAGGGTCTGTGACACCAGGTTTGAATGATAAATACAGTTGGGTATCATCGACATAGCAATGATAAGTCAGGCCATGTTCTTGTTTGATATTTCCCAGTGGCAACATGTATATGGTGAACAGCAGAGGGGATAGTATTGCACTATTCCATATTTCAGAGGTACAGGATTGGAGAGGAAGGGCCCCAAGGATACTCTGTGTGTTGCCAGCCAGGATAGAGTTAAACCACTGGAAAAGTAAGCCATCTATTCCACAGTACTCTTATATCCTGTTGAGCAAGATTTGATGATCAACTGTGTCAAAAGCCTCTGAGAGTTCGAGCAAAAGTAAGATGGAACATTGGCCTCTGTCTATTGCCATGAGCAGATCGTTGCAAACCTGGGTGAGGGCTGTTTCACAGCTGTGATGTTTTCTGAAGCCAGATTGAAGAGGGTCAAGGATGCTGTTTCCTGTGAGTCTGGCTTCAAGTTGGAGATAGACAGCCTTTTCAATAACTTTCCCCAGAAAGGAGAGGTTGGAGACAGGTCTGTAGTTGTTTAGAGTGTCTGGGTCTAAGGATGGTTTCTTGAGTATAGGTCTGACGATTGCCTCTTTCAGAATGGTGGGAAACCCTCCCTCTTGTAGGGAACAGTTTACTATTTTGAAATAAAGGTCCTTTTTAGGAATAGGGATGGTCCCAATCTCAAGCAGCGGGACTCCCTTATAAGAAAGGGTCCTGGTTTCGAGCTGTCGGACCCCAACAATTGTTAGTGCTGCAAGGGCACTTGTCAGTGTCGGGGAGAGGGGTCCCAGTTTCGAGCTGCAGGACCTATTAAAACCCAAAAGGCACTTGTGCTTTGCGACAAGGGTACTTCTAAGGGCCCTCAAAGGCAATTATAAGAGCCAGGGAGGGGGTCCAGGTTTTGAGCTGCGGGACCCCTAATCCCCAAAAGGCACTTTTGGCAGTGCCCCTGGTGGGGTCCCTGCCTGTGTGAATGGGCAGAACAACTGACACTATTAGGTTCTCCTGCATACAGTACTTTGTAAATATTTTTGTACTTCAATTATATGTATTTTTACGGACTTTGCCTATATCAGTCCATCAAACACTCTGATGTTAAGTTTAGTCATGCTGCTTTCTTCTCTCTGAAATAATTAATAAAATGTCCTGCTTCTTGACTTGTTTCCATAATAACAAAACAAAAGCAGCAACTCTGAATGTGTCAAGTAATGCTAATAATAACTATGAACAGGGACAAAAAGGGACAAATCTGGTTATCATTATTCTTCTTGCCACTGGTAAAATTCATTTTAATTCATTGTACCTTTAAGGGAAACCACAATATCTCTGTGAGGAACAATATAAAAGGATTGGGGACATGGCTGGATCTTCTAAAGACTTTCAGAGCAATGTCCCCACTCAGCGAGTTGCCTAAATGTATCAGGGGTTTGTGAGGGAGCGTGCAACAGTATTGGAATTTTGGTGAAAGAGATGGAGTTATGGGACTTCTACATGTAAAAGGGATTGAAGGAAATGGACAGGAATTGAAAAGGAATTGTGGGACTTCTAGGTGTTAACAAATAAAAAGTCTTAGGCTGTTACACACAGGCTGATTGACCGGCCAGCACAATATTTCAGTTGATTAGGGAGATATTTTTCCGCCTGCCATATTGCCAGAAGTGTTTTTCTGACTAAAAAAATTATTTGTTTTACCCAGAAATGATATCTGTTGTATTCAATTAGATCAACTGGACTTGAAGTTTAGTTCTTGAAGACGTTTCGCTAGTCATCCGACTGGCTTTCTCAATTCAGAATGAATTAATTACCCAGAAATTAATTTTTAACTTTTATTCAGGTTTTTCTCACTATTTGATAGACGTCTATATAATGTAGAGAATAAGTGTAATGGTGGCAATAAAATATAATACCAGATTTTGTATGGTTGGTATCGCTCTGATAAAACGTTCCAGCATGTCTTGTATTGTGTTGGTGTCCATACGATCCTGATATAACAATAGCGGGATATTCAATATTGTACAACAATTGTACTGTGTGTGGGGGATCATATCATTAAAAAATGTTTGCAATCCAGTTGTCACATAATCTTGCGTGTATGGCCACCTTAATGCAAGCAAAGGCAAGTGAATTCCCCCCCCACACACACGAGAGCAAGCATTTAGAGACTTAAATTGTTGCAGGTTTTGCATCCAATGCGAGAAGCCCGTCTTCAAATGTCCCTTGAAACATCTGAAAATAAGTCCATTTAGACCAGTCATAAAGACTTAAAGTTAACCCTATATAATTCCCTACAAAAGTCTTTGGGTCCACCAAAAAATATAAGACCAGAGACCCACCAAGGAGCTTAAGGGGTCAACTTAACATTTGATCTCTCCTTTTCTCAGTCATTTAAGCAGCTGTCTCACTCCTACTGAATCCTTATATTTATGCACCAGGCCTTACCCTCCCCTCTATCTTAATTGTATCCACATCTTTTTTAAGGGGCGAGAATCAGAGAATGATCTGGTGACTCTATCTATAGTGCATGGACCCATCAGGGGGTCTTCCTTGTATCTTTCTGGGCTGGCACTGCTCTTGCCCCCACACATAGGTTAAAAACACAAATATTGTACAAGCATTTAACTGTTGATTCATGATCAACTGTTGATTGGTGGACACATTATACTGTAAAAATTAAACTTTTTAAAAATGAAAATTACCTGGGGCAGGGAGGTAGGGTTGATTATTATTAGTACCTCCCAAAACAGATACAGTTTTCATCTGCCAGGTTAGTGCCCTGGGCCTTCCTGTATTAAAGATATTGCTGAATCACTCAGAAAACCTGGCAAAAGCAGCTTTCTTGTGCTGCCACTACTCATAGAAATTATATTGGGCAGTAGAAAGTACCAATCCTACCTCCCTGCCCCAGGTACTCTTCATTTTAACAGTTTTTGCAAAAGCATTATATGCACTATAGTTCTCCTTTCATTAAAGTTCTTAGCAGGGCTTGCACTAATTGCGATCTGGTTGCATTTAAACTGCATTATATCACAATCAGTATTTTCTGATATTTCACTGCCATGGATAAATCCATAGCCTGATGTTTTATCAAATACACACATCTAGAGGCCACGGGCAGTCCAACGATATCCAAGATCATCATCCAGAAGAGCAGGAGACCAGAAAATAAATTGTTTCTTTTAGGCAATTTTTTGCTTTCCTAGTCTTTAGTGGGGCTGCAGGGAGCAGAGCGCTACCAGGGACGGGAGACAAATATTTTGGAAGTAATAAACTCGTCACATTTCAAATTCCACCGCAAAGATCAACTGACAGAATGGAAGCATTTTTCACATTTCGCATGATAAAACAACCTGCAAAACTGGTGGAAAGCCAAAGGCAACAATGTCCATAAATATTTCCTAGCGAAGAATTTATGTTCTGTTCAATGGAAATCCATTTCTTTGATAAATTACTTTGCTGTATTCCACAATTGATTTTCTTCTATTTTCTGAGCTAGCAAACTTTGAAACTCCCCCCCCCCTCATGTTTTGAAAGTAGAAAGCATAAAATCGTGAATATTTCCCTTTAATCGAAAACATCATTTGCATATCAACCTATTCTGCTAATTGGGTAATTAATTGACTGCACAAACGACGTTCAGTCAGGTTCAATTAACACGAGAACGTTCCACCCAGTGGAAGAAATAGCTCATAGATCATCATCTGGAATCTTTTTAATTTAGGTTCAGTTAATGCAACAAGACGCTGCGTAATTGGGACTAATCAGGGATCTTTCATTTCCTGAAACAAACTTCATTTTTAGAGAGTCTGAATAACCATTTCTGAGCTAGTAAGTGGCCAAATAGAAAAGGCTGTTATGGAGAACATTTAGCACCAGTCACGGTAATCATATAATTCCCATCATTATTCCATCTATATTATGCAATGACATATATTACCCAGATTTATTTCCTTTGCCTGGGTATTTTACTGTTGATAACAGGCATAATAAAGTCAGGCACAATGTGAAAACAATAATTATGACACATTAGTGAATCAAAACCATTATTACAGCAGGGAAAAAGGCTTGTTTAGATGGAACTCTGCCCACACATACTTTTATTTCAAAATGATTTGTACACAAAAACACAGTTATGATATCAATACTGGAGATTTTCAAATTAAATGGAGTAGGGGTCATCATTACCCCCCGATGTACACAGACTGCAATAGATATTGTGGATACACGATAGAGTTAGCACTGATGCCTTTCAGCACTGACGTCCTGAGTTCGATTCCATCCTTGGACACATATGCAAGGAGTATGTTCTCCCCGTGCTTGCGTGGGTTTCCTGTGGGCACTCCGAGATTCAATAAACGTTCTTATCGTTAAAAATGGTGCTACTTTTGCCCCCAAAAATGTTAGCTTTCAAATGTTAAATAATATCTGATTGGTTGGGGCAAAATTAGCACCATTTTTAACGATAAGAACTTTTATTGAATCCACCTAGTGTTTTAATCCATTAGCATGACACTTACCTGATGTTAGACTATAATATACAGTGAGATTCAATAAAAGTTCTTCAGGGTTATTCCATAAAAGTTCTTAGGGGCTATGTACCGAGAGCCATTATCGGCTAATTGTGTCTTAAAGTCACGTTAACCAATGTACCAAGCGTTAACGTGATTTTAAGACACAATTAACGGCAGTTGCGACATTACGCAAAATTTGTGTCGTGCTACTGCCGCAACCAATGTACTGAGCCGTTAGCTGGCGTTAAAGATTCGCAAAAGGCAAACTCCAGTCAAAATGCACTGAGAGACACCATCAGCTCAGTGCATTGCCTAAAGGGGGTAATAGAGAGTGATAGCCCTGCTAATTGTTAAAAATGGTGCTAATTTTGACCTGACCAATCAGATGTCAGCTTTCAAATGTTAATGTTAAATGAGATCTGATTGGTTGGGGCAAAATTAGCACCATTTTTAAAAATAAGGGTTCTCATTTCCCCACATTTGCAAATTGCTCCAGGCAAATGTGGCTTCCAGTATTTAATACTAGATTTTCTCCTCGGGGTAAATCCCAAAAGGAATTTTACCACAGCGCAAATTTAATACCAGCCATTAGCTGGTCTTAAATTGTGGAGTTAAAGTGGTGCAAATGCTTTATTAAATACAGTGTGCCGGTTGCACAGGTGTAGCCCAGTGCAATTATGGAGTTAAATTTACCTTAACCCTTACAATATTGGTTAGCGTGAGTTTAGCCCCTTTTTATAGCACAGCACAATGAGGCCCAAGAACTTTTATTGAATCTCCCTGTAAGGTTTAATTATAAGGTAGTGTGGAGGTTATATGTATGTTAGGTAGGTGGGAGTATGCCTCCAATACTGCAAATATGGAATTATTTAAGATTTAGAACTATTTCTATTATATTTAGAAAAATGTTAGATTTTAGTGGAAAATTCCATTCGGAAAAAAATTCTGCCAAAATATTTTTTATCAATATCACATTGAGTTGTAGGCAACACTGATATGTTTCTCACGTGCTTTCGAACGCATTTTTCTATCTATTTGTGTGTGAGAAACATATACCACTGTGTGCACTTCGTAGTAATCTGTTTTCACATGCAATCACTATATTTATGTGATTCGTATGTGCTCTGATAACAGAATATTGTCGGAATCACAGTGCAAATGCACGGTAAGGCTGAGGCCACACTGCACCGCGCTCCCGCTCGCTCAGAAATGCACACGTTGATGCTCTGGATTGCACACAAGTTCCCGGCGCGCGAGAGCTTGTTGCTGCGTGCTCGCGATTGAGAATGTACCATGATTCCCAATCGGAGTGCATGCGATAGTGCCAAAAATTGCAGATTGCACATGTTTCGATTAACAGATCGCACACGCAGCACTCAGTAGCACACTAGTGTGGTCACATCAACTGGGCCACACTAGTGTGCGCTTTAAAAAGCGGGATTGGATTGCGCTAAAATGTGCATCAGTGTGGCCTAGCCTTAACACATATAGAAAGTACAAAATTGCCCTTGCACATATCACGAGAGCAATGCCCCATCTCAGTGATAGACCTCCAGCTGATACCAGTTCTATGCTGCAGTCAGAATCTCAGTTTTATTTTAGTTTCTTTCAAAATTCGAAATAATTGCAGTAATACAAAAAGAAAAGTGAGATTACAGTCATTACAATGTTCATACAAACCATATTAGTGGTTCCTGGTACCATACCAGGATAATAGGGACTTTGTGCAATGCTTGAGGACACCGCTTTGAGAAGAAAACAATAGTAAATAAATCTGGGGTACCAACTCTGTGACACCCCAACAGTTATCAGCTGTGGGCGCTGAAGTTGATAACATCCAAATAGCCAACAATCGAACAAAATGGAAAATATTAATTTATCAATAGTTTGTATTTTTAACAAGGACATTTCCTACACAATGAGGCCCCGTTAGAAAAGTGGAGTTGGCCCCATTTTCTCTGCTCTTAAATTGAAATGAGCATTTAAATGAATATATGCCTAATTCTGTAATCTGCTGTGAGGACAGAGTCTTAACAATGAGACATTTACAGCAGTGAAGTGATCCTGTAATGTGGTTTTAATGGTTGGCAAAAAATGATTCTGAAGTAGATGATTATACTGAAGATGGTGGTGCTGTACATTTATTATGCCTATTTAATATTCCCGAGAGGCACATACAGGTGATTTCAACCCTGGGAAAATTGTTGAATCTGCATTGATTATGTAGAAGCTGTGTTGATCTGTTGCTTGGTTTTAATGTGATTAGTTTTGGTTTGTTCCATTTTCTTATTGCACAGGCTTGTGGCTACTTTCCTGCTCTCATGCTAATGTGATTAGCTGTGGTTGTGTTAGGGGTGACTGTCAAAACGATCTCTGCTTACACGAGTGCACCTCTTTCATTAACAAAGCAACTTCTGTTTGGAATCACAAGAGGTATTGTTAGCTTTTAGGTCGCAGCAGAAAAGAATATTTATATCCCCCGGTGGAAAGCTAAATCAGGGAGACATTTAGGAAATAAAAAGACAGATGTGTTTCCTTGGATAGATACTCGGGAGACTCCATTGTTACCAGTGTGTAATGACTTTTTATGGTTTTTAACAAATGCTATTTTGCACAGAAAAAAGGTGGCAAAGTCAAGTAGAGCCAATTACGGCAAACCGTGAACTGGTCCTGGCTAGTCCTCTGCAAGACGGGCACTAATCCGCACCAAACTCACAAACAGAAATCTTATATTTGCCCATTTCTGAGATTTCTGACTTAGTTCACAAAAACACTTCAGGGCTTGTTACAAAATGACTAAATATGATGTTTTATTGTTTACACTGAAACTAAATAAAGGGGGGAAAAAACTTAAAAGAACTAAACATAAATTACTAAACTCTGGGGTTAAAAAAGGCAGCAACCCAGGGTGTTGGATTGATTCTTTCATTCTCCTCGAACCTAAAAACGGCTCTATAATCTAAAACAGCAAGCCATACTCTTCACACAGTGTTAATAAATGAAAAGCTTTTGGTAACTTTGCATTGCAAAGATGTGTATGTGTGTGTAAAGGTTGAAGCACTAAGATTTCAACAGGTGCCTTGCAGTGAAGAATACTAAGGCTTCTCTTGAGAGAGGAATACAACATATCCAGTAATAAGACATCAAAGCAGGTTGCAGGGAGTCCACAGTAAAAGTAGGAAACAGGAAGTCAGGTTCTGGAGAAGGAGGTCTGGAAACAGGCTGGAATCAAGCTGGAGCAGTGCTGGAATCATTAGGATTAGAATCAAGATGGTGAAGCCGGAAGACTGGAATCAGGATGCCAAAGACAGAGGTATAGATACAATATATTGGGGCAGGAGGGCTGGAATCAGGATCCTGGAGTGAGGCTGGGATCAGAAAAGCAGAATATGGCATAAAATCAAGATTTACAAACAGCAGCACATGGAATTTTAAAATCCATTTAAAGGATAACTACAGTATACTCTAAAAATGTAACTTTATAAAAATGGAAAGTACCTGGGGCAGGGAGGTCGGATTGATTGTTCCTACCTCACAATATTGTTCGTTAAGGAGCTACAGCACAGTTTTCATTCACCACAATAGTTATCCTTTAAATAAAGAGGGGGAGAAGCTGGTACTGGCATGGCACGATCCTTACCTCACACTGCACTGATTAACCCCAAATAAATGTGTTGCTGCTTTGGTTCCTGAAAACATAACATTATTGCACGTAAATTGACCACACTCCCTGTGGTGCTGTAGCATGATAAACTTCCCACACAGCTGCAACGTGTTTCATTTAGACCCATGGTAAGCCATTATGGCATTGGCACTAATGGCTAGGCTTCGGGAGTTATTTAGTATTTGTGCAAAAGTGGCCAAGAATTAAGCAAAGTACATTGGAAACGCCAGGCGGATCAACGAACGACCTCGACCGAAACGGCCATTCGTTGAGTGTACCGCTCTGCTGTCAGGGTCGTGTCTCGCTCGAAAATCAAGTGTGTACGAGGCTTCAGGCACCTCTGATGTATTGGGTCTATTCCATATAGTGTCAAATTTCACGTTTCACTTAAAACCTTTTCTGTAACATATTTTATATTCTACAAGATAATTAGCATCTCTAATGAGTAAAAAGCATGTTAAATGTATCCAGTTTTATCAGATTACAATGCCAAATGATGCAGAGAGAGAGTCTGTATAATTGAGAAAATATCCTTAATGGACTTTAAGGACATTGAGATAATTAAAAACAATGATATTGACCTGCTGAGCAGGAATCAGTGGCTGCGATGTTATGTTAATGATTTTATTAGTGTTACACAAAGACACTACACAAGCTGTACATACACAAACGACCAGACAATGGGGTAGATTCCTTGCCCCATGCGTGTCTGATAGGTGGCTTAACCAGTCAGTATGACATCCTATAGAAATAAGATGGATCTCTACAGTCAAATATATATGTATAGGAACCACTGTACGGCACTGAACATTAAAATAATACAAAGTATATAGGCAAATTACATAGATAAATACATATATGCTGTATTCAGCTAGATCAACTGTCTGCCATGTACAATGCTGATTTCACGGCTGTTCGTTCAAGGATCGTTGCCGCGGCTGGTTCGCCCGATAAAGTGCCCATACACGGGGCGAGTATCGTCCGAAACCGCCATTCGTACACATTGTGTGTCGCGGGTCGGCACCCGCGATCGCACGTGTGTACAAACCTTTACATTGGGCAGTTTCCATAACGCCCCTTAGCCACAATGATATCACAGCTTGCATCAGAAGGTCCCTAACCCCTGGCTGTCATATGCTAATTGGGACTTTCCAGGGTACTTACTTGCCACAGATTCTTGTACAAGTCATTCTGAATTGAGAGATCCAGTCGAATGACTATCGAAAGTCTTCAAGAACTAAAGTCCAGTTGATCTAATTGAATACAACAGATATACCATGACCTGGATGAATGAATATTACAGATATACCATGACCTGGATGAATGAATATTATAGATATACCGTGACCTGGATGAATGAATATTACAGATTAATAGTAGTCTGTATCTATGGAACTGGGGGCGTTTATATAGGTGTAGTCGTAGTCTGTATCTATGGAACTGGGGGCATTTATATAGATGTAATTGTAGTCTGTATCTATGGAACAGGGGGCATTTATATAGATGTAATACTAGTCTGTATCTATCGGCATCAATAATCGCGTCAGTGTGGCCCAACCCTCAGTAGGTTTCTTTTCTTCATTTCTAAAATGCCTTCAAAGTTGTAATCATTTTTTTAATATCCACCTTCATGTTAACAACATTTAACCAAGGCAGTTCTAAAAATGTAATGATAAACGCGGGACCCCAGGTGGCGGATTTAAAACTCAGGAGCCTGTAGGCCAAAAAGCCTTAATGCCCTATCCACACCCTAACACAACACACCCCTAAACACACCCCATTTTCTCGTTTTTGGGAAGAAAAATAGACTTTAAGGAAGGTGGATTAGTGGGGGGAGATTGAAGTCGCCCTTTCAAGCAATGCCCCCCAGGCGCGTGCCTAGGTCCTGTGCCTAATGGTAAATACAGGCCTGGTTGGGCCCATGCAAAAGTTTGGCGCGCTGTTAATTTACAGCAACCAATGTTTATAGCTATTTACTGCAGTACAGCAGTTTGATAATTTCTGATTGGTTGCAGATTAAAAGAATGGTTTCATTTTGACAAATACATTGGGAAGCTTAATTGTACCACACAATATCTGCTAAGCTGTATTATTAATATGTGTATGGAAGGCAAGTACGGTAAACGAAACCCCCCCCATGGCAATAAATGTGGTAACATAGAGTAACTAAGATATATATATCAAGAAGGTGGGTTGTAACTGGGTGGGGCTGCAGGGCCAGTCTCTGGACGGATTTTAGCCCTGAATGCGGGACTCGGAATTTTGTCCCTGCAGCGGCGGCAATCCCGTCAAAATAGGGTAGCCTGGCAACCCTAAAGGGGGCATCATGCAAGGGAGATAATTAGTCCAGGAAGCATCTGCAGACTTTCTCAACATAGCAAAAGCTGTCGTTAATTATGGTTGGAGTCAGTATGTCATAGTTATAATGGTGGCAGTATGTCATTAGTTATATTGGTGGCTTAGCTATGGTCTAGGTCACATGACTCACGAAAGGTACTGTATACTATAATACTTGAGTATAAACCGAGATTTTCAGGCTAAAAAAATAGCCTGAAATCGAGTCTTGTTATACTCGAGTCAAAGACTTACCTGCTCCGACGGCCAGCACGATCCACCTCCTCTGCGGATGACATCACTACTCAGCCCCGGGAAGTGATGTCAGCCAGCAGAGGAAAGTGGAGATTGCCGCCGGAGCTTAGAAGAGGATCCAGAGCAGCCTGCAGGGAAACATGTGGAGATGGTAGGAGAAGGCAACTGTGGGGATTCAGAAGGGGGGAAGGCACACGTAATTCCTGCAGTGGCTATTCCTTGCCACTGCAGATGTTTTGAAAACTACAACTCCCGAGCAACTAAAGCATGCTGGGGATGCAGTTTCCAAATATCTGGAGTGCCAAGGGTGAGGCTTTAATTGCCTTTTAAATGGACAAGATTACCATACAGTAATAGACAATACAGTATGGCTATTAATGTATGGGGCTTCTGAATTTCATTTAAAGGGCAACTAAAGCCTCTAAACAAATAGAGTATCGAAGGAGAAGTTATCTATTGTTATTATATCTCTGTATTGTTTGAGGATTAGTTCCTTTAAACGGACAGCAGAATTCCCATAGAGCAGTCCCATACAGTAATAACCATACTGATTGGCTTTACTGTATGGGACTACTATATGGCAATTCTGCTGTCCATTTAAAGGGCAACCAAAGCTCAACAAATACAGAATCAGAGGCAGCGATAGATACATGTCGGTTTATACTCGAGTCAATCACTTTACTCCTTTTTAGAGAAAAGGGGTGTGTCTCGGTTATACTCGGTCGGTTTTACTCAAGTATATGCGCTATATATTTAGGAAGTCATGTAACCTTTCTGTATATGTGGTATATAACTCCTTGGTGACTTCTGATATTTCTAACATTCTTGAATTATCAATTGTGGCAGTTATAAAGGTGTGGTTTGCAGCATGTTAATAGAATACCATAAAATGATCAACATCTGGGATTGATTATTTGGTCAAAATCATGTTCTTGGGATTTAGCAGAAATATCAGTGCTTGTGTGGTCGCCTTTAAGTATAATTGTTTATTGTAATAGAAGATGAAGGCTGCGAACGCGAAGTAATTCTATACAAGTTAAGGGCAAGCCCACACCCAGCATTAAATCCAAAGATGGTTAAAAGGGCAAAAATACTAAAAAAAAAGATTATTTTAAATTGACCATTACTCGAAATTATAATTCTTCCAAACCACCACTATATTATTTTGTTTGTTGATCTGCCCCCTAATTTATTTAGATAGGCAGTCTAAAATATCTTAAATTTAAGCTGTCAATCAAGTGCGCTTGCTGTAATAAACTATTCTTCTGTGGAGCAATTTTGCTGTAGCTGGAATGTGACAGAGCTTAGACAGTTGGAATTGTATGCTGTGTGCAGCTTTGACAGGTTGTTTGTGGGGGAAGGTTCAGGTCAGATGGAAGTAGGAGTGGTTAAGGCTATGTATATGTGGAAAAATTTTGTTTTTAAATTGTCTGTTACGGAATAATAGTTTGCCCACTATTACTGTTTTTTGTTGATCTGCCAACTTTTCTTAGATATCTAATCTGAAGCATGATTTAGCTGTCAATCAAGTACCTTATCTACTTAACCTATGTATTAAATGGTATTTAATTTTTATATCTTATAATTGCTTGCACTTATTTACTCTTTATTTATTTGGCTTGAAAAAAGCCAAACTACAATTCTTTCTACTTCTTCTTCTTTTTTCTTCTGTTTATTCTTCCGCTTTTTTTTGGACTGTATCTCCTACCACAGTTTTTAAGCTAGAGACATGAAATCTAACAATCTTCAAATGTGGATATGTTCAAAAACAGTTTGTTTTCATGGTCATAAATACAAATGGTGATACCCCCAACCCCCCACACAGACACAGGTACACCCACCTACTGACCTACCTTTCGATTCCCATTGAAGCCATATTTAAAGGTAACTAAATCAAAAAAACTAATTTAGATTATCCTCATAAAAGATAGTTTTATGGTTGTAAACATAAAAAAAGACATACCCCCTCAAAACCAGACCCAGGTACACACAACCTACTGATCTACTTATCCATTACTGTGGCAGCCATACTTAAAGGGTAGTCAAAAAAGCGAATTTTGATCAATAATCAAAAAGTTTGTTTTAAACCCAAAGTTTGGGTTGTACCCAAGGGTATACACACCTACTGACCTACCCCTCATTACTGTTGCAGCTATACTTAAAGGGTAACTAAAGTAAAAAAAAACTATTTTGACCAATCATCAAAAAGTTTTTTTTTTAACCCCCAACCCGACACAGGTACACACACCTACTGATCCACTTACCATTACTATGGCAGCATACTTAAGGGTAACTAAAGTAAAAAAAAACACTTTTGACCAATCATCAAAACTAATTTTATTCAATAATCAAAAGTTTGTTTTTTTTAACTTCCAACCTGATCCAGGTACACCCACACCTACTGACCCACCCTTCCATTTTCATGGCAGCCATATTTAAAGGGTAACTATAGTAAAAAAAAACACATTTTGACCAATCATCAAAAAAATTTGTATTATATCCCACACCTGATATGAATACACACACGCAACTGACCTACCTTTAATGTCATGTTGACATATTTAACGGGTAAGTAAAAAACAACAATATCCTCTTCATTGGCATTATTAGTTTTAAAATCTGCAGCACAAACACACAAATTCCCTTCCAAAATGCAGTCTTTCAAGCCAAATTCAAAGTTTATACTTAAACTTTCCCTGTCTAGTTTTATAATGATTGCACCAAAGTGGTGCTTTATAAATAAAATTTACATACAGTACATACATACATACATTTGCTGTACTGGAAGGGTGTAACTGGATGGGTGAACATTGGAGAATTCCATCTCTCCAGTGCTAGATGAGTAATTTCCGAGCATGCTCAGTTTAAAAGAAGTCAGGTCTGAAGAAAGGAGAGTCAATTAGTGAGGGAGGTGGGATAACTGAACCTGAGGAAAAATAAGTACTGGGTTGAAGGCATACAGCAACACATACAACTCGAGTAAAGGCTACATACATGCATTTAATTATAGATGAAGCAAAGTAATTTTTTTCAGTATACATACCCTTTAAAAGAGGGAGGGGGGATACTGCTCCCAAGCAAAACAGTTCTGAATTGAAGGCATGCAGAAACACACACACACTTTAGAGTAAGTGCTACTTACATATATTTATTTACAGCTTAAGATAAGGAAAAAGTCATTTTTATGATAGTGCCCGTTAAGCTCGAATGAGCCCTGAGCAGGGCTGTCATTTAGGGCCCCTGGTTCTATATACTATTCTAGGGACTGTAATACTGAATCTGAGCCCTTATATTAATGGACGTGGCTGTTTGGCCGCATGGACATTAACTTCCTAAGTCTAGATTTAAAGGGCATGTCCACCCCCAAAACTATAATCCCCCCAACTACGGGCCCCACCATGTAGTGTAGTTTAATCCTTACCTCACATCCCAACTCCATCTGGTTCTCCTGTAGTCCCCCCCCAAAGTCCAAAACTGCCCACCAGGAGGCTAGCAGGTCCATATAGGACACGGCCTGCACCGGCCTCCCGGAGATTCCTGCCATGCTGCTGCATGCTGCACCCTTCCCTCCCTCCCTCCCTCTCCCTCCCATTCTACTATCCCCCCCCTAGCATTAAACCACCCCCCTAATATTCTGCTCCCCCATGTCCCCGCCCCAACCGCATGTTTGTTTTTTTAAAAAGCTCCCCAAACTCTTACTTACCTCTCCGCTTTCCTCCGCTGCACTGAATGACCGGCAGCCGCGTCCGTGATTGGCTGCCGCTCAGCCAATCACAAGCGGACTGCCGGTCCCGCCTCTGCTGTGCATTCTCGCAAGAGCAGCGGGCGCAGTGCGGCGGAGGATCGGGGAGGTAAGTAAGAGTTTGGGGGGCTTTTTAAAAAAACAAAACATGCGGTTGGGCTGGGGACATGGGGAGCATGATATTAAATTTTTATTTTAGGGTGGGACATAGCCTTTAAAACCTGCTAATTGAGGTTTCTTGACGTAGAGAGAGAGGAATAGAATTCCAGAGGATGGGAGCTACAGAGGAGAAAGGTTTAAGGTGAGAGGAAGCAGATGTGTGTATATGTGTGGGGGGGTCAGTACATATAGTAATAGTAATTATATATAAGCAGGATATAAGGTAAGTAAATGAGACCCTGGTGCTACAAAATTTAGATAATACCAGTGCCTGGCTTGGAAAGGCTCTGAGAGGGGCCGAAACGTTGTCGATATGCATTTTGCACTATAAATACGTTTGAAATAGCCTGTGGGCATAGCGTTATATGGACGGTTATATACCGCACTCCTTCTCAGTCATCCGCCGGGGTGCTCCAGTAAAGAAAAGCAAATAGAAGAAAGGTACCGAGCACTCCACGGTCTGATCAACAGGTTTATTAAAAGAGCAAACAAACAGTAGGTCCGATACCTACGCGTTTCAACCCACAAGATCCCGGTACTACTTTTTAGTACTTTAGCAACCTAGGGAGCCTAGGATGAGGCGTTCTATTTATTGTATAGTTTATCTGTGTTTGGAGTTTTTTGCAGGGTATGTGTTTGTTTTTGGTCTATATTATGCACAATAAAGATAATATTTTTATATGATCGTTACTGGTTGGATGGTTTATTTAGTGCAATCCATTATCACCATCCTCGGATATTTTTGAGTGCCATAAGAGGTGCCCCTGTAGTTTATTCTGCAGGGTAGAGTGGGTTTCTGTGGTTTGGGATTTTCCAACCATTCCTTTTCCGTAGCAGTCTTTATTACCCATTGCACCACCACTTATTTAGTGGGTATGTGGCTTTTTGTAGGTTATTACACTAATACCCATATTAGGTATGATGTATTCAATTAGATCAACTGGACTTGAAGTTTAGTTCTTGAAGACATTTCTAGTTATCTCCGACTGGCTTTCTCAATTCAGAATGACTTGTACAGAATATGTGGCAATTATGTACCCTGGAAAATCTCAATTTATCGGTACTGTGTGTAACCAACTTAATGTTTATTTCATAGGGAAATCTTTATTGTGTGCACCTGTATTACTTTACCCTCCTTAACAAAGCGCAAATCTGTGAAATACAAAATATATCTACACACACAACGATAAACAAATAATAGAAGGAACACTGGGCTGCTGGTAAAATTTGAGATTTGGGGTGCTGAATACAGCCTTACCTTCTCTTTTAGTCTTTTTTTATGAGCCTTTAGTTTAACTTTAATATAGGCTGCAAATGTTTAAGGACATACTTGGCAATGATATATCGACCGATTCAGCAAATTCCATTGAAACAGCTGAAATATCGACAGTGGGAATGGGATGCAGTTTATCAAAAAAAATTAAGATCCGGTCAAGCGGAAGATTTTCCATCTACCCAATCTTACAGTCTCCATCTTCCAATGATTTCCCCATTTTCCATCTCACTGCTTAAACAAAGCGCACTTTCCCATGCGAATAGCGACAAAGTCCGACGGACTTGTCAGACTACACGCCGGAGGAGCGAGCGATCGGGTAAGTACCAAACCTTTTTCCTGGCTCCTACAGGAGGTAAGATACAGCTTCTTAACCTCCCATTTTTCAATAAACTGAATATTACAGATATACCATGACTGGATGACTGAATATTACAGATTACCATGACCTGGATGGATGAATATACAGATAACCGTGACCAATGGATGATGATTTACAGATATACCATGACCGGATGGATGAAATACAGATACCATGACCTGGATGAATGAATATTACAGATATACCATGACACTGGATGGATGAATATTACAGATATACCATGACCTGGATGAATGAATATTACAGATATACCGTAACCTGGATGAATGAATAGTACAGATATACCATGACCTGGATGGATGAATATATTACCAGAAGATGATATATATACCATGACCTGGATGGAATGAATATTACAGATATACCATGACCTGGATGGATGAATATTACAGATATACTATGACCTGGATGGATAATATTACAGATAAATTTTGTTTTGTTTTTGATGAAACCTGCAGATTGTGACCTGGATGGATGAATATTACAGATATACCATGAACCTGGATGGAATACGAATATTACAGATATACCATGACCTGGATGGATGAATATTACCAGATATACCTGACCTGGATGGATGAATATTACAGATATACCTGACCTGGATGGATGAATATTACAAAAAAGGAATTATCAGTGACCTGGATGGATGAATATTAACAGATATACCGACCTGATGAAGAATATACAGATATACACTGACCTGGATGGATGAATATTACAGATATACCATGACTGTGATGGATGAATATTACAGATATACTGTGACCTGGATGGATTACATGATTACAGATATACCGTGACCTGGATGATGAATTTACAGATATACCATGACCTGGATGGATGAATATTACAGATATACCTGCCTGAGGATGAATATTACAGATATACCATGACCGGATGGATGAATATTACAGATATATGTGACCTGGATGGATGAATATTACAGATTACACCTGACCTGCTGAATGATATTACAAGATATCACCATGACCTGGATGAATGATATTACAGATATACCATGACCTGGTAATGTATGATGAATATTACAGATAACCATGACTGGATGAAATAAAAAGATATACCATGACCTGGATGATATTACAGTATACCATGACCTGAGGATAAATATTACAGATATACATTGACCTGAATGAATATTACAAATATACCATGACCTGGATGAATGATATACAGATATACCATGACCTATGATGAGATGAATATTACAGATATACCATGACCTGGAGATGAATATTATAGATATACCATGACCGTGGATATAAATGATGAAATTACAGATATACCATGACCTGGATTAAGATGAATATTACAGAAATACCATGACTGGATGAAATTACAGATACATGACCTGATGATTGAATATCAGATATACCAGACCTGGATGAATGAATATACAGATATACCATGACCTGGATGAATGAATATTACAGATATACCATGACCGATAGATGAATATACAGATATACCATGACCTGGATGAATGAATAGTTACAGATATACCATGACCTGGATAATGAATATTACAGATATACATAACACTGAATGAATATACAGAATATATACCATGACCTGGATGATGAATATTACAGATATACCATGACGGATGGATGAAATATTACAGATATACCATGACCTGGATGAATATTACAGATATACCATGACCTGGAGGGATGAATATTAAAGATATTACCATTGACGGGATGAATATTACAAATATACCATGACCTGGATGAATGGATATACAGAGATTACAATGACCTAGAGGAATGAATATTACAGATATACCATGACCTGGATGGATGAAATATAAATATCCATGACCTGGATAAATGAAATATACAGATATACCATGACTGGATGATGAATATTACAGATAACCATGACCTGGATGATGATATTACAGATATACATGACTGGGGGGATGAATGAATATTACAGATATACCATGACCTGGATATGAATATTACAGATTATACCATGACCGATGGATGAAATATTACAGTTATATTACCATGACCTGGATGAATGAAATATTCCAGATATAACCATGACCTGAGGATGAATATTACAGATATACCATGACCTGATGAATATTACATTTGATATACCATGACCTGGATGGATGAATATACAGATATCCATGACCTGGATGAATTTACACAATTACCATGACCGGATGAATGATATTACAGATATATCAGGACCTGATGATATGAATATACAGATATACCAGACCCTGGATGGATGAATATTACAGATATACCATGACCGGAGATGAATATTACAGATATACCTGACCTGGATGATGAATATACAGATATACCATGACCTGGATGAATGAATATTACAGATATCATGACCGGATGAATATTACGATATACATGACTGGATGAATAAACAGATACCATGACCGATTGAATATTCAGATAACCATGACCTGATGAATGAATATTACGATATACCATGACCGTGGATGAATATTACGATTCATGACGTAATTACAGTAACATACCTGGATATGTATAGATACACTATGTACGTATCGAATGAGATAATGAATTACAGATCATGACCTAATATAACTATCGACCTGGTGAATGAAATAATTAGTACGATAAAGATATACCATGACCTGTGAATTATTGTTACATGACTGGAAATTAATATAAGAATACATGACCGATATCGATACCATGCCTGATGTATGATATAGACGATGAATATACAGATATACCATGACCTGGAATGATGAATATACAGATATACGACCGGATATATACAGAATACAATTAGACCGAATGATGAGAACTTTCACAAACAGCTGAAAGCCTAACCCCGCTGTGACCAGTAAGGACAATACATTTTTAGGGCAGACCCTACCCTAGAAATCCTATGTGTGACTGTGACCCACCCCTAAGACAACTACAATTTCTCCTTTAGCAATTTGTTAAGATATTTAACCAACAGAGAAAATGTGTCACTGAGCATTTGACAAGCAAAAGGATCCAATAGCGTGACAATGTCACAAGAGACAAAATGTAACAAGTCTGAATTCCAAAGCAAAAAAAACGGGTTAGGGCATCTAATCTAGCATACTTAATTAGATTTTATTACATCATTTATAATTTCAATAACATTACTATACATAAAAAAATGTAGACTGAGTGGAAGTAACTATTCAAGCATAGGCTTTTGTCAGTATAAATAAGCAGGGAGATTCAATAACGTTCCATCGTTTAAAATGGTGTAATTTTGCCCCAACCAATCAGATCTTATTCAAACATTGAAAGCTAACATCTATTGGTTGGGGCAAAATTAGCATCATTTTTAAACGATAAGAACTTTGATTGAATAACCCTGATAGTATGTTGGATTTTTTAAAAATTTCCAGTGGTATACATGTATTTACTGATTTGCAGGTGGCTACAGCCAATTTTAAACAGTTTGAACATTTGCTATTGCATTTTTTTTTCCTTTGTGGCATTTAAGCCATTGCCAAACAGTTGATGTTATAATGGGGCATATTTTTTAAAATACGGTAAATACAGATACTACCAAAAGCCACGCACCCTAGCAACATTTTTTCAACCATAACCATTCTGATTAGATATTTTTATATAAAATGTGCGCATCAGGTGGTAAGGTTGTATAAAATGTGCACAATCAGGTGGTACGGGTTTGTTAAAAATGTGCACAATCAGGTGGTAAGGTGTATAAAATGTCACAATCAGGTGGTAAGGTTTGTATAAAGTGCACAATCAGGTGGTAAGGTTGTATAAAATGTGCACAATCAGGTGGTAAGGTTTGTATAAATGGTGCACAATCAGGTGGTAAGGTTGTATAAAAAGTGCACAATCAGGTGGTAAGTTGTTCTTTTTCAGCCTTGCCGTTAATAGGAAATATAGGTACAAACTGCGCAATTACAGGGGCTGGGGAACATTACACCCGAATAATGCTTCTCCAAAAACGTTTACCCTCTCCAGCAGCTTCTTCCCACTATTTAACTAAGAAAGCACACCCACACACGCCCAACTAGGCGGGAAGAAACCCTCTGCCGGAATCTCTCTCTTATCGATCATTGGCTAGTTGGAACGGGAGGGCGTGAGCTTTGGCTACAGGAACTTCGGGCTGGTTGACGTTGAAACAGGAGCCGGTGATCTAGGGAAAATTACGTGATGGAGGAGGTGTTGGGGCGGTGAATGGGGATTCCCTCCGTCCATCACGAGAGTCTGATTGTTCTGGTGAGAGAAGTTTCTGGATTGCGGGACCTAAGGGATTAGGGAGATACAATGTCTATGGGATCCATAGTGGTGTTGGATGTTTGTTATTGACGGGTGCAGGTATAAATAAACCAGGTTTAGTGATGTTTAAAGGTCCAAACCCCCTAACAGAAATGTATATTAACAACCCCCCCCCCCATCAACATACCAACACCACAATATCCGAAAGGGAGCTTTATGCCTGTGCGTCGCCCCTTTCGTGGTTCTCAACAATGATAGTGACATTGCATAGATGAGTAAGCAAGCAGTTTTAAAGGGCAACTGTTGGTCTCCAAACAACTAGGGTTAAAGGGCATCTATAGTGAAAAAAATAATTGGGCCCATTGCAAAGTTTAAATTCATGTACTCTGTGCTGCCGTTATCCTATCTCTGTCCAGTGATCCTGTTTTTCCATGGTGTCAGATCTTGTGCAGACTCCCCGTTCCCCCTGCCCTCGTTACCTCCTCCATGTCTCAACTCCGGCTAAACCGACAAGCCTATATGGGCAGAGTAGGAGTTAAAAGTTCAACATCCTAAAAAAACACACCCACCACACGTGGCCAATAGAAAGCAAGCTTTCCTGGAGACACGGATCTCTCGTGTCCGTGAATAAAATACGTCTCTCTCTTGTGACCCATCATACATAATCAGTGAAAGCTATCAAGAAGGGGGGTCAAGTGCAGCCTTATCTCAGCCTTATCTCTGCAGTCAAAGCTACATCTCTCCCCCTCGGTAAGTTTGAAAGGATTTTCTGATTTCCCTGGGTCCTGCATCGGCAGTGGAAGTAATGGATTTCCACATAGTAGTTAAAAACAAACAATGGGTTGGGGTGCCAAATATTAACACTCATTTATGAACTTTTAACCAAATTTGAATCTGATCGACTTAAGACATCAAGTCTATAATGTCTTATGAATGTAGACATTGAAGTCCATGTGGCTGCTTTGCAGATTTCCAATGGAGAAGTTCTAGTGCTTCTAGAACTTCTAGCCCAGGATGTTGCATGCCCGGGTCGAATGCGCTGTTACCCTATGGGTTGTTCCACTGCTGTTAAGCTGTACGCTTGTCTAATGTTGCTGTTATCCATGACGATATTATAGCGGTTGATGGTTGCTGACCTTTTTTCTTTCCATGAAAAAGGATAAACATTGCATCAGTCTTCTAAAGCTTTGTTTTTTCCATATATATTTTTTAATGTATGGCCTAATCCAGTAGGTGATTTCCCACTGATTCTGTATTGTCATTCATAAGTGTGGAAGAATATTTCTTATTAATTGAAAATCAGAGATATTTTAGGTAAAAAACTGATCATCTGGTATTAATACCACTTTTTCTGTGTGAAATTGTAGAAATGGAGGGGAGGCTTTCAATGCTCTAAGTTCTGAAATTCTTCTTGCAGATGTTATTGCGACCAAAAAGAGGGTTTTGCAATTAAGTTTTTTAATATTGAAGTTTCAATAGGTTTCAAATGGCGTCCTTGTAGCGCTCTAAGTACAAGGGGCAGATCCAAGGTGGGACTCTGTTCTTTAGTTGGGGGGTTAATGTGTTTAACTGCTTTAAAGAACCTTATGAGTGAGGGTTCCTGAAACCATTTTGTCAGTAATAGAGATATAGCAGAGACTTGCCTTTTAGAGTAGATATACTCAATCTTTTCTGAACCCTGTTTGTAAGAACTCCAGAATTTTCTACTCTAGGTCTTTTTGCATAATGTTCTTTCTGTGCACCATTTCTTGAAAGGTTCCCCAGGTTTTATAATATGATGGCGATGTGGAGGATTTGCGAGATGACATCAGAGTTTGAATTAGGTTGAGGATAATCCTTACCTTCCCATATTCTGCCTTTCAATTCCATGACACTAAAGAATTGTTTACTGTGTGGATGGGTTATTGTCCCTTGAGTAGTAGGTTGGGTATCTTTGGCAGTCTCATGGGAGTTGATATCGATAGACTCTGAACAAGGGAACCAAGACCTCCTACGGCCACCATGGGGTTATCATGAACAGTAGCTTGGTCTTTCCTCTATCTTTCTGAGAACTCATGGGATTAGAGATATCGGAGGGAATAATATGCTAGATGGAATCCCACTTCGTTGAAAAAGCATTCGTGCACAGTGCTAGAGGGTCTGGTAGCCAGGAAAAGAATTGTTTCACTTTCTGTTGACTTGGTCGCCATTAGACTATCTGGGGTGACGAATACTTGAACTATGGTGTTGAAAACTTCTTGTTCAGTGACCATTCTAGTGGGTTCGCAGTTGTTCTGCTTAGTCTGTTGCTTCGATGTTCAGGTGTCCCGGATATGAATTGCTGAGATATCCTCTAGAGTTGGCTTCCGCCCATGCAAATCTCGTTCATCTGAACCCATAGTGTAGTGACTATTTGTGGCCCCCCTGTTTGTTATATAATAAACAACTGACATATTGTCCGACTGAATTGAACTGCGTTTTTTGTATCATGTATTTGAATGATATATAACGCCATCATTAGCCTTCATTTCCCTCGGTTTTGATGTTGTTTCTCCAGTACTGGTTCCATTTCCTTGTACTGACTGTCTTCGACATATGCTCCCCCATCCTGTTGGACTGGCATCCACAGTAATTGTGGTCCAATTGGAGTGCACTATATTGACGGTTTTGTAGCTCGTTTTGTCCAACCCCAATCCAATGTTTCTACTATATTTTTTGGTAGGATTTTTGTTAGATTTTGGCTTATTGGTATTTCCATTGTTCAGAAATTCTAACTGATATGGTCTTAGATGGTATTGAGCCCACTGTACCCCTCCATTGTTGATACCATTTTCCCTAGTACCTTTGACACACACATGCCTTTTATGTTGGAAATGTTGTGATCTGTTTGACATCTTTCATAATGTCCTCTTGTCTCTCTATGGAAGAGCAATTTGAAGTTTCCTGGTGTTGATATTTACTCCTAGGAACGTATCTCCTGAGTAGGAATCAAGATAGATTTGTTTATATTTATCATCCCCCTAGACTCTTAGAAGCTTTTGTGTTAGTTGAAGATGATGCATACACTGGATTTTGTTGTCCCCTTTCAGGATATTGTCTAGATACAAGAAATTTGTATTCCTGTTAATCTGAGTTGTGCCACTATGGGGGCTAAGACCTTTGTGAATGTGCGTGGGGATGACGCCAGACCAAATGGAAGACATTTGTATTGCAGGTGTTGACCCAATAGTAACATCTCAGATACTTCCGGTGACTTTGTGAATTAGAATATGGTGGTAAGCACTCTTTAGGTCTATTTTCACCATCCATTGATTTAAGGTGAATTTGGTTTGAGATACTCTTTAATGATTCCATCTTGATTTTTTTAATGACAGAAAGGAATTCACATATCGAAGATCCAGGATTGCTCTGAACTCTCCATCCTTTTTTCTCCTCAGAAAGAAGGTGAATAGGTTCTGATTTCCACTCTGAAACTCACTTTCTCTATTACATTTTGATCGGAGATCTTTGTATAACCTTTTGTAATTAGCCTTGCTTGTTTGTTTTTTGGAGTCTGATCCCGGACAAATTTTGTCTGTGGTAGGTGAAGAAACTCTATGATATATCCTTCTCTTACTACTTTTTTTCACCCACTCGTCTGACCTGGAGTTTTCCCATTCCGTCACACACTGAGAGAGCCTTCTCCCAATCTGTGACGGGGAAACTTTATGATTGTCTACACTCTTCCTCTTGTATTCTTAGTTCCTCGAAAGGATGATGTTAATTGTTCAGATTTCCATCCTGTCTTTGTTGATATTGTCGCCCTGGCCTATATTGTCTGGCTTGACGAAATGACATTTCTGAATTATACGGGAAACTTCTTCCTGTCTTGGAAAGTGGTAAGGTTTTCTTATTCGAGTTCTTTATATACCTCATCCAGGGCTGAACCGAATAAAAGATTACCTCCAAATGGTAAGTTTGTTAATCCCTGGTCTGATTGGTTATCCACTTTCCATTGACGTAACCAAACGCTTTTCTGCACTGTAGTCGGGCCCTGGACTTTGCACTGAGTAATTGAATCTATAATGAATTGGCTATAAATTCGTTAGTGAGTTTGATGTCTTGTAACATTTGGACAACTCTTCTCTGTGCGTCCCATTGTTGATCGCATCCTCTAACTCTCTGATCCATATTTTGTTAGCTCGGGCAAGACTAGTGATTGCAATTGCTGGTCTGATTGCTGCTCCTGATTTCGTATATGCCCTTTTAAGTGCCGCCTCCTCCTTTCTTTCCTAGCCATCTTCGCTATGGGTGTGTCGACTCTTGGAGGTTCGTCCCAGTTCTTCACATCCTCCTTTAACAAGGGGTAATTCTTTGACATATTTTGAGATATGTTAACTTTCTTTCAGGGTTAGCCATTCTTTTTTGTAAGTTCGAAATATGTTCATGTACATGAAAACATACATTGTCAACTACTTCTTCCGAAAAATAAGATCTTTGTATTGGTTTGAGGAAGTGACAGGAATTTGAAGAGACGTTTTCATTTTTCTGATTAGGTGATCTAAAGAAGATGATTCACATTCCCATTGATAATCTTCTGTATTCTCTTCATCTATTTCCTCTTCAGACATTGTTTGCAAGGTCGCTCTGTTTGGAATGGGTTGACGTTTTTCAATCCCATAGTCTTGAAACATGTCTGTCACCTTTTTGAGGGTTTACTCTGATACTTTCAACACAATTTGGTCTAGAGGAGAATCAAAAAACTTTTTCATAGTAGATTGAATATCTTCCTGAGTCATGGATGATGATAAGGGATGCACAAATCCTCACATAACTTTTTCCCTGCATGGCCTTATTATCACATGTGCACATTCCCTGCTTCTGGATTTGCTCCTTGAAGCCTCTGGAGACTGGCAACGAGAAAAAAAACAAAAAAACGATTAGATACATCACTTTCCTCCAGATGGTTATTGACCTCTCACTCTTTAAGAACGCTCACCCCCTAGAAGCAGATCTAGATCTCTTAAAAGAGCTCATTGGACACTGCAAAAAAAAAAAAAAACCCCACAAAGTTCAAGTTGATGAAAACACTTTTGCATAAGTTGTAAGTATGACCCTAGGGCAGGTACTTACAGCGACAGCAGCAGCTGTGATCTGTAACGCGTGGAGCGAACACAAGGACTGGTTGGCTCTGGAGGTAGAAAGGAAGCTAGAGCGAGAATGCCAGGTTCCAAATGGTTCAAACCTCCCCTGCCGCGGTAACGGCATCTAGTTAAAGGCGCAATGACGTCATCGCTGCACCGCGCTTACACATAAGCGACTTATACGGACGGGAACCGCGTGAATTCCCTACTGCATTACGCGGGCGTGATGGGTACAGCCTTCTGAATGGGGGAGAGGAGAGAGACCCCCAGTCAGGCAAACGGAGGGAGCGATAGGAGCCTGTACAGGTACAGGAGAAAAAGACGTGAAGCAGAGGGGGGAGGAGGAAACAATTTTATTGGCTGAGACAAAGGGGGCCTGTCACGGGTTTAAACAGAGAATTAACCCATTACTTCCACTGCCGATGCAGGACCAGGGAAATGCATTGAGGCAATACAGTTATCCTTTAATACTGGGAAAACAGGAAGTACCTGGGGAAAATGGACAGTTGAGAAGGGAGCCTACTAAAACAGGCAGAGGCTGGTCACATGGCTGAAAACAGGAAGAGTTTAAGCAGGAAGTAATATTGCTGAATCTTTCCAGCAATAACTTCAAACAAATTTATATAGAGATGTGAATTAGGTTCAATTTAAAGTATGATGGAAGGCTTTTTATAGGACAAGGTAAAAGAATCCAGTGCAAACTTCGGACTTTCCAAATATATAGTAGTTTGGAAGAATTCGAGACCACAGTTACCTTTTTGGAAATATGTGTTCCAGACTGAACATCATTAAAGGAAAATAAAATCGAAAAGACAGCTTGACTTAAAGGAACTGTAAACCCACATAGCCAAGATTTTAAGCTTTGCCCTCGTTTGTATTATTCACAGGGAGGTGAAAACGTTATTCTCACCTCCCTGTGAATATATTTTGCTCAGAGGACACTGGAACTTACCTTTGCTCCGCTCGCTCGTAGCCGTCCTGCTCTAACAAGCACTGTCCGACCATGCGCGCCAATACAAGAGATAGGGTGCACGATCGGGACAGAACACTGTTCTGTGCAGAAGACGGCTGCGAGCGGAGCGGAGCGAAGGTAAGTTCCCCGTCCCCTGAGCAAAATATTATTTTACAGGGAGGTGAGAATAAGCGTTCTCACCTCCCTGTGAATAATACAAACGGAGGGCAAAGACTTAAATCTTGAGTTTACAGTTCCTTTAAGCTGTATACACAGTGGATTCACTGCAGGCAAACAAGCAGTCAACAGTGCACGAAGAAAACCATTGCGGATGATAATCACAGGTATGGCTGTTCAATCAGGTGTCATTCGATGTACACCACGTACATCGAATGTGCAATCGTTACCTGCTCGTTCGTCTGGTGCCAAATAGACCGTATGTGTACGGAGCTTTAGGTAATGCTCCACCTGTTTCCACTCTGCACATCTAAACCAATTATACCTGTCATGTACAAAAAAGATTTTTAGCTTTTCTCACCGACAAACTCAATTCTTTTTCTAATTTGGCTCCCTGTAAAGACTATGATATTATTTATGAAGCTTAATCAATATCACATGCTAAGTGTAAAATTAAATATTTATGTATAAATATAAATGATTGAAAACTAGAATAGATGAGAACATATATGCCTGTATCAGGCCTAGACTGATTATTCCACACAAATATATTGTAGTCATTAAGGACTACTTCCACCCTCATAGGAACATCTTTTAGAAGGAATGGCCTCTTTAAATATGTTGATATATCATACTTTGTCCTATGAATTCATTACTGTATGCCTGCTATGCTTCTGAATGCCTCATGGAACTGAGCAATTTAGAAACCTGTACTGACGTGGGCATGCTCAGAAGAGGCAGATAGGGGATTACATTCAGTCATTGGCTGTGATGTCAGCTGTGAAATCCATAATCTGACAGTTGCTAACTGGAAGAACAGGGGAAACAGGACATTGTGCAGGATTTCAGATTAGACTTATATATTTCAGATTTCATTTTGGGCTGGACTTGCCCTTAAGGGACATTCTCTTTCTGAAAAAGCTTTGCCAGAAACAAGAAATCTGTTCTTGAAAATTGGAGGCCGTAGTGAGAAATCCAGGCCAATGTTTTGATTGAAATATCATGCCGAAAGTGATTGGGTCAAAATATCTGCCATGTCACCCGAATTGGCTCTCTCTCAGCAAATAGACAAATGCAGTGTTTCATCACAAACTTCAAGCTTATCTGACCCACAAAGAGTGGCCAAAATGCACCCTCCACGACAAATATCATGCCCAAGTGTGGTGCACAAAATGCTGGTTTTTGTCACCTTTTATGGTCCAGCCCTTTATAACTTCTTACTGGTCCAAAGTGCTAAATCTTATAACAGCCAAACTATCAATACCAGTACCACACATACCTGAAGCATGCATCCTCGGTCTCTTGACCAAGATAACTGGAATAAACAAATGCAACCCTGTACTATGCGTGCAAAACTATCCTTAAAGGGCATGTCCATCCCCTTAAACCAACTTTGGGGGTAAGGTAGGTAACCCCTACCCACCCCCAACCGCTGCAATATTTATAAAAAGTCCCCTTAATTCTACTTACACTGCATTCTCTCCCCGCAGCGCCGAACCTTAGCGCGTCTGTGATTGGCTGCAGTCCCTTGAAACACCGCGGTGAGAGGGCTCTGTAAGTATGGATCGAGGGGGATTTTTTAAAAAATATTGTGGCAGTAGGTCATGGCCACACTGAGAGGACCTTTTTGGCTGCTCCATTGCACCTCGGCATTCAGCCAAATTAAAGGGCCACTTCAATGTGTTTGCTTCCCTAGTCCAAAGGTCCCAGTCATCCCTGCTTAGAAATTAGAATTGGCACTAGAGGGAATTGAAACAGCATCACATGTCAGGAACGGATATGAAAACCTCCAGTTATTGAGATAAATTTTCCAAATAATAAGAGACTTTTGATAGCAGTTCTATGTGGCTTCCATTGGGTGTTCTTTCAGGGGTGAGGACCTATCATTTTGATGAAGGGGGATTTTTAACATTAGTTATCTGATTGATAGAAGGGAATGCTCTGAAAATACAATTTGATTTCCCCCCCCCATTTGTCACTTTTAGGCTATGCAAAATTCACCGGGACACCTCTGAAAGTAAATCCTATTGACTACACTTGGGCTGCTTCAAAAGGAAATATAATGAACATTTACTGTTGACAAATCTGTATGGACTATTGTGTGAAGAGATATTGATTCTAGTTACTCAGGTTAACTCCAACTAAGGATCATATTCATATTACAGTGCACTGTGTCATAACTTCTATGTGTAGAGCTGTAGACATCAATCAGCCAGTTTATATTAAGTAGCCCCCACTTTAATGCCACTAATGTTTGTCTGTCTATGTAGATGGTATGAATTCCATTAAACTTGCTGTGCCTGGCCACCAAGCTTATGGTTACAGATCCTTTAAGATTCAGAACCATCATTTCCTGTGTATTCTTGTTACCTATGTAAATGCTTAGCATAGTGTGCAATGCTTTACTAAAGGGTTAATTAATATATATTATATTGAATTTAAGTTGATGTTATACTGGTACCAGGACAATGAGCATTAAGGGGACACGCATCTACTGTATTTGTGCCGTTGTGGCTTTATAACTTTCTTCACCACTTGTCTCTAAACTATGAACATTTACTTTTCATGTCTGCATGGGCTCCTATTAAAATAATCCACCTGTTCAGCAAGTTTCTTGTGGGAGAGAATAAGGCTAAGTACACAAAATGGGATATTTTGACTTGATCCACTAGAGGCCACAATAGTTAGCTAACAGGTCAAAATGCCATCTGCCACGGTAACATTCAGACAATTCAGGAGCCATCTAGCTTTTTTACTTATCCAGTTCCATATATAATAGACTACTATTACATCTATATAAAACGCCCCCAGTTCCATAGATACAGACTACTATTACACTATATAAACGCCCCCAGTTCCATATATAGAATACAGTTACATCTATATAAACGCCCCAGTTCCATTGATACAGACTACTATTACATCTATATAACGCCCCCAGTTCCATAGATACAGACTACTATTACATCTATATAAAACGCCCCAGTTCATATATATAGACTACCTATTACATCTATATAAACGCCCCCAGTTCCATAGATACAGACTACTATTACATCTATATAAACGCCCCCAGTTCATATAATAGAATACAGTTACATCTATATAAACGCCCCCAGTTCCATAGATACAGACTACATTACATCTATATAAACGCCCCCAGTTCCATAGATAAAGACTACTATTACATCATATAAACGCCCCCCAGGTTCCATATATAAGACTACTATACATCTATATAAACGCCCCAGTTCCATAGATACAGACTACTATTACATCTATATAAACGCCCCCAGTTCATATTAGAATACAGTTACATCTATATAAACGCCCCCCAGTTCATAGATACAGACTACTATACATCTATATAACGCCCCAGTTCCATATATAGACTACAGTTACATCTAATAAACGCCCCAGTTCCATAGATACAGACTACTATTACACTATATAAACGCCCAGTTCCATATATAGACTACAGTTACATCTTATAAACGCCCCCAGTTCCATAGATACAGACTAACTATACATCTATATAAACGCCCCCAGTTCCATATATAGAATACATTACATCTATATAAACGCCCCCCCAGTTCCATAGATACAGACTACTATTACATCTATATAAACGCCCCCAGTTCCATAGATACAGATACTATTACATCTATATAAACGCCCCAGTTCCATATATATAGACTACTATTACATCTATATAACGCCCAGTTCATAGTACAGACTACTATTACATCTTATAAACGCCCCCAGTTCCATATATAGAATAAGTTACATCTATATAAACGCCCCAGTTCCATAGATACAGACTACTATTACATCTATATAAACGCCCCCAGTTCCAAGATACAGACCTACTATTACCTATTAAACGCCCCAGTTCCAATATATAGACTACTATTCATCTATATAACGCCCCCAGTTCCATAGATACAGACACTATTACATCTATATAAACGCCCCCAGTTCCATATATAGAATACAGTTACATCTATATAAAACGCCCCAGTTCCATAGATACAGACTACTATTACATCTATATAAACGCCCCCAGTTCCATATATAGACTACAGTTACATCTCTATAAACGCCCCCAGTTCCATAGATACAGACTACTATTACATCTATATAAATGCCCCAGTTCCATATATAGACTAAGTTACATCTATATAAAAGCCCCCAGTTCCATAGATACAGACTACTATTACATCTATATAAACGCCCCCAGTTCCATATATAGACTACAGTTACATCTATAAAACGCCCCCAGTTCCATAGATACAGACTACTATTACATCTATAAAACGCCCAGTTCCATATATAGACTACAGTTACATCTATATAAACGCCCAGTTCCATAGATACAGACTATATTACATCATATAAACACCACCCAGTTCCATATATGACTACAGTTACATCTATAAATGCCCCCAGTTCCATAGATACAGACTACATTAAATCATATAAATGCCCCCAGTTCCATAGATACGACTACTATTACACTCTGTAAATGCCCCCAGTTCCATAGATACGACTACTATTACATCTATGTAAATGCCCCCAGTCCATAGATACAGACTACAGTTACATCTATATAAACGCCCCAGTTCTATAGATACAGACTACAGTTATCTCTATATAATGCCCCCAGTTCTATTGATACAGATTACAGTACATTTATATAAACCCCCCAGTTACATAGATACAGACTACTATTACATCTATATAAACACCCCCAGTTCCTAGATACAGGCTATTAAACTATATAAATGCCCCCAGTTACAAAGATACAAACTACATTACACCTATATAAATGCCCCCAGTTCCATAGATACAGACTCATTAACATCTATAAAACGCCCCAGTTCCATAGATACAGTCTACTATTACATCTATATAAACGCCCCCAGTTCCATAGATAGACTACATACATCTATATAAATGCCCCCATTTCAATGAAACAGACTACATTACATCTATATAAATGCCCCCATTCCATAGATACAGCTACGATTACACCTATATAAACCCCCAGTTCATAGATACAGATAGTATTACACCTATATAAACGCCCCCCGTTCCATAGTACAGACTACAGTTAACATCTATATAAACGCCCCAGTTCCATAGATAGACTACAGTTACATCTATATAAAGCCCCATTTCCAATGAAACAGACTACAATACCTCTATATAATGCCCCCAGTTCCATAGATACAGGCTACGATTACACCTATATAAACGCCCCCAGTTCCATAGATACAGACTAGTATTACACCTATATAAAGCCCCCAGATACATAGATTCAGACTACTATTACATCTATATAAATGCCCCCAGTTACATAGATACAGACTACTATTACATCTATATAAATGCCCCCAGTTACATAGATACAGACTAGTATTACACCTATATAAATGCCCCCAGATAACATAGATTCAGACTACTATAATTCTATATAAATGCCCCCAGTTACATAGATACAGACACTATTACATCTATATAAATGCCCCCAGTTACATAGATACAGACTAGTATTACACCTATATAAAGCCCCCAGTTGCATAGATACAAACTTATATACATCTATTAAATTGCCCCCGTTGCATAGATACAAACTACTATTACATCTATATAAATGCCCCCAGTTGCATAGATACAAACTACTATTACATCTATATAAATGCCCCCAGTTCCATAGATACAGACACGATTACACCATATAAACGCCGCCAGTTCCATAGATACAGACTACTATTACATCAATATAAACTCCCCCAGTTCCAAAGACACACAGACTACTATTACATCTATATAAATGCCCCCAGTTTCATAGATACAGACTAGTATTACATCTATATAAATGCCCCTGTTCCATAGGTACAGACTACAATTACATCTATTAAATGCCCCCAGTTCCATAGATACGAATACGATTTACACCTATATAAACCCCCAGTTCCATAGATACAGACTAATTACATCAATATAAACTCCCCCAGTTCCAAAGACACAGACTACTATTACATCTATATAAATGCCCCCAGTTCCATAGATAAAGACTACTTACATCAATATAAATGCCCCCCCCGTTCCGTAGATAAAGACTACTATTACATCAATCTAAACTCCCCTAGTTCCATAGATACAGACTACCCATTACATCTATATAAATGCCCCCAGTCCATAGATAAAGGTACTATTACATCAATCTAAAACTCCCCTAGTTCCATAGATACAGACTACTATTACATATATATAATGCCCCCAGTTCCATAGATACAGACTACTATTACATCATATAAAGCCCCTGTTCCATGATACAGACCACTATACATAAATATAAAATTCCCCGTTCCATAGATCAGACTACTATTACATCTATATAAACGCCCCAGTTCCATAATAGACTACAGTTACATCTATATAAATGCCCCAGTTCCATAGAACGACTACATTAAATCTATATAAATTCCCCCAGTTCCATAGATACAGACTACTATTACATTATGTAAATGCCCCAGTTCCATAGATACAGACTACTATTACATCTATGTAAATGCCCCCAGTTCATAGATAAAGACTACTATTACACTCTATGTAAATCCCCCAGTTCCATAGATACAGATACAGTTACATCTATATAAACGCCCCAGTTCTATAGATACAGACTACAGTTACATCTATATAAATGCCCCCAGTTCTTGATACAGACTACAGTTACATTATATAAACGCCCCCAGTTACATAGATACAGACTACTATACATCATATAAACACCCCCAGTTCCCTAGATACAGGCTATTACAACTATATAAATGCCCCCAGTTACAAAAGATACAAACTACCATTACACCTATATAAATGCCCCAGTTCCATAGATACAGACTACAGTAACATCTATATAAACGCCCCAGTTCCATGATACAGTCTACTATACATCTATATAACGCCCCCAGTTCCATAGATAGACTACAGTTACATCTTATAAATGCCATTTCCAATGAAACAGACTACAATTACATCTATATAAAAGCCCCCAGTTCCATAGATAAGGCTACGATTACACCTATATAAATGCCCCCAGTTCCATAGATACAGACTAGTATTACACCTATATAAACGCCCCAGTTCCATAGATACAGACTACAGTTAACATCTATATAAACGCCCCAGTTCCATAGATAGACTACAGTTACATCTAATAAATGCCCCATTTCCAATGAACAGACTACAATTACATCTATATAAATGCCCCCAGTTCCATAGATACAGGCTACGATTACACCTATATAAACGCCCCCAGTTCCATAGATACAGACTAGTATTACACCTATATAAATGCCCCAGATACATAGATTCAGAATACTATTACATCTATATAAATGCCCCCAGTTACATAGATACAGACTACTATACATCTATATAAATGCCCCCAGTTACATAGATACAGACTAGTATTACCTATATAAATGCCCCCAGATACATAGATTCAGACTACTATTACATCTTATAAATGCCCCCAGTTACATAGATACAGACTAATATTACATCATATAAATGCCCCCAGTTACATAGATACAGACTAGTATTACACCTATATAAATGCCCCCAGTTGCATAGATACAAACTACTATACATCTATTATTAAATGCCCCCAGTTGCATAGATACAAACTACTATTACTCTATATACAATGCCCCCAGTTGCATAGATACAAACTACTATTACATCTATATAATCCCCCAGTTCATAGATACAGACTACATACACCTAATAAACGCCCCCGTTCCATAGATACAGACTACTATTACACTCAATTAAACTCCCCCAGTTCCAAGACACAGACTACTATTACATCTATATAAATGCCCCCAGTTCCTTCAGTCCATCAAACACTCTGATGTTAAGTTTAGTCATGCTGCTCTTCTTCTCTTGAAATAATTAATAAAATGTCCTGCTTCTTGACTTGTTTCCATATAACAAAACAAAGCAGCAACTCTGAATGTTCGTCAAGTAATGCTAATAATAACTATGAACAGGGACAAAAAGGGACAAATCTGGTTATAATTATTCTCTGCCACTGGAAAATTCATTTTAATTCATTGTACTTTAAGGGAAACCACAATATCTGTGAGGAACAATATAAAAGGATTGGGGACATGGCTGGATCTTCTAAAGACTTTCAGAGCAATGTCCCCACTCAGCGAGTTGCTCTAAATGTTCAGGGGTTTGTGAGGGAGCGTGCACAGTATTGGAATTTTGGTGAAAGAGATGGAGTTATGGGACTTTCTACATGTAAAAGGGATGAAGGAAATGGACAGGAATTAAAAGGAAATTGGGGACTTTAGGTGTTACAAATAAAAAGTCTTAGGCTGTTACACACAGGCTGATTGACCGGCCGACACAATATTTCAGGTGATTAGGGAGATATTTTCCGCCTGCCATATTGCCAGAAGTGTTTTTGACTAAAAAATTATTTGTTTACCCAGAAATGAATATCTGTATTCAATTAGATCAACTGGACTTGAAGTTTAGTTCTTGAAGACGTTTCGCTAGTCATCCGACTGGCTTTCTCATTCAGAATGAATTAATTACCCAGAAATTAATTTTTAACTTTTATTAGGTTTTTCTCACTATTTGATAGACGTCTATATAAGTAGAGAAAAGTGTAATGGTGGCAAAAAAATAATACCAGATTTTGTATGGTGGTATCGCTCTGATAAAACGTCCAGCATGTCTTGTATTGTGTTGGTTGTCCATACGATCCTGATATAACAATAGCGGGATATTCAATATTGTACAACAATTGTACTGTGTGTGGGGGATCATATCATTAAAAATGTTTGCAATCCAGTTGCACATAATTTGCGTGTATGGCCACCTTAATGCAAGCAAAGGCAAGTGAATTCCCCCCCCACACACACAGAGCAAGCATTTAGAGTTAAATTGTTGCAGGTTTTGCATCCATGGAGAAGCCCGTCTTCAAATGTCCCTTGAAACATCTGAAATAAGTCCATTAGACCATCATAAAGAATTAAAGTTCACCTATATAATTCCCTACAAAAGTCTTGGGTCCACCAAAAAATATAAGACCGAGAGACCCACAAGGAGCTTAAGGGGGTCAACTTAACATTTGATCTCTCTTTTCAGTCATTTAAGCAGCTGTCTCACTCCTACTGAATCTATATTTATGCACCAGGCCTTACCCCTCCTCTATTTAATTGTATCCACATCTTTTTAGGGGCGAGAATCAGAGAATGATCTGGTGACTCTATCTATGTGCATGGACCCATCAGGGGGTCTTCCTTGTATCTCTGGCTGGCACTGCTCTTGCCCCCACACATAGGTTAAAAAACAAATATGTTACAAGCATTTAACTGTTGATTCATGATCAACTGTGATGGTGGACAAATTATACTGTAAAAATTAAACTTTTTAAAAATGAAAATTACCTGGGGCAGGGAGGTAGGGTTGATTATTATTAGTACCTCCAAAACAGAACAGTTTTCATCTGCCAGGTTAGTGCCTGGGCCTTCCTGTATTAAAGATATTGCTGAATCATTCAGAAAACCTGGCAAAAGCAGCTTTCTTGTGCTGCCACTACTCATAGAAATTATATTGGGCAGTAGAAAGTACCAATCCCTACCCTGCCCCAGGTACTCTCTCATTTTAACAGTTTTTGCAAAGCATTATATGAACTATAGTTCTCCTTTATTAAGTTCTAGCAGGGCTTGCACTAATTGCGATCTGGTTGCATTAAACTGCATTATATCACAATCAGTATTTTCTGATATTTCACTGCCATGGATATAATCCATAGCCTGATGTTTTATCAAATACACACATCTAGAGACAGGGCAGTCCAACGATATCCAAGATCATCATCAGAAGAGAGGAGACCAGAAAATAAATTGTTTCTTTAGGCAATTTTTGTTTCCTAGTCTTTAGTGGGCTGCCGGGAGCAGAGCGCTACCAGGGACGGAGACAAATATTTTGGAAGTAATAAACTCGTCACATTTCAAATTCCACCGCAAAGATCAACTGAAAAGGAAGCATTTTTCACATTTCGCATGATAAACAACCTGCAAAAACTGGTGGAAAGCCAAAGGCCACAATGTCCATAAATATTTCCTAGCGAAGAATTTATGTTCTGTTCAAGTGAAATCCATTCTTTGATAAATTACTTTGCTGTATTCCACAATTGATTTTCTTCTATTTTCTGAGCTAGCAAACTTTGAAACTCCCCCCCCCCTCATGTTTGAAAGTAGAAAGCATAAAATCGTGAATATTTCCCTTTAATCGAAAACATCATTTGCATATCAACCTATTCTGCTGATTGGTAATTAATGACTGCACAAACGACGTTCAGTCAGGTTCATTAACACGAGAACGTTCCACCCAGTGGAAGAAATAGCTCATAGATATCATCTGGAATCTTTTAATTTAGGTTCAGTTAATGCAACAAGACGCTGCGTAATGGGACTAATCAGGATCTTCATTTCCTGAAACAAACTTCATTTTTAGAGAGTCTGAATAACCATTTCTGAGCTAGTAAGTGGCCAAATAGAAAAGGCGTTATGGAGAACATTGCACCAGTCACAGGTAATCATATAATTCCCATCATTATTCCATCTATATTATGCAATGACATATTTACCCAGATTTATTTCCTTTTGCCTGGGTATTTTACTGTTGATAACCGGCATAATAAAGTCAGGCACAATGTGAAACAATAATTAGACACATTGTGAATCAAAACCAATATTACAGCAGGGGAAAAAGGCTTGTTTAGATGGAACTCTGCCCACACATACTTTTATTTCAAAATGATTTGTACACAAAAACACAGTTATGATATCAATACTGGAGATTTTCAAATAAATGGAGTAGGGGTCATCATTACCCCCGATGTACACAGACTGCAATAGATATGTGGATACAACGATAGAGTAGCACTGATGCCTTTCAGCTGACGTCCTGAGTTCGATTCCATCCTTGGACACATATGCAAGGAGTTTGTATTTCCCCGTGCTTGCGTGGGTTTTCTGGGGCACTCCGAGATTCAATAAACGTTCTTATCGTAAAAATGGTGCTACTACTTTGCCCCAAAAATGTTAGTTTCAATGTTTAAATAATATCTGTTGGTTGGGGCAAAATTAGCACCATTTAACGGTAAGATTTTATTGAATCCACCTAGGTTTTAATCCATTAGCATGACACTTACCTGATGTTAGACTATAATATACAGTGAGATTCAATAAAAGTTCTTCAGGTTATTCCAAAAGTTCTTAGGGGCTATGTACGAGAGCATTATCGGCTAATGTGTTCTTAAGTCACGTTAACCATGTACCAAGCGTTAACGTGATTTAAGACACAATTAACGGCAGTTGCGACATTACGCAAATTTGTGTGTGCTACTGCCGCAACCAATGTACTGAGCCGTTAGCTGCGTTAAAGATTCGCAAAAGGCAAACTCCCGTCAAATGCACTGAGAGACACCATCAGCTCAGTGCATGCCTAAAGGGGGTAATAGAGAGTGATAGCCCTGCTAATGTTAAAAATGGTGCTAATTTTGACCTGACCAATCAGATGTCAGCTTTCAATGTTAATGTTAAAGGAGATCTGATTGGTTGGGGCAAAATAGCACATTTTTAAAAATAAGGGTTCTCATTTCCCCACATTTGCAAATTGCTCCAGGCAAATGTGGCTTCCAGTATTTAATACTAGATTTTCTCCCGGGTAAATCCCCAAGGAATTTTACCACAGCGCAAATTAATACCAGCATTAGCTGGTCTTAAATTGTGGAGTTAAAGTGGTGCAAATGCTTTATTAAATACAGTGTGCCGGTTGCACAGGTGTAGCCCAGTGCAATTATGGAGTTAAATTTACCTAACCCTTACAATATTGGTTAGCGGGAGTTTAGCCCCTTTTTAAGCACAGCACAATGAGGCCCAAGAACTTTTATTGAATCCCTGTAAGGTTTAATATAAAGTCGTAGTGGGAGGTTATATGTATGTTAGGTAGGTGGGAGTATGCCTCCAATACTGCAAATATTGGAATTATTTAAGATTTAGAACTATTTCTTTATATTTAGAAAAATGTTAGATTTTATGTGGAAATTCCATCGGAAAAAAAATTCTGCCAAAATATTTTTTATCAATATCACATTGAGTGTAGGCAACACTGATATGTTTCTCACGTGCTTTCGAAGCATTTTTTCTACTATTTGTGTGTGAGAAACATATCCACTGTGTGCACTCGTGTAGTAATCTGTTTTCACATGCAATCACTATATTTATGTGATCGTATGTGCTCTGATAACAGAATATTGTCGGAATCACAGTGCAAATGACGGTAAGGCTGAGGCCACATGCAACGCGCTCCCGCTCGCTCAGAAATGCACACGTTGATGCTCTGGATTGACACACAAGTTCCCGGCGCGCGAGAGCTTGTTGCTGCGTGCTCGCGATTGAGAATGTACCATGATTCCCAATCGGAGTGCATGCGAAGTGCCAAAAATTGCAGATTGCACATGTTTCGATAACAGATCGCACACGCAGCACTCAGTAGCACACTAGTGTGGTCACTCAACTGGGCCACACTGTGTGCCGCTTTAAAAAAGGGGATGGATTGCGCTAAAATGTGCATCAGTGTGGCTAGCCTTAACACATATAGAAAGTACAAAAATGCCCTTGCACATATCACGAGAGCAATGCCCCATCTCAGTGATAGACCTCAGCCTGATACCAGTTCTATGCTGCAGTCAGAATCTCAGTTTATTTTAGTTTCTTTCAAAATTCGAAATAATGGCAGACTACAAAAGAAAAGTGAGTACGGTCTCATTACAATGTTCATACAAACACATATTAGTGGTTTCCTGGTACCATACCAGGATAATAGGGGACTTTGTGCAATGCTTGAGGACACGCTTTGAGAAGTAAAACAATAGTAATAAACTGGGTACCAACTCTGTGACACCCCAACAGTTATCAGCGTGGGCGCTGAAGTTGATAACATCCAAATAGCCAACAATACGAACAAAATTAAATATTAATTTATCAATAGTTTGTATTTTTAACAAGGACATTCCTAAACAATGAGGCCCGTTAGAAAAGTGGAGTTGGCCCTTTTCGCTCTTACTTAAATGAAATGAGCATTTAAATGATATATGCCTAATTCTGTAATCGCTGTGAGGACAGAGTCTTAACAATGAGACATTTACAGCATGTGAAGTGATCCTGTAATGTGGTTTTAATGGTTGGCAAACAAAATGATTCTGAAGTAGATGATTATACTGAAGATGGTGGGGCGTTACATTTATTATGCCTATTAATATTCCGAGAGGCACATACAGGTGATTTCAACCCTGGGAAAATTGTTGAATCTGCATTGATTATGTAGAAGCGTGTTGATCTGGTGCTTGGTTTTAATGTGATTAGTTTTGGTTTGTTCCATTTTCTATTGCACAGGCTTGTGGCTACTTTCCTTCTCTCATGCTAATGTGATTAGCTGTGGTTGTGTGTAGGGGGTACTGGAAAACGATCTCTGCTTACACGAGTGCACCTCTTCATTAACAAAGCAACTTCGTTGGAATCACAAGAGGTATTGTTAGCTTAGGTCGCAGCCAGAAAAGAATATTTATATCCCCGCGTGAAAGCTAAATCAGGGGACATTTAGGAAAAAAAAGACAGATGTGTTTCCTTGGTAGATACTCGGAGACTCCATGTGTTACCAGTGTGTAATGACTTTATGGTTTTTAACAAATGCTATTTTGCACAGAAAAAGGTGGCAAAGTCAAGTAGAGCCAATTACGGCAAACAGAATGAAGTGTCCTGGCTAGTCCCTGCAAGACGGGCACTAATCCGCACCAAACTCACAAACAGAATCTTATATTTGCCATTTCTGAGATTTCTGACTTACTTCACAAAAACACTTCAGGCTTGTTACAAAATGACTAAATATGATGTTTTATGTTTACACTGAAACTAAATAAAGGGGGGAAAAAACTTAAAAGAACTAAACATAAATTACTAACTGGGGTTAAAAAAGGCAAGCAACCCAGGTGTTGGATTGACTTTTCATTCTCCTCGAACCTAAAAACGGCTCTATAAATCTAAAACAGCAAGCCATCTCTTCACAGTGTTAATAAATGAAAAGCTTTTGGTAACTTTGCATTGCAAAGATGTATGTGTGTGTAAAGGTTGAAGCCTAAGATTTCACACAGGTGCCTGCAGGAAGAATATAAGGCTTCTCTTGAGAGAGGAATACAACATATCCAGTAATAGACATCAAAGCAGGTTGCAGGGGTCCACAGTAAAGTAGGAAACAGGAAGTCAGGTTCTTGAGAAGAGGTCTGAACAGGCGGAATCAAGTGGAGCAGTGCTGGAATCTAGGATAGATCAAGATGGTGAGCCGGAAGACTGGAATCAGGATGCCAAAACAGAGGTATAGATTACAATATATTGGGGCAGGAGGGCTGAATCAGGATCCTGGAGTGAGGCTGGGATCAGAAAAGCAGAATATGGCAAAAATCAAGATTTACAAAAACAGCAGCACATGGAATTTTAAATCCATTTGAAGGATAACTACAGTTACTCTAAAAATGTAACTTATAAAAATGGAAAGTACCTGGGGCAGGGAGTCGGATTGATTGTTCCTACCTCACAATATTGTTCGTTAAGGAGCTACAGCACAGTTTCATTCACCACAATAGTTATCCTTTAAATAAAGAGGGGGAGAAGTCGGACTGGCATGGCACGATCCTTACCTACCACTGCACTGATTAACCCCAATAAAGGTGTTGCTGCTTTGGTTCTGAAAACATAACATTATTGCACGTAATTGATAGCACTCCTGTGGTGCTGTAAGCATGATAACTTCCCACACCAGCTGCAACGTGTTTCATTTAGGAACCCATGGTAAGCCATTATGGCATGGCACTAAGGCTAGGCTTCGGGAGTTATTTAGTATTTGTGCAAAGTGGCCAAGAATTAAGCAAAGTACATTGGAAACGCCAGGCGGATCAACGAACGACCCGACCCGAAAACGGCCATTCGTTAGGGTTACCGCTCTGCTTTAGGGTCGTGTCTCGTCGAAAATCAAGTGTGTACGAGGCTTCAGGCCACCTCTGATGTATTGGGTCTATTCCATATAGTGTCAAAATTTCACGTTTCCACTTAAAACCTTTTTGTAACATATTTTATATTCTACAGATAATTAGCATCTTAATGAGTAAAAAGCATGTTAAATGTATCCAGTTTTATCAGATTACAATGCCAAATGAGCAGAGAGAGAGTCGTATAATTGAGAAAATATCCTTAATGGACTTTAAGGACATTGAGATAATTAAAAACAATGATTTGACCTGTGAGCAGGAATCAGTGGCTGCATGTTAGTTAATGATTTTATTAGTGTTACACAAGACACTACACAAGAAGTACATACACAAACGACCGGACAATGGGGTAGATTCCTTGCCCCATGCGTGTCTGAAGGTGGCTTAACCAGTCAGTTATGACATCCTATAGAAATAAGATGGATCTCTACAGTCAAAAATATTATGTTATAGGAACCACGTACGGCCCTGAACATTAAAATAATACAAAGTATATAGGCAAATTACATAGATAAATACATATATGCTGTATTCAGCTAGATCAACTGTCTGCCATGTACAAGCTGATTTCACGGCTGTTCGTTCAAGGATCTGTTGCCCGGCTGGTTGCTTCCGATAAAGTGCCCATAAACGGGGCGATGTTCCGAAACCGCCATTCGTACACATTGTGTGTCGCGGGTCGGCACCCGCGATCGCACGTGGGTACAAACCTTTACATTGGGCAGTTTCCATAACACCCTTAGCCACAATGATATCACAGCTGGCCATCCGAGGTCCACTAAAACCCCTGGCTGTCATATGCTGAATTGGGACTTTCCAGGGTAACTACTTGCAACAGATTCTTTTGACAAGCATTCTGAATTGAGAGATCCAGTCGAATGAATCGAAAGTCTTCAAGAACTAAAGTCCAGTTGAGCTAATTGAATACAACAGATATATACCATTATGGATAAATGAATATTACGATATACCATGACCTGGATGAATGATATTACAGATATACCATGACCTGGATGAATGAATATTACAGATATGACCATGACCTGGATGAATGAATATTATAGATATACCAGTGACCTGGATGAATGAATATTACAGATATACCATGACCTGGATGAATGAATATTAACAGATATACCATGACCTGGATGAATGAATATTACAGATATACCATGACCTGGATAATGAATATTACATATACTGACCTGATGAATGAATATTACAGATATACCATGACCTGGATGAATGAATATTACATATACCATGACCTGGATGAATGAATATTACATATATACCATTATGGATGAATGAATATTACAGATATACCATGACCTGGATGTAATAATATTAACAGATATACCATGACCTGGATGAATGAATATTACATATATACCATATGGATGAATGAATATTACAGATATACCATGACCTGGATGAATAAATATTACAGATATACCATGACCGGATGAATGAATATTACAGATATACCATGACCTGGATGAATAAATATACAGATATACCATGACCTGATGAATGAATATTACAATATACCATTACTGGATGAATGAATATTACAGATATACCATGACCTGGATGAATGAATATTACAGATATACCATGACCTGGATGAATGATATTACCGATATACTGACCTGATGATGAATTTACAGATTACCTGCCTGATAAATGAATATTACAGATATACCATGACCTGGATAATGAATATTACAGATATACCATGACCTGGATGAATGAATATTACAGATATACCATGACCTGGATGAATGAATATTACAGATATACCGTGACCTGGATGAATGAATAATACAGATATACCATGCTGGATGAATGAATATTACAGATATACCTGACCTGGATGAATGAATATTACAGATATACCATGACCTGGATGAATGAATATTACAGATATACCTGACCTGGATGAATGAATATTACAGATATACCATACCTGGATGAATGAATATTACTACCATGACCTGGATGAATGAATATTACAGATATACCATGACCTGGATGAATGAATATTACAGTATACCATGACCTGGATGAATGAATATACAGATATACCATGACCTGATGAATGAATATTACAGATATACCATGACCTGGATGAATGAATATTACATATTACCATGACCTGATGAATGAATATTACAGATATACCATGACCTGGATGAATGAATATTACAGATATACCATGACCTGGATGAATGAATATTACAGATATACCATGACCTGGATGAATGAATATTACATATATACCATTATGGATGAATGAATATTACAGATATACCATGACCTGGATGAATAAATATTACAGATATACCATGACCTGGATGAATGAATATTACAGATATACCATGACCTGATGAATGAATATTACAATATATACCATTATGGATGAATGAATATTACAGATATACCATGACTGGATGAATGAATATTACAGATTACCATGACCTGGATGAATGAATATTACAGATATACCATGACCTGGATGAATAATATTACAGATATACCATGACCTGATGAATGAATATTACATATATACCATATGGATGAATGAATATTACAGATATACCATGACCTGGATGAATGAATATTACAGATATACCATGACTGGATGAATGAATATTACAGATATACCATGACCTGGATGATGAATATTCAGATATCCATGACCTGGATGAATGAATATTACAGATATACCATGACCTGGATGATGAATATTACAGATATACCGTACCTGGATGAATGAATATTACAGATATACCTGACCTGGATGAATGAATATTACAGATATACCATGCCTGGATGAATGAATATTACAGATTACCATGACCTGATGAATGAATTTACAGATATACCATACCTGGATGAATGAATATTCATATATACCATACTGGATGAATGAATATTACAGATATACCATGACCTGGATGAATAAATATTACAGATATACCATGACCTGGATGAATGAAATTTACTATATACCATTATGGATGAATGAATATCCATGACCTGGATGAAAGAATATTACAGATATACCATGACCTGGATGGATGAATATTACAGATATACCATGACCTGGATGAATGAATATTACAGATATACCATGACCTGGATGAATGAATATTACAGATATACCATGACCTGGATGGAATGAATATTTACAGATACCCTGACTGGATGAATGAATATTACAGATATACACATGACCTGGATGAATGAATAATACTAGATATACCTGACCTGGATGAATGAATATACAGATATCCATGACCGGGATGATGAATATTACAGAATTACCATGACCTGGATGAATGAATATTACAGATATACCATGACCTGGATGAATGAATATTACAGATAGATCATGACCTGGATGAATGAATATTACAGATATACCATGACCTGGATGAATGAATATTACAGATATACCATGACCTGGATGAATGAATATTACAGATATACCATGACCTGGATGAATGAGAACCTTCACAAGCATTTAGATAAATACAATACAGATTAATTCCATTTAATGTAGAATAATTAGATAATTTATTTTAAAACTGTTCCATAATAAGGCAAAGAATATATATTTCATTGAAGGGTGGATAGATGTAAGTTTGCTTTGCATTGAGATCTAGCGTGAGATTCCTGCCCTTAAGAGCATACAATCTAAGTGGGATAGTGGTGTGTGTGGGGGGGGGTAGAAAGGGCTTGTGCCAGCTAGAGAATAATTATTAAGCTTGTGGTCAGCAAGATTAAAATTAAATTTAGTTTATAAGTTCTCAGCGTAGCAGGCCTTTATTCCACTATTATGAGGTATATTTTAAAAAATTTTGCGCAGTGACTCTTAACACAGGGATGGAAAGATTAAAAGGAGAGATAAAAATAAAAGTATATGTTAAAATCAGATTAATAAATAACACAATAATTAAGTACTTTGCCTTTAACTTACTTTTCTGTGTGTTCAGGGCCGGCCTTTGATATGGGCGACCTGTGCGGCCGCACGAGTTGCATTAACCGTGGGGGGGGGGGGGGGGGCGCCAGCAGGGAGTGTTAGGCCAAGGTCCTGTAGATCAAAGTTGTGCATCAGTGCCACGGCCCTCCCAGTTACAGTCCTGCAGATCAAAATATGTCACAGCCCCAACACATGTATACCATACTTAAGATTTCTGTATGCTGTGCTGTTCTGTCTGTGTGCTATGTGTTACGTAATGATGTACGCACGATATATACAACACGCACTGCAAATACTGAAAGACAGAAACGCAGGTGAACTTGATTTGAAGCAGGTTAAAGGGCATGTCCACCCCCAAAACTATAATCCCCCCCACTACTGGCCCCATCATGTAGTGTAGTTTAATCCTTACCTCAATATCCAGCTCATATGGTTCTCCTGTAGACCCCCCCCCAAAGTCCAAAAACTGCCCACCAGGAGGATACAGACAATGGACTCTGCCTCCTACCTGGCCTCGGGAGAATTTGCATGCGTACTGCAGCCCTTCTCCCCTCCCTCTCTCTCCCTCCCCCTAGCATAAATCCCCTTATATATAGTATTCCCCCTGGTCTCCCAGCCCCAACCCTTCATTTTTATGTTTAGAAAGTGCCCCAAACTTTTACTTACCTCTCCTCTCTTCCTCCGCTGCACTGAATGACCGGCAGCCGCGTCGTGATTGGCTGCCGCTCAGCCAATCACAGACGCACTGCCGGTCCCCCCCTCTGCTTGCATTTTCTCGCGGCAGCCGGCGGAGGAAGAGGGGAGGTAAGTAAAGTTTGGGGCCCTTTCTAAACATAAAACTGAATGCGGTTGGGGCTGGGAGACCAGGGGGAATACTATATCAAAAAATAGTTTTAAGGGTGGACCTACCCTTTAAGGCAAGCAGCATTCAGCAGTGTATGTGTGTGTGTCCAGGGGGGTGTTTTGTAGGGGGTTCTTGCACAGATCTTGCACAGGGTGCTATTTATGCTAAGGCCGGCCCTGTGTGTGTTCCTATTATTCCCTGTCTGGTTTGGAAGTGGCTGGTTCACAAGCCTGTGTTCCCTTCTGATTCCACTCTCACATATACCAGGGCTGGTTCACACATTTAGTAGTTTAAAAAGGCTTTATTTAACAAGAAAATGTAAAACAAATAAAAGCGTACTTTCTATTTAAGAGATAAAAATCATATGGCTGTTCTTTTAGTGTTTTTTTGCTTTGATGTAGCATAAGCTGGGTGTGATCAACTCGTTTCGCTATGTCTTATAGATTCCTCAGTATCAAAAAATATGCTGTATGTTTCTAGCATCTGATAACAGGCTTTAAATAGCATGTATTCACACTAAAATGGCTTAAAATCGGAAGTGCCGGCATGCGTTCCACCATTCGCTGTGTTTATACAAACGGGTTTTAAAACAATAAAATTGGTTTTCAAAAACGAGCTGTTGTGCTGTAAACTGAGGTAATATCACGGCGCAATCTTGGATTTTCAAAACTTCTTTAGCTCGTTCTGACTCTCTATTAAGGTTTTTTTAGGTGTTTTTTGATTCTTGTAGGTGGTGGACTATTGTATTTTCATACTAGAGGATTTAAAACACTAAAATTAGTTTGAAAAAATGAGCTATTATACTATAAGCTGAGGATATTGTCCTCTTAATGTTTTGGATTTCTTTGTTATTCCCATCATAGATGGTTCGAATGGCAGATTCAAATGATTTTCTATTTTCTGTGTTTTCATTGCTAATAGTTAATTTCTATCAATTCCCCTTATATGTTCTTGTGTGTCCTTTATTTCTTTTTTATAGGTTTTCTGATTGTTGGTCGTAGATTTTGATACCTGTGCAATTCCTCCTTAATCATTTAAATTGGTTTGTGGGGATGTTCACTAGCCAGCTCTTATCTAACTGAAAATGAAATTAAAACAGCACCCCCTTATCACCATTATCACCATATCACTGGATATTTTTAGTGAGTTGTGCGATTTAGATGCTTTGTCCAAGCCGTGGACATGGTCTGTTACGCACACACCATGCCCTTGTAACACCCACACGCAGGTCCGCGCAGGCCAAAAAAACCCTCTAGACCTGCATTATTGTAGATCTTGAAACCCATTGTTATCTCATCAGATCTAAGCTTTTAAGATTCTCAAACTGAGGTCAAATCTCAGATCCAAATAAATATAAAAAGGGTATTGATAAATTCTGCCACTATATCCTGTAGAAAACCAGTGATCATCAATATATGTGATTACACACGTGCATGGAGATCTAATAAAAGTTCTTTTTGTTAAAAATGCTGCTAATTTTTACCCAAGATGTTACCTTTTATAATGGTAAATAACATCTGATTGGTTGGGGCAAAATCAGCACAATTTTTTTACAATAAGAACTTTTGTTACATCTCCCTGTTGGTCTATAACAATTTCATTCTGTAAACATATTTTTGGACAAAAGGAAAGACTGGTCTATAATTTGAAACTAGAAATGTTTAGGTTCTGCTGCACAGAATGGAAAGGTGAGTTTGAAAGAAAATAAGGTAATTAACTTTTACAGTCCACTGGGCACCTTGGATTGCTAATAAAATTGAATTTTCATTTAGTGCTTCAACATTTCACTGCTGCCGATGACAAGCCATTGACATTGGTGTCCAGAGTGACATTGAAATGTAAAACGTAATTTAGTTTTATCAATCTAGTGTTCCCCGTGAACTATATATTATTGGATTTTATTTTGTGAGGAAATGGCTGCGTAACCTTTGTAGGTACCTGTTTTATTGGAGTGTGGATGAGTTCAATACAGTTCAGGTTCACTCTAGCACACTGTGCTGGCTTTGGCCTAGTACTCTGTAGGTGCAATCCTCTACACCCCCTACTCAGTTAGTTTAGTGCAAAAACATCAGAACGTTTCGGGCAGAGTGCTCCCCCGAAACATTCTTGTAGTGTTCTCCTTTAGCGTGTTCATCTATTGCAGTGTGGATGAGTGCAGATGGGTCTGTGACTGTTCAAACTTTTTTAAAAAAATTATTAAATCCCCAAATTAACTATTTTACCTTGAATGAATGATGGTATTGGCAGAAGGAGCAAATATTCCTACCTTTAAAGAGCACGTATCTTAAAAACTTTTACTGCCAGTGCTCAGCCCTCAATATGACAGCCTAAAGGCTCGTACACACGTGCGTGCATGATGTGTATGAACGAACGTTTCGGCCGATAATCTGCCCGTGTGTAGGCTCTTTATCGGCTGAAATGGTCGTTCGTTTGGAGATCCACCAAGTCGGTCGTTTAACGATCCCTCATCGGCCGATAAAGCGCCTACACACAGACCGATAATTGGGCGAAACGTTCGTTCGTACACATCGTGTGTACGAGCCTTTACTTTAAAAAATAAAAGGCAAATAAAGAAAAGAAACAAGAAAACTAACAAATAAATGAATTCATTAAAGATAAGGCCAAATGCATCAAATTACATTATTTACATTGTGAACACAGATATTATTTGAACCTTTAACATTTTTAATTTATCTTTTGCAGATTTACTATAAAGCCTGGCTACTTTCAGAGTGAGAGATTTTATTAATACTGTGCTCTTACTTCTCTTTGTATTGACACATTTATGTTGAAACTAATTTGAGATTGTTGCCTAGTAAGGTAATACCCTCAGACCCTTTTCTGGTTTGCTGTAAATAAATGAAATAAATGCCAAAGTAATAGAGGCTATTCATTCTGAAGTCATGCCTGCCTACAATGATGAAGGTTAAGTTTGGCTTCATGTACAGCTGAAAGGCAAAAATATGATTTAGAGTTGGTTAAAAAGCCATTAGAACTGTAATAAATGTAGTTGTTTTTTTAACACCTCTACTTTAATAGCATTGTTATTGCTATATTGGAGATAAAAAGCTAATAAACATATAAAGGGCTCTAAAGTGTATTTACATTGGGAGGGGAACTGTAGTCTCCAAAGAAGTTGATTTTAAATGAATGGCTGGGTTCTTTCCTTTAAAATGCGCTATCAGCGACCTCTCTATGTGCTGCAAAGCCCAAGAAATTAAGAAATCACTGATCAGAAAGTTGGGGGGTGGGAGGTTTTAAATCTGCGGTCACAAATACTAGTTCCTCCTTCTAATCTGTGGTTGGCACATGCTCAGTGCAGGCAAAATAAGAAGAAACCGGGAAGAGTTTGAGTTACAATGACTGAAAGAGGATTTGCAGGGGCCACAGGTGTTTTCAAGGGGACTGCAAAAGAAGGGGCCAATGAGGAGGAGGAGACAAAGGGAAGAGAGACTGTCACATGGTTTCAGAGCAGGAAGTGCAGGGGATCTGGTGATGCTGCTACCAGATCACACATAAAAATATTAATATCTTCAAAACTATGTAAGTAAAAAACTAATGAAAGTAAATTGCAAAAATAATCAGAAAGACAATTCCTGTCAATTTACCTAAAGTTGTTTTTAGACCACATTTATCCTTTAAATAAAAATAAGTCTTTTTTTAGATTTAAGTTTAAGAAATTCCCCCTTCAAAATTGACAACACAGGTTGCACACCACTAAGGTCATTACTGATCATAAACCACTTTAGCTGCAGTTGACCTGGAACTATTAGAATTTACAGGTACCACATTGTTTTTATATGGGAACAGAGCTCAGATGATCTTTAAAAAGAAAGGTATCCATTGTGAGGACCTAAACTCTGTCCAACTTTCCCTGCTACTGCTAGCTATGGCCTGTAGAGATCTCCGGTGCTGTGTAACTCAAAGCCCAGGTTCAAATGTGGCAATTGAAAAATAATATAAAAATAGAAACACTATATGGATAAACAGGTGTAATAGGGGAAAGCCCTTATTTTTAAGATGGACAAAATCATTCCAGTTTTTCGGAGGGACAGAGACTTCCTATGGGATAAGAAGGGAGGCTCTCTCCATCCAAAACATTGTTATATTACTTCTTGGCATGACTCCAGCTTGACTTCTTCAGGGAAGGCACACTCCAAGAATACTAAGAACTTCGATCTATATTTGATTTGACTTCTTATATAAAATGATAAACTGTTAATTGAAAACAAAGCTAGGGGACGCTATAGGTATCATCTCCTACCTCCCTGCTAAATGTATTTTTATTGGGCTGAAACTGCAGGAAACTTTTTGGGGTACCATATAAGGGATAATACACTACCTACAGAGTAATATAAGGATATTACACCACCGAGGAGTTCCATGACCATATAAAAGCTTGAGGCAGCAGAGTGCATTTATACAGGGCATGTGTATAATGTGTATCTAAAGCAGGCCATACACGGACCATTCCTGATTAGTCCGGTAATTTTTTCCCTATTTCTTGATAAGGCTAAAAATTGGCCGCCGACCAGGTGATCACCCATACACGTATCGATGATCGTACTACATCAAACGACCGGAGATTGGATCATGAATGGTCCCCTTAAGGTTGTAACTATTATAGTTCAAAAGTTTACAGACCCATACCGGATCCAATCTCTGGTCATATGATATCGTTATATTGTACAATCATCGTATAGTGTATGGGCGATCCAGAATGTTCAATCATCATTCGATCGGGATTGGTCCATGAATGGCCTGCTTTAGACCAGTACTGACGGTCAATGCCATCTAATCCACTGGCCTTTTATGCTCCATAAGGCTGAGACAGCACTATAAAAACCGAACAGCAAGCACAAGCATTAATTACAGTCACGAGCTTGTGCAGGCGATTTACCTTTTCCGTTAAGGTTACGCATGTGATGGTGATGGCGTGCGTTACAATAACGGAAAGCGTGGATTCTTGCAGCGCATTGCAAATCAAAACTTTTTTGTGCTGCCGCGATTTCCATTCTAACCAATATCGCATGAAGCTCAAATGAGCGAATAACACACTAGTGCGGCCTGGGCCTAAATCCAGTTTAATTCGCTTTGACTCTATAGACAGACTCTCGTACCAACATGTCACCCAGGAACCATTCCTACAGCAGGAGAGTCATTTCCGCAAAACTGGCGCTTTAAATCTTACATCACGTGATCATCTCGCTGCAACCACTTGGAGGAAGGGGGGGGGGTTCTGTCATTGAACTTTATCTCTTGCTGACAACCTTTTATTGGGATTAAATCACATCACCGACACTAACAGATACATTATCGTATAATGAGTACTAGGAAAGATTTACTCTTCTTTTTAGCCTCTATCCACAACCCCATGTGTGGTAACCATGGTACGGTCCGGGGAAGGATATGAAGCTCACATGGCTGCTGGAAAGGTTTCCCGGAGTGATAGAGCTGCGCTAAGCGGGGGTACGGTCGGGTGTAAGATGGGAGAACGCGCCCAGCCGGCCGTGTACAAGCGGTTCTTCTGCTCCTTTCCTGACTGTGATGCCGGGTATAACAAGGACTGGAAGTTACAGGCACATTTGTGCAAACACACCGGGCAGGTGAGAGAGCGAAAAAAGCAACTCTCGTAACCATGGACTACATTTCCTAGGGTTCTCAAAGACGGATAGCTACTTGTTGGAATTCTGGGAAATGTAGTTCGGTGTTAGGGAATTCGTGACATGCCTGTGCTTGTAATCAGTGAGGAGTTTATCAGTGTATTAATTACAGTTCCTGTCATTCATAACCATATGACTGATCTGTCGGTTCTATTTCCAGCAGTTGTTTATTTTAGTATATATACGTTCTATGAAGGTTTCTTGAGAGATAAAAATGGCATTGACTAAGCCTTTCCTTCCTTTTTAAAGGCCAAATTAATGAGGCCAGTTTGGAAGTTACAGCTCCCAGCATGCCTGGTGTGCAGAATGCCAGTGGTCCTTGTCTCTGTGGGTAAAGGATCGATTTAACGCCACTTCCTTATTAGTTTAAGGGCTAGGCCACACTAGCACGATTTTGATGCGCTTCAATGCACAGAAAACATGCGTTTTTGGGTGTGTTTGCAATTTGTGCTCTGCGTTTTTCTATCGCTAAAGAAAAACCGCATGCGCAAACACATCAAAATCCCGCACGAAATTGCATGCGATTGTGTGTGTGGCCGTGCCCTAATAAATAAGCTTTTGATTTTGCTTTTTGCAGTAAGGGTTAAGCCACACCAGCACACCTTCTCATGCATGAACATTAGCGCTGGATATGTCGGTGTGGGTGGCCACATTTCGTGCACTGCTATTTGTCTTTATAGTGCATGTGATCAGTGGTTTTATTTTTGTGGATCACATGCCCTCCAGTTGCGGACTACTCCGTGTATCGCAGCACAAACAGTAACGCAAATGTTTTACTTGCCAGTAGAAATAGAGTAGCGTAAAAATGTTGGTTGCCGTTAATGAGCCTAACAAAATTAGGGCTGGCTCCTAGACCTCCGTGCCCTGGTAGTTATTCACCTGGTTGGCTCCTACATATGTCCAAGGCTGAGTACACCTGCTTATCGATTGGGCAGAAATTGATGCTACCAATATTTCGGTGCAACCAAAATTTGCTATAGATTTGAAAGGTTTTAGATATTAGTCAGTCGTGTCTAGGGTTCCTAGACTGTCGGCAGGAGGTGGGGTGGAGAATGGGCTTTCGGGGGTTGCCAAAGCTGTTTCTAGGACAGGATTTCAGCTAACTGCGGGAATTGGGATTTTGTCCACATAGGGACGCCTTGCAACCCTGGATGGGTCTGGAAAAACTACTGCTGATATTTGGACTCGATTAACTAAAATATTAGGTTTTGTAGTCTCTGCTCCGTTTTTCCATTGGTAAAATAGATGTTTGACTGCAAACGTACTATAATAAAGCGTGTTTTTTTTATCTCCCTTCATTTTAAAAGAAACCCTTTCAATGTAAACAGGAAGGATGTACAAAAGGATTTACCTCATGCTATCACCTAACCCGCCACACACTAACGCATACTGGTGAGAGAAACTTCAAGTAAGTGCTCTGCTTCTCTAAAGTATCATGGAAAAATGAATAATATATATATATATATATAATATATATTATATATATATATATATATTATATTTATATTATATATTTAATATATATATATATAATATATATATATATATATATATATAATGAGAAATGGCTTGCATGGGGACCTTATATGGTCTTGGTATACGTTGGTTAGTTTGTGTTCTGTTTGTATTCCAGTAGACTTGCTACACACCCCAATCAATTTCCTACTCATTTTATCAGTCATACACTATATTGGACATGAAGAATTTTCTCTACTAGAGTTCAGTTTGACCACAAATGTGTGAATATTATGCAAGAGCCTTCTGATAAGGGCTAGGACCCAATACTGATCATGTTTAACTTTCAAACCAAGTTTCCAGTTTGTGTTGCCAATGCCACGTTGCATTGTGTTCTGATGTTTTGTATACATGGTTAATTGTGCATATTGCATGCGCTCTAATAATATATGTATAGGAATACATTGCAATAAAAAGCAATGCCTTTGTGTTGTGGGGCCCTGCCCTTGAAAACACGGAATGTGAGCTTTTAGCATTTTCCAAAAGGCAATAAAAGTTGAACTTGTCTGTGAGACAAGGTAATTAAATCCCTAGAGTTCTAGTGAGGGTGTGCTCAATCATGGTAACTGAAATAATAAACTTTTATTTCGTCTGAATGCCTTTTGCAGGTTGCTGCCACTGTAAAATGGAAAATGGGTTGAATATAAATCAAGGCTACAGGTGCTTTCTAAATCCTAATCTTTAGCAATAGTTTTAATTTCAGAAAGATGTGGGATGCAGGTGACATTGTAGATAAAAGGATACATTTCACTGGATATGCTTAAAACACGATTTCTGGACGTTGCATCTTGTGCTTAGTACCCTTATGCCATGTACACATGTCCAATAGTGTGCACGATGCCCTATACTAATTGCACATATGTAGCCCACCAGCGACTCAACAAGCTGACCAAACAGCTACAGACATGTGGATATCTTTTGTGTTGCCCGCTTGGGTGTCGTGCACACTTAGTTATGTTTAAAATGATTTAGGCCTGTAGGAAGGGGAATACTACTGTAGGAGTTGTGTGGGCAGCTTTCAGCCTGCTTCTAGGCATTTGTGGCAGAGGGTAGAACTTATTGGCACAAATTTTGAACCCCTACTCTAATTTTCCTTTTTCAAAAATCTCCTAATAGAGGTTTTTCTCTCTTGTAGGTGTGACTGTCAAGAATGTGACATGAAATTTACTACCATGTCAAACATGAAGAAGCACTTTAATCGTGCACACAATCGTGAAAGATTTGTCTATGTGGTAATTTATTTTTTTACAGAGTACAACTTTCCTAAATTTTCACCCTGTATTTTAATTTACTCTTGTGTAAAAGGGCTAGGTTAGTGTTCTTGGTTAATCTGGCATCTATTGTTATATTGTATATGAACAACTGATCAAACCTGTCTGTCTGTCCTACCTTTTAGTGCAATTTTGTTGGCTGCAATCAATCATTCAAGAAACACAATCAATTAAAGGTTCATCAATGCATCCATACAGGTCAAAAGCCATTCAAGTAAGTCAAATCTCAGATGTTTACAGCAAGTTCTTGTACTTAAAGGTACACTATACTCGTACAGTCCCTGGCTTCTTGGTCATTGTCCCTCCCACTCCTGTCTGACAAGCCAAGTATGTTAAAGGGGAAGTTCAGTGCTAATACATATGCTTTTAAGAAAAGAGCAGTAGTTTTCCATCCCAATGACCTTACCCTGCCCATTTAGCATTTTGTCTGTATAAATAAATGTTTCCGGGATAGTAACTTCTGTTTGCAGGGCCCCCTAATAGAGACCGTTATGGTTTTGCCCTTGGCCCAGCGCCTGGGTTGATTCAGTTGCTCAGTAGAGATCTGAGCATGTTTGACCCATCCAACAGCCAATCAATTGAAATTGATGTTAGTAACATTCCAAATTGCACATACTGTTACTGTTGTTAATGTCAACAGCAGGGAATAGCAAGTAGTATAAATTCAACTGATTTTTCAAAATGGAAGAGAATATGTAGAATAACTAGTTATGCACAATATAAGCTAAAATATTTTCCACTGAACTTTCCTTTGAAAGGGGGGGGGGGCTAGGTTTTAACTTGCCTAAATGAAAAAGTAGATTATGTAAAGAAGAGCTTCCATGTTGCTGCCAGTAAAGCTCTCACTTGTGAGGTTAACTACATGTTGTAGAAGGTTCTAAATTTACCTGTTCTGTGTTGGCTCTGGGTTAGTGGACTAATACATTTTTAATTTCTTTTTGGAAAGAGGTAACATGTTTAAATCCTTGAGTTGCTTATGATTTGTAAGTAAATTGCAAAGATTACTTTTTTTTTGTGTGTGAAAAGCGCACAATTTGTAAATAAAAGTGATTTTAAAGATACCCTTGTTAGTGGAAGAATCTAGGTGCTGTAACCTGATTGGCTGTCCGCTTCTATTGGACAGTGGGCAGCAACTTCGAAGTTTTGAACTGCTGTGCTTCAGAGAGCATGTTCAAAAGTGTAGATTGCCTGCAATACAGAAATGGATTATGGTAGATAGTATAGTATTTGAGGTTGAATAAAACATTCGTCCATCCAGTCCAACCCATCTAGAAATATCCTCCTTGCCTGCCTAACTGTTGATCCAATGGAAGGAAAAAAAACCCACCAAATTTATGAAGGGGGGAAAAAAATCCCTCCTGACTCCAAGTGGCAATAGGAAACTACTTTTCCGCTTGGCTCCATATGGTTGTCCTGCAGTGCGTATCCAAAGTTCAGAACAAATATACAGGGACATCCAATTTATCATATGTACCATCAGGCCACCATTAATCCAAACTTATTTGATTGTCAATTGATCAGTAGGGAAAAAAAGCAACTATCTAAAGATTTGAATGAACTTGTCTATTTTTAATGCTCCTTTTCAGATGTACACATGAAGGATGTGACAAAAGTTTCTCTGTGCCATCCCGATTAAAACGTCATGAAAAAGTCCATTCAGGTACTCGCATTGCATGTTCACTTAACAATGGGCAGTTTCACTGTTTAATATTTCCTTAGGCTTTCTGGAAGATAGAGTTCTACTTTAAACACCCAAAGGGAGCAGCGTTGTCTAAACAGGGTGGCAGAGCTTTCTCTGCCAAACTTAAAGAACAATTAGGGCTAGGCCACGTCATTGCGATTTATCAGGTTATCAGATTGCGTGTTAAAAAGTGTGGCCCAATTGGAGTTGCCACACTAGAAAGCTGGGGCCATTTGCACTGCAATCAGTTGATCGGAGCGCAAGCGATAACTATTTTTTTGTGCAATTTACATACTCTCTGATCCACTGCACACAAGGCGTGTGCTTAGTGTGGCTACTTGGCTCCCCTTTGCTCTTCTTCCTCCATAGCTGCATAGTACCCAGGATGAGGACCTAAATTGGCAAGCCCTCACTTCCGGGTACTTTACCTAACTATTGCAATACTTACATAGTCTCCCTCTGTGCTCCCGTCTTCAGATCGCGATGCAGCCAGTAAGAAGATATGCTCTGCAAGGAGGCGTATCTTGCCATTGGCTGCACTGCGTATAATTGTCCTTCAAAGGGCAACTAAACATTTATAGATTAAGACTCCACTTAATCTATAAATGAATAATTAGGCACTTGATTGTCAGCTGATTTGAAAGGTGCTGTAGATGCAATATCTATTAAACAGATAAAAAATGATGCAGTGGTTAGGGGAGAATGATCTAATAATTGGTCATTTCACACCCCCCCCCCCCCCGTATACATACCTTTTTTATTTACTATATAACATTGCCTCTCCCCTGTAGTAGATATGAAATCACTGTTCATTCCCTTTGTCTTAAGGTGGGTACACACATTATCAATCTGTCAGATGATGGACAGAATCTGCAAGATTCTCATCTTTGACAGATTGGAATACACAGTCATGATCTTACTCCCTATATATTGGGAGACTGTTTGTGACTGCCATACTTCCTGTGATTGCAGCAGACTTGCTATACTTTAGTATTGGGGGGCCCGACTTTTGATGTTGATGCAGAGTTTCGCTGTACCCACTTTACTGATAAAGGATCATTCCTGTCGGTAACGGGTGAATGGTAAAGCTCTTTCCCCAGTCATATGGCAGCATCCACTAATGGGTTAATTCCCCTCCTCCATCCCCATGGACAGGAACTTGTTAGTTATTTAAGGCACCCTCCTACTTCCTCCCTTGTCTTTTTTTCCTGTCATTCTATCTGGCTTACCTGCCATTGTGGCTCTGTCCAGGGGAGTCTCTGCCTCTCTCTTCCCTGATGCCTGTCTTCCTGTGGGGATGTTTAGTCCTGGTGTCGGACATATGTATTCCCTCCTTGTTTGCAGCTGGTCAGGCTATGTTTGTGGCTATTTTTGGACTTTGCGGCTTTTTCCTGGCTGTCATGTCCGTTGCGTTATTGGTGATGCGGCCGTCTTACTTCGGAGTGTGTTCGTTCGGCACGTTGCGACATTTCGTGCGTTTGTCTATTTTTGCCTGTTTTCTGGTCCCCCTCTTCCTTGGACATCATTCTGTGCCCCAGAGGAGCGTGTATTGGTGTCCTGCTTGAATCGACTGTGCAGAGGACTGGATCTTTTTGCTTTTTAGCCATGTCTACTAAATCTGGACCTGGTAAGCATGTTTTTTCACGGGAGTCTGTAATTGGGAGCGCTTTTCCTGACAGAAGAATCTGGTCTCCCTCCTATAGAGAAAGTGGAGACTCTAAAGAGAGAAGGAAGCAGTTGCATGCTTACTGAAGGTCCTAGGCTTCATGGCTGCAATGGTGTTCCTGGTACAGTGGGCAAGGTGGCAAGGAGGTTCCCCTGTCAGAACCTCACCATCATATGACAAAGGAATTGGTTATAACTCAGTCAGTGAAAGCCAGTTTAAAGTGGTGGCTAAAAGACAAAAATCTAAAGAGGTTTCTTGTTGAATCCTTCTCGAAGTATATCCTTGACAACAGATGCGTCAAACAGTCTACCAAGCATGCAACCCAGTTATGTTCAAGGAATGTGGAAAGGAAAAGATGTTCCTTCAAACATTCTAGAAATCAGGGCCATAAGATACACCATGGAATTCCTCTGGAAAAAGCTGAAGGGGCAAGATGTTCTTATAAAATGCGACCACAAATCCACAGTCTCCTACATCATGCGGCAAGGGGGCACAAGAAATCAAACTCTGAGCCAAAGAAAAAACTGGTTCTATTTCTTTTAGTGTTTTTTCCATGAAAAGAAAACGTAAAAGCAGATTTTCTTGAGCCGCAACCCTATAAACCCAGGAGAGTGGAGTCTGAGCAAGGAGCTTTTTCTGATGCTATGTCAGAGATGGGGGCATCCTCTCATAGACTTAATGGTGACAAAGCAACACCAAATGTCGTCAGTGGCGATAGATGCTCTTCAACAACCCTGGAATCAAGGGCTCAATTGCATCTTTCCGCCCTTCTCTCTAGTATGAAGATCTGATAGATTCAGCAAGAAGGTGCAGAGGTGATAGCCATAATTCCAGCAAGGCCTCGCAGACCCTGGTTTCCGCTCTTGTTATCTCTAAATGTGGAAGAGCCGGTGGTGATTCCTCACATATTGGGTTGGCTATCTCAAAGGTGTGGTTCAGTGCCAGAACTTCAACCACTTTTCTCTGACAGCCTGGCATTTGAGAGGAAACAACTTATAAATTTGTGATTCCGCAGTGATATTGTGGAGTTTCTGCTAAAATCAAGAAAATCCCCTTTACAGGAGTGTTAGAAAATGGAATATGGAAAAAATTTGCCGTCGTTGCAGAACGAGAATTTGTCAGTGACACCCCACTGATTCTGACGTAGTAAAGTTTCTTTATTCTGGTTTCAAAAAGAATCTTCAAATCAGAACTCTCAAATCTCAAGTTTCAGCCCTAACGGGCATTCCTTTTGCAAACAGGCGTCTAGTTAAACGATTCTTCCAAGCGATGCTGAGAATAAGACCAAGGAGATTCAACACTCCCAGCATGGAATCTACCACTGGTGCTTAAAGCTTTTACAGCATCTCCCTTTGAGCCATTAGAAGAGGCTACAGACTGGTTTCTCACCACCAAGTTGGTATTTTTAATAGTGATTACATTGGCCTGCAGAGTAGGAGAATTAAGTGCTCTCTCGGCAAATCCTCCAGATACCATTGTTTTTCAAAATAGTCAGACTTAGACCCTCTTTCAAATTCTTAACAAAAGTAATCTGACTACCATATGGACATGGAAATATCCTTACCAGCTTTTTTTTCCCAGAACCCAAGTCAAAGTGAGTTGGCTCTACACTCCCAGGATCTAGTGAGAGCTGCTTCCATTAATCTAACTCGTACAATGGATTGGAGGAAGTCAGTCTGTTCCTGATTCCAAAGGGGTCAAGCCCCTACGAAGAAGACTATAAGTTCCTGGATTGTAGCCTGCATCTCTAAAGCCCATTCCACTAGAGCTCTAGCTGCATCATGGGCCATGCATGCGTTGCAGAACGAGAATTTGTCAGTGACACCCCACTGATTCTGACGTAGTAAAGTTTCTTTATTCTGGTTTCAAAAAGAATCTTCAAATCAGAACTCTCAAATCTCAAGTTTCAGCCCTAACGGGCATTCCTTTTGCAAACAGGCGTCTAGTTAAACGATTCTTCCAAGCGATGCTGAGAATAAGACCAAGGAGTTTCAACACTCCCAGCATGGAATCTACCACTGGTGCTTAAAGCTTTTACAGCATCTCCCTTTGAGCCATTAGAAGAGGCTACAGACTGGTTTCTCACCACCAAGCTGGTATTTTTAATAGTGATTACATTGGCCTGCAGAGTACCATTGTTTTTCAAAATAGTCAGACTTAGACCCTCTTTCAAATTCTTAACAAAAGTAATCTGACTACCATATGGACATGGAAATATCCTTACCAGCTTTTTTTTCCCAGAACCCAAGTCAAAGTGAGTTGGCTCTACACTCCCAGGATCTAGTGAGAGCTGCTTCCATTAATCTAACTCGTACAATGGATTGGAGGAAGTCAGTCTGTTCCTGATTCCAAAGGGGTCAAGCCCCTACGAAGAAGACTATAGAGATGCAGGCTACAATCCAGGAACTTAAAGCCCATTCCACTAGAGCTCTAGCTGCATCATGGGCCATGCATGGAAATGTAGCAGTAGGAGAAGTCTGTAAAGCTGCCAAATGCTCATCGGCTAGAACATTTGTTTATCATTCTAAAATAGACATTTTAGCTTCTCAAAAAGCCAAGTTTGGGGAAAAAAGTACTGCAGGCTGTTCTGCACGAATAAAGTATTTTGATTTAAAGGGCATGTCCACCCCCAAAACTATAATCCCCCCCATGTTTATTGGTCCTTTTCAAGAACCAATACTACTAGTTAACCCATTGTTACCAAGTCACTCTACACATTTTCCTGACAGGTGGACATGCCCTTTAAGCAGTATGTGTTGCCCTCCCTTGTGTGAATATTAGCTTGGTATGTCCCATTAGTGGATGCTGCCATTTGACTGGGGAAAATAAAAATCAAATCTTAATTGCCGTGATTTTGGTTTCCCAGTCAGTAGATATGGCAGCATTCTCCTACACCCTCCATGTACATACTATGTTTTTCAGCTCTGGAATTTAAGATGAGGGAGGAAGTAAGAGGGTGCCTTAAATAACTAACAAGTTCCTGTCCTTGAGGATGGAGGAGGGGAATTAACCCATTAGTGAATTCTGCCATATCTACTGACTGGGAAACCAAAATCACGGAAATTATGATTTGATTTTTTTCTCTTGTTATGTAGCTTACTGGGTTTAACTACTGCTGCATTAATTCTACAATATTTACACGAATGTCTAAAATTGTAACTTCTTTGCATTCAGGTTATCCATGCAATAAAGAGAATTGCTCATTTGTGGGACAAACATGGACGTTGTATTTAAAGCATGTGTCAGAGTGTCATGAAGGTGAGTAAGGGGACAAGACTTCATGGCTTTGAAGGCAGACATTAATTTGTTGTGGCTGCAATGAAATCACAGTAGAATACAGTGGATAGTGAATGTTAAAATGTTGTCATTGGGCTCTCCAACTACCATATGTACTAGAGTATAAACAGAGGTACATCATTTTACATGAAAAGGGAGTAAAAGTGATTGACGCGGGTAGAAAATGTGACCACTACTGCCTTCTGATTCTGTAATATTTTGAGGCTTTAGTTGCCCTTTAAATGCACAGCAGAATTCCCATACAGTAATAGCCAATACAGAATCAGAAAGCAATCTTTAACAATAGATACCATCCTCCTGATTCTGTATTGTTAGTTGCCCTTTAAATGTAGAGTAAATCCCACACAGTAACCACCAATTCCTTGTCACTCCAGATGTTTGGGGAAAAAAACATCTGCTGTGGCCAATACTTGCAATTAGGGGTAAATCCTCCATTATTCGTGCATATAACAAACCAACGTTTTTGGTTGGTTTGTTATATGCACAAATAAAGGAGGTTTTACTCTTTGGAAGTATTGGGGACTTGTAGCCTTCTCCTACCTTGTCTGCCAGCTGCTCACTTTGCATCCTCTGCGCTTATGGATGACATCACTACTCTGTGCCGGGAAGTGAGAGGATGCGGAGCGAGCAGCCGTCGGACAAGGTAAGAGAGAGCTTGACTCGAGTATAAACTGAGGTACGATTTTTTTTTTTTTTTAAGTCTGAAAACCTCTGTTTATACTCTAGTGTATATACGGGGTGTTTCCAACAGGAAAATATATAGAAATGACTGCAGGTGTGACATCTCTGCTATAAAATAAAATCTCTATGGTGGATATTAATTTATTTGCTCTGTGGCAAGTCTTCTAAGTCCTATTTATTAGTGTTTTGTTAACTTTTTGTCTTGACTGTCATTTTGATAATTTTATGGCTTTATTAAAAACCTTGGACCTGTTAAATGTTCTATAAGACTCTGAATCTCCTACATGTGGATTTAATAGGAATGTTTGTGCTGTAACTTGCAGAACCAGTGATATGTGATGTGTGTAATAGAACATTTAAGCAGAAGTCCTACCTGAAGGACCACAAGAGGACCCACGAGAAAGAGAGAACAGTTTATCGTTGTCCTCGAGAGGATTGTGACAGGACTTACACAACGCTGTTCAACCTTCAGAGCCACATGTTGTCGTTTCACGAAGGGCAGCATCCATTTGTTTGTCCGCATGATGGATGTGAGAAATCCTTTTCAATGAAAGTAAGTTGATTAACTTTGCTTTAGCGGATGAGACTTGTAGTCAAACAGCTCTGTTCATAGGCGTCTGTTATAAAAACTCACAATAACAGACGCCTATGAACAAAAATGTTGTTGCAAAATACCTACCCATGCAAGGGCCAACCTCCAGAATATCCAGCAGATAGGATTGTTTGCACAAATCTGCCCCAGAATAATTTTTGCAAAATAGTCTTATGTGGCCCTTGTAAGGTTGCTAGGAATTTTATTAATGGGGCCACACAAACTAGATGCTTTAACGGTTTTGCTGCCTTAGCATGCAAATAACTTTGGTGTCGATAAACATGTGTAGATAAACAGGGCGACGCATAAAAAAGTGCTAAGCAATGTATTATCTTAACATGGGTTTTACACCCATTATAGGGCTGTGTGGGCCCCCCCCCTCCAAAAAAACTGGAACAGCACAGGGCACCCTACGCAAGTTTGTTTTGCACTTCCTTGTCTGAAATATAACCAGTATTCAATTGACACTGCCCTCCTTACCAAACCGTGCTCCCACAATGCAATAACTGATGTAGTGTGCATACAGCATCGTGTTTATTCAAAGAGCAGCTGGTTGCTACATTACAGCTCTATAAATGTGACCTTGTTGATTAGAAAGGAATCTTTTAGTGCTCTTTCTCCTGCAAAATTTAATGAATGCACCAAACATTGATCTCTTTAAGGGACTTCAGACTGTTAAAGTTGTTTTTGTTTTTCTTTTTAGCAAAGTCTAGAAAGACATACTGTAGTACATGATCCTGAGAAGAGAAAACTTAAGGTTTGTATTTAAAGCAATGTGCATAGTATCATAAAAATCACCATTAACATTTCACTACTTGAGTGAGTGTGATGCAATGTGCAGGAGGCTGCAATACCTTTTTATATATAAAAGGTTCTAGACATCCTGGTTATCCCTGTCTGCTGCTTGGACGTTAAACGATTATCTCTTAGAATTCTGACCCTGTAGCTGGAAAACCACAAACGAACTGAACAGAGTTGTTGGTTTCTTCTGTGATACACAGAAACAGATATGTCTATGCAGATTGGGGGCAGTAGCCATCTCTGCATTTGTCTGCATGTCTGAGCACAAGACTTGTATGGAGGGTGCCATGTAATAGGTCCATAGCTGGTGCTTTTTACATTTTGGGAACTGTGACTTTGAGGTTGACCCCCTGGCAACCATTCTACTAACAATGAGGAGCCAAAGTCACTTTGTTTGCCCCACTACAGATGGTTGAGGTACACACTTCTTCTACTTGGGGGCAAAGAAATTACTGCAAACCTAGACCATTGAGGGGGGACTGCACACCTAGAATGATGGCATCCTGTAGGGCATCCAGGCCTTTAGATCTTCACTGCTGGTGCAGATATTATTGGCAAGGAGTTAGTCAAGGTTACGGCACAGGACATCCATATAAAAAGGGTAAATGTTACATAAATTAAATAAGTGCTAAGGATGAACTTAGGGTTATTTGTTTTTTCAGGGCACCGATAACGTCCCCATTCACGTTTTTTGAACTTTTTTTTTTAAACTTCATTCAGTGGTTATGTTCTACATTGATGCTTATTGAACCTTTTTTGTTTTTTTCTATATTCCAGGAGAAAATACCTCGCCCCAAGAGGAGTCTTGCATCTCGCCTCTCTGGCTATAAACCCCCCAGGAAAGGGGCAAAAGATACTGAACCCACTGGAGAGAACAACCCTGTGAATCTCTGTGCCTCTGAAACAAACAGCTCTGCACTAGAAAACCTGAGGCTTCAATAGCAATTTACAAATTTTGTGATAGACTATATCTTGTTAAAATCACATCATGGTTGTTAACCCGTTGTGGGGTGTTCTGGTATGTTCACGTGCAAGTCTTTTTATTGTAGACTGTAGAGTTTGCCATGCCTGTTGATAGAGATGGAAGAGTTAAATTCACAGCAGTGCTATTAAAGTGAAGGTTGCAGCAGTCACTAGTCTGTTATTTACGAATACTTTAAAAGATGAAGGAAAATGGTCAAAAAAAATCTGTCCTTACATAGGAATATGTTGGTACACGAATGTCTGCAAAAATCAAAGGACCGTGCATTCCCATGATGACCAAAGCAATTAACATCCACTTGTAGATGTAATCCCACCCTTAGCAGCATTGCAATGTGAACCAAACTCTACATTGAGGGTTTGCTATTTGAAATGTTCAGATTCCCAGGCACAAGGTAGACCTACACAATAATGGTGAAATGAAGTCTCATTCCTCCCTTCAAATGACCTAAACTTTATTATCACCAACAGACCTGACTGTTTCTCCTATTGCTAATGTAGTTCTCACATGTGAGATATTGAACTTGTGGTGTGGTAATGTATCATACTTTCAAAATCTTCATTCTATACAACTGCTGTATTGTGTGTAGAGGGATCTAAGAAAAAAAGGTTTAGGCTTTATTAAGCTTGTCAAGATCTCGTACCAGTTTAATCCAACAGCCAGTCAAGGGTTTGGAAGGTGGATGCTTTAAGTAGTAGAAAATAATGAACTTTCCTACGCTGGTGTTACATTGTGGTTTTATTATCTTGTATCAAAGTTCTGTAAATCAATGGAAAAGGGAACTATTCAACATAGAGATGAGATTTCAACACACATACCAGCGTTATGTAATGTTGTGTGCCTACATTGGCTGGAAGGTCTATCGGTAGAGGGGGGAAATTGTTGATAGAAGGAGCAGCCTGAGTTCCCTGCAGGTAATAGAGGGAAATGGCAGAGGGTACTCCCAAATGCAGCTTACAGTAGCAAAAAAACTTTGTTTCTAAGAGAACAAGATTCAAATTAATATTCATTCCCAAGTTGTAACCTAAAACGCCGGCTACTGTTGGGTCTTTGAAATGTACCTGCCCCTTTCCCAAGCTGGACATTCCAGTTAATGGGAGAATATGCTTTGCCAGAAGCATGTCCTGTTGGCAGCGATAACACAAAAACAATGAACAACTTGCCAATCAGAGCAAAACAAACTTCCCAGCATTCTTAGCGACACTTTAGATGAGCACTGTAAATTGTGAGCCATCTACAGTAAGAAGTAGGGACCTTCAATACCAATAGCACAAAGTCCTGGTAGGCTACTTTCTACTCCAATCCAGATACACTCTCCAGGTAGGTAATGATATTAGTGTAGCGTACGAAGTGCACAGACTCCAAGCGGTGAAGAATATTAGACTTTATTCAAAAAACGTGTGCTACATGTTTCGGACTAACGCTTGAGAAATGACGTTCTTCCGAAACATGTAGTACATGTTTTTTTTTTAATAAAGTCTAATATTCTTCACAGCTTGGAGTCTGTGCACTTCGTACGCTACACTAATACCTTTACCTACCTGGAGAATTGTGAGGCATCCTCATTCCCAATGACCTTGAATCTCTATTCATGTTAATAAATGGAGCCCTTATTCTGTTGTCTCATTGGAGGATACACTCTGTCAAGCCATTGGTTGGGATACTGTAATTCATTTCCCTTTTTAGTTTTAATCTATAATTCAAAATAAAAACAAGTATGTGCATCTTTGAACATAAACTAGCTGTCAAGGCCTTTAATACAACATAGAATACATCATGTTTTATACTAGGCTCATGACATGCTGCATTGCTGTCATTGGGACTATTTGCAATTGGCACATTATTAGTTTAAGTAATTCATGGGAAATGCAGCCATATTACATGTAAATGGGTAAGCATAAAACTTTAATAGGAGAGCCATAAACCTCTTTTTCCATATTAAAGTCATGTTAACTGATGTACAAAGGGGTTTACGTTACTTTAAACTTGTGGCAATACGCAAAAACTTATGCAACCACTGCAAGGTATGCACCAAGCTGATAACGTCTCTAAAAGACAGAATCTTTATGGTCGCAAGACATAACACCAAAAGCTAGATCAGTGATGCCCAACCCTCGGGCTGCATTTTTTTGCGGACTGCACAGAGCCTGTATGGGCATGGAAAGGGGCGGGGCATAACTGGGTGGAGCTACTCCCCACGGCCCAATCAGTGTTCAGTGCCACTAGTGCGGCCCCCAGCATCGGTTGGTTTGGGCACCCCTGAGCTAGATGAACTAGGCGCCAAAAACACAAGATGAGGCAAGAGACACCAGAACAACACACTATGACGCCCAAATGAAAGATGACACACCAGAGGATTAGACAAGATTATGCTAGACACAAATACCCAGCGATAGATGATGCAATGACCCTAGAGAAACACCAGACCCGCTTGAATTGAAACAATCCAGGCTATAGACTACAAAACTAGCACTAATACAACCAGATAAGAACAGCAGATGGGCGCTATGACTATCTAGACGTATCGATGCTGGGTGACCCCACGGCGATGAAGAACAGACAATATGCTGATCACCAGATGCTAAATACAACACCAGGTATAGATGACAGACACTGAAATTGACAATAGACCGGCAGAATGCCCCAGCTACAACAACCAGACTCCTTCACCGATGATTACACCGGGTACGTGCTGGTTATTTTCGCATGACATACTTGACAATGACATCAAATTCAGAAGGCGCCAGACGTGATAGTGTGCTAGATAACCAGATTGTTAAACCAATCCCGTTTAAAAGGCGCGGGTTTCCGCTAAAAAAGAAGCGGACATACTTTTACAAACAGACATCCCGCAATATACAAGCTGCCTACCATCTCTTATACATTACCGGACAACACGCTAGTATTTTGTTTTAAATGCGATTACTGGCGCTTAGTAATATAGCCCTAAGATACAGTACTAATAAGTTAAGTCGAGTTGATACAGACAGTACGTCCTCAGTCCCACCTTTCTCACTTTGTTTTTTTTTTTTTACTATACCTATACATTGATCCGAGGAAGGCAAAAAAAAAAAAAACAGCTAAAACAGGGGGGGGGGGGGGGGCATTCGTCCTGGACTCCAACGGCAATCGGAAAGATCCCTGGTCAACCAGAACTAAGTATATATGATTAATCCCAGTAATTCGTCAACATTTATAGTATCCCTGTCCAAACCAGAACCTAAGCTATATGGTATATATACCAGGTAATTCTACAACATTATTAATCCCTTGTACCAAGAATAAAGAAAAAAGTCCTAGCAACGTACAAGTGGGGTGCCACTCCTCAAAAAAAATCCAACCCTTGCTGCGATTCCTCACTGAGGAAGGGGCACGTATCCCCAAAACGTTTTGAGATTTGTTTGGTCATATTGAAGAAAGTTACTGGTTTGGAGTGCCCACCTTGTCGCTTCTTATTTATGCGTATACCTGTACCAACCAGAACTACAGTATATGTATTAATACCAGTAATTCTCAATTATATAGTATCCCTGTACCACCAGAACTACAGTATATGTATTAATACCAGGAATTCTCAATATTATATAGTATCCGTACCAACCAGAACTACAGTATATGATTAATAACCAGGAATTCTCAATATTATATAGTATCCCGTACCAACCAGAACTACAGTATATGCATTAATACCAGTAATTCTCAATATTATAGTATTCCCGTACCAACCAGAACTACAGTATATGTATTAAACAGAAATTATCATAATATATATATCCCCGTACCAACCAGACTACAGTATATGTATTAATACCAGTAATTTCCATATTAATAGTATCCGTACCAACCAGAACTACAGTATATATATACCAGAATTCTCAAATTTATAGTATCCGTAAACCAGAACTACGTATATGTATTAATACCAGGAATTTCAATATATATGTATCCCTGTACCAACAGAACTACAGTATATGCATTAATACCAGGAATTCTCAATAAATTAAGTATCCCTGTACCAACCAGAACTACAGTATATGCATTAATACCAGGAATTCTCAATATTTATAGTATCCCCGTACCAACCAGAACTACAGTTAGTATTAATACCAGAATTTTCAATATTATATAGTATCCCGTACCAACCAGAACTACAGTATATGTATTAATACCGAGTAATTCTCAATTTATATAGTATCCCCGTACCAACCAGAAACTACAGATATATGTATAATACAGTAATTCTCATATTATATAGTATCCCTGTACCAACCAGAACTACAGTATATGCATTAATACCAGTAATTCTCAATATTATATAGTATCCCTGTACCAAACAGAACACAGTATATAGTTTAATACCAGTAATTCTCAATATTATATAGTATCCCGTACCAACCAGAACTACCGTATTATGTATTAATACCAGTAATTCTCAATATTATATGTATCCCTGTACCAAACCAGAAACTACGTATATGTATTAATACCAGTAATTCTCAATATTATATAGTATCCCGTACCAACCAGAACTACAGTAATGTATTAATACCAGTATTCTCAATATTATATAGTATCCCTGTACCAACCAGAACTACAGTATATGCATTAATACCAGTAATTCTCAATATTATTTAGCTTTAGAAACTTATCCAGGCCTTTTTTAAAGCTATTCAATGAACTTGCCATTACCACATCTGCTGGAAGTTCCACAGTTTCACCGTTCTCACTGTAAAGACCTTTCGTAACCTAAAGATGAAACTTCTTTTCTTCCAACCTTAAAGGGAAACTATAGTGTGTATAAAGTTTTTTCAAAAACAGTTAAAATAAAAGGTACCTGAGGCAAGGAGGTAGCATTGGTGCTTTTTACCTCCCAATATCCCTTCTATGAGGAGCAGCAGGATGAAGAAAACTGCTTCTGCCAGTCTTCCTGAATGCTTCAGCACTATCTTTAATATAGAATGGCCCAGGGCCAAACAATATTGGGAGGTGGGAATAATCAATCCTATCTCCCTGCCCCAGGTGCTTTTCATTTTTAAAAAGTTAATTTTTAAAGTATAGTTGTCCTTTAAAGGATGTCCACGAAGCTAGGTGACTTCAAAAACTAGACAATGACAGCAGACACGCGATAACACCAGACGCTAGATGACCCTAGAGAACACCAGACATTATACGGCGACAAATGACGACACCAGACTCTAGTCTAGACAATGACAGACGGTGTGCAGGGGGAAAGCCATTTAATATTACTAAAAAGTTCTTTCACAGGTTACTTTTTTTTTTAACAACCATTTAGATGTAATTGCTCAACAGTTTATTATACATATATTATGTTTATTATGATGCAGTCAACTGGTTCTAGAAACTAGAATGTTCATTTCTACAAGAAGAACCAATGAAAACACTGGGTACTATATTGGTTTCAAGCTATAATCTGCTATAATCTGCTATAATCTGAAGATGACATTTAGGTGAATTTGTAGAGCTGTGCAGCTTCATTTTCATTTGAGAACAATGCTGTACAGATGGAGCAGAGTGTTATGGGTATCCGAGGAATCCTACGATAATGTCACCTCCCATCACATACACACGTAGGAAGGAAGTGTATATGTATGTATGTATTTTATTTTTCATATAGCGTACATATTCCGCAGCGCTTTACACTTATTTACTCAATTCACATCAGGCCCTGCCCCGAAGAGCTTACAATCTAATCACTTTATGTACACATACAACTTATCAGTATGTCTTTATGATTGTGGGGGAAACCCACGCAAGCATGGGGAGAACATACAAACTGGCGTGGTGTACAGAGACCTTGCTCCTGTACCTTTCAGCCTTGTTACACGAACCATACAAACTATTTGTAGGAAATGAAATATATAGAATTATTATTCTAATAGAAGCTGTTGCCATGAGCTTATTAGAGATGTACAGCCTGAGAGCTCCCAGCACAAAGTAATATTGTTATTCTGATGTTCTGCTTTCCAAACAACTACGGGGGATAAAACAAAATGAACAGCTGAACTAAAGCTACAGTATAATAGGGGGCAAATAAATACACAATGTGGAGTCTGGGAATTCTTAGATCAAGCTATTATATGATGTTGTTCCTTAGGGCAGCATGTGAAGACAATGCTCCCAGGTAGCCCGATCACACTTATTAAACACATGGAATTTGTTTTCAGATGTTCTACTGAGAGTCTCTGATGTGATCTAGCACATTTTCAGGAAAAGTCCTCATCAATCACGGTTCCCATGAGCCATAGAGTATCAAGCCTCGGGCCTTGACCTTTTTGTTCCAGCTTGTATCTTACTATTAATTAGACTTATTCTGAAGACTCAATGCTTAAATATTTAAGAGACGGTGAAGCTGTTTCTTATTGAAAACTCTACACTTCATTCTTTGTCCCAGTCATCTTATCACATTTATATGTTGATATTATATTATTTTATCAGTACTGTAAGAAACCCACCACTGTTGATACAACAAGTAACAAGTGGACCGTTATATTGCACTAACGTGAAAATTGTGCAATGGGCTGGGTGTCTTGTTAATCTGCAATGTGCAGGAAGAGTCCCAGTCTGTGGATAGGAGCCAGTCTGAGATGTTGCTATAGAACAAAGATATTAACCACATTCTGACCAAAATCTTCTCCAGTCCTTAATATGAACCGTGTTTGAACCGTGTTTTGCCCAGAAGTGTCAATCTCTTAAAAACAGGTCATTAAAAATCCAGACTTTAGAACCACAATCCCCAGGTTTCCGGTTTTGTACAATTCAAGTTCAAGCTTCCTCGGGTACCAGGTTATTCTTATTATAAGCAGCTCCTAGCTCTGTCTCTGTGGGTGACATCATTTCTCCTTCTGTTTGAATCGTTCCCCGGTGCTTATGCATGTTGCAGAGCTCAGCAGGTTCATTTCTGAAATGCTCTTTGTGTAGCCACCCGGGACATATCTATGACCTTATTTGAAATGAAGGAGATTCTCTTCTATTTCTTTTCTTTCTTTATTTTCCTTTTTCTTCTTCGCATTCTTTTTTCTTCTCTTTTTTTTTTACAACAGTAATTCTAGTAATTTTACAGTTAGTTGAACAGCAATAGATTCATTTGTTGAAAGTCTCCAGCAACAAAGACGACCAGTTCTACACCAACTTGATTGCCTCAAACCACCCTTAAATATTCAGAGGAAAGAAACGATTGCAATTGTACATAGAATAGAGTATGAGGGCTCCTTGTCACCTGCCACTAGTCACAGGTGCTGACCTTACTGAACACTGAACACTGGCAATAGCAGAGATGTTCATCTATAGCAAACACAGGAAAGGGATGAATGAAAAGGGAGAGGGCAACCTCAAGGTCAGAATGGGTTAAATTTAGTTAACATCCTTACAACAGAACAAGAGGAAGCTTTGCTGGAATATGCAATTTGTTGCGTCTCTGTCATCCATAATGGTTTTTTCATTCTATTGCCTGTCAGCTCCTAACAAAGTTTTTATATGTTGGGGTCCATTTTCTTTCTGTTTTTTTTACGTTCGCTTGAAGAAAAGAATTGCAGGTGGGTGAGGGTATGATTTTTGAATTGAAGGGTGGAAAATTGGCCCCCTGCCTGGGCGAGGGAAACATAATTTGTTAGGGTTAGCCCAGTCTGTTGTAAGGTAAATACATTCAGGGTCTGAATAGGCTCATTGTGTTCCTGCAGGAAAGACGCATGTGCTTCCTCTCTGCCCACAGCGCCAACCCCATAAACTGGAATCACGGGCAGAGCTTTCACAACATTTATTTTAATTGTCTTCCAGCTGAAATCATCGGCGCTATAGATGCGGGGGCCATTGTTCCTTTAATGAGGAGTGTAACTCAACGTGTTGTCTACAAACCAAATTAAGTCTGTCTTTTTTTTACATTGAATAAAATCTTCAAGATTTAGTGGGTGGCCTTTAGATCCAAACAATAGCTAGAAGGCTACATAGGCTGCTTACAGAATATTCGTGTTGCGTTTGTTTTGCACTAATTATGTTTAGATCAGAGGATACAGGTTTTTTGACTAAACTTGAGGGCTCCCATGATGCAAAGGGGAGTAACAAGAACCAGAGACGCGAAACTTCTATACTATGTGGGTTCCATTGAAGGAGAGTCAGATACAGATGAGTCTCCTGCACCACCAAGCACTTCAATCGAATAAATGCTAGGTGCCACTACCAAGTCACAGCCAGTGACCGATAGATCAGAATAAAACAAAAAAAGTAGCGCACTCCAATCTTGGATAGTGAACAAACAAGTGGTGTTTATTCAAACATGTAACGTTTCGCTGTCACGTGACACCTTCATCAGACATCATAAAGTGCTACGTGAATAAAGTGCAATTTATAGGTGAGTTACTTAAGCACTTAACATTTACATTGAAGGAGAATCAGGTAAGAACCACGTTCCTCTTGCTTCAAGGTCTAGCACCTGCAACAGATAAATTTGCTTTAAATTAATATTAATCGTTTATTTACCAATAAGTACATTGGGCCATATTTGAAAACCTGCAGTATCGTTACTGTACGATCACAGCTGTAAATGTATGGGCGAGATTGTACAATTACGGTAAACATTTGTAAATCTATGATTTGGTATTCATAGAATCAAATACCGCAATGGTATTCTATGGGCAATCGCGGTTTTATTCATCATCATATATGGCAGGTTAAAACGTTGATTAAAGGCACAGTATCGCTAAAAAAATATGGCCGTTTTTCTTTTTATCATTACAAAAGACAGATTTGTATGAGGCCCCTCAAATATCCTGTCGGTATATTAGGCATCCCAAATCTCCTGCGAGTACAATCTAGTGGGCTCTATGCACTAATAACAGGAATATCATTAGAATTTATTCAATAAAATAATACTGTGTAGTATCTGTTGTATTCAATTAGATCAACTGGACTTTAAGTTTAGTTCTTGAAGACGTTTCGCTAGTCATCCGACTGGATCTCTCAATTCAGAATGACTTGTACAAGAATCTGTGGCAATTATGTACCCTGGAAAATCCCAATTAGCATATCACAGCCAAGTGTTAAGGGCGTGATTGGATAGTGGCTAAGAGGTGTTATAGGAAGACCCAGAGTAAAGTGTCAAAACAGCATTGTACATGGCAGACAGTTGGTGTCGAACCCCCCCAACTCTATTTAGGCTTGGTTTCTTTATTTTCACATAAATGGCCTCTTTAACACCTCTCTTGAACCAGTCACGTTCCTTTGCCAATATGTTAACATTACAATCTTCAAAGGTATGTCCTTTATCCTTAAGATGCAGGTGCACGGCTGAGTCCTGACCCGAGGAATTGGCTCTTCTGTGCTGGGCCATACGTTGATGCAGTTGCTGTTTGGTCTCCCCCACATACAAATCCGAGCATTCTTCACTGCACTGCACTGCGTATATGATGTCGCTTATCTTGTGTTTCGGTATTGGGTCTTTCGGATGTACCAATTGCTGCCTCAGTGTGTTGTTCGGTTTAAAGCAGACAGGGATACGGTGTTTATTGGAAATTCTTCTTAATTTCTCGGAGACCCCTGCTACATATGGGATGACCATGTTCCTTCTCCTGTCTTGCTTTCCCCCTTCTCTGTTGGTATTTGTGTTCTTTTATTTCCTTCTATTTCTTTTGACAAAGGCCCAGTCTGGATATCCACAAGTTTTAAGGACTCCTCTAAAATGTTTCATTTCTTTAACCTTCGCCTCTGTGCTAGTGGGGATGTTCTCAGCTCTGTGTTGCAGGGTTCTGATGACACCCAGCTTGTGATCTAAAGGGGCCCTATTTGTAAAAGATCGGTATCGTTATCGTAAAATACCCATCATTATCGTAAAATAATGACCGGTTATTTACCGATAACGACCGGTATTTTACGATATCGCTAAATACCAGTCGTTATCGGTAAATACTGGTCATTATCGGTAAATACCGATCTTTTATAAATAGGGCCCAAAGGGTGGTGGGAGTCAAACATCAAATACTGATCTGTGTGTGTTGGTTTTCTGTAAACCTCTACTTCCAGTTTACCTTTCTCCCTGACTTCTATCAAGCAGTCCAAGAAAGCCAGTTTGTTGTTTTGTATCTTCCCTTGTCAATTTGATGTTTTGGTCTACTGCATTAATGTGTTCTGTGAAGGCTTGTACTTCCTTCTGGTGGATTTTATCCCAGGTGTCATCCACATATGTGAACCAGTGGCTGGGTGCTATGCCCTTAAAGGTATTAAGTGTCTGTTTTTCCACCTCCTCCATGTAAAAGTTGGCGACAATCGGTGAAACTGGAGATCCCATAGCACATCCATGTTTTTGCTTATAGAACGTATCCCGGTATTTGAAATAGGTGGTATTCAGGCACAAGTCCAGTAAGGAACACACCTGTTCTGGGTTGAGATCAGTTCTGCTGGTAAGAGTGCTGTCTTGGCTTAGCCGTTTTCTCACCATGCCAGAAATGGAAGTCCTTGCTAAGGGCTTGAATTTTGCCATCACTCCTAAAGCCATCCCTGTGGTGGATATTATAGCAGCCACAGAAGCCTCAATCCACAATAATAAGGTACCACAGAGTGAGGCAGAACAACTTCACCTCAAGGTATCTGCAGCCTTAGCCAGTGCTAAAACTCTTTCATCTAACCTGACCACACAGGAAAGAAGAACCTTAACATCCCTCAAGAAAGATTCCAGTATCACCATTCTACCGGCAGACAGGAAGATGCACAGTGGTACTCAACATCTCAGACTACCATGCTAAGGTGACCAAGCTCCTGGCCGATAACAACACATACGAGGCCTTAACAAGGGATCCCACCATCTGTTACAAGAAAAAGGTCATAGATTTCCTACAACAGCTTCAAAAGGTGACCGAGCAATGTATCATCGCCTCTACCCTCTTGAGGCACATCCATGCATATATGGACTCCCAAAGATACATAAGGAAGGGGCCCCACTAAGACCTATAGTCAGCAGCATCAACTCTGTAACATACAAGGTGGCAAAATACCTAGCCAACATCTTAGGACCATTGGTGGGAAGTTCTAAGCATCACATCCAGATCTCTCAGGATTTCACCAACAAGATTGAAGATATAGTACTCGGTGCAGAAAAAACTATGGTGTCCTATGATGTGACATCTCTCTTCACCTGTATACCTACCAAGGAGGCTGTTGACATGGTGAGAAAATGGCTACGTCTTCAAGAACTAAACTTCAAGTCCAGTTGATCTAATTGAATATAACAGATATAACATGACCTGGATGAATGAGAACCTTCACAAGGGCTACAGCCACAGCTAGTAGGTGCCCAGGGAAGAGTCAGACTTACCAGCATTGCTACTGAAGAGCTTAAAGGGTACTGTGTGCCATTTAGTAGATTTACTGCATGTGCAAACTTAACACAAAATAGATTAAAGTACAAGAGAGACACATTCAAGGCTGTGCTTACTTTAGACAACACCAGGATGATGTACAGATGTAAAAGTGATCGGTACATTGCGGAAATGTGGATGGTATGCATAGTAATCATGAAATATTGCTTCACCCAGAAATGAATCCGACTTTAAGACTGGATATTGCAAAAACACACCCATGCAGCTGCGCAGGGGTAAATTCCGTTCAGGATTAAATTAAATGATGAAATAGATTTACAGTAATATAGACATTAAAGATGGGTACACACGTTCCAATCCTTCCTCCTGACCATTCAAGGCTTCTGACCAGTCAGCCAGGAGGAAGGACTGTCGGTCGCTGCAAAAGCAGCCATGTTCGATAGTTAGCCATGACAGAGCGTGTGGTCCATAGAGGGCCGCGCGATCGACTGTGGTTTTCCAACACGTCCAATCGTGCATTTGTCCACTTCTGACAAACGGTTGGCAGTCTGTCGTGACTGCAAGAAGAAACCGTTCAATAAGTCAACCCGTCTGATCGAAACACTGAAATTATTTTAAGGTGTATACCCAGAGTTCCATCCCCTGTAAATGTTGTTCACAGAAATAGATTTTTGTTATTAAAATATATATTTTGTTGCTACCGGGTTTTTTTTGATGTTGACTAAATGTATGTTTTGTTACCACAGAATTTCTTTTGGTCGACTAAATATATTTTTGTCACCAAAGTGTTATTTTCTTTTACCTAAAGAGGGCCCTATTTTTAGTGCTCGGGATTGCTAAATTGAGATACCGCGCATTATTTATAACATACAACCACGACTGTAAATGTATGGCCGCGGTCGTACATTTATGGCAAATGTTCATTAATTAATGGACCAGGTTTAAAGTTTTTTTTTATCAACTGGTGGCCATACAGTGAGGTTAAGTCAATTCAGTGTCCAATTTGACATGAACCTTGAATTAATCATAATGTTGCATGTGTATCGAACTGATAAACTAGCTACCCTTTAGTCTTCTTGTTCTGACAGGATTTGGCCAGCAGGGGTCACTGTGTAAAAGTATAAAAGGGAGATAAAAGGGAGAGCACACATGTGCTCACTCTGTTTCTACTTCGTGGAGTTTCCCCAGAGGAGAGGGGATGAGCCTGGAACGTTAGAGAAGAGGTAGGCCTGGTAAATGTCAGATTAGATTCTGTTATAGATCACTCCAGGAATGATAGATAGGAGTAGGGTAGCTAGTGAGCAGCCTGAGCTTCAACAAGAAGATTTAGTAAGGACTAGAGTCCTAGGTATACCACCCAAGAATAGGGACATAGTGCCAGACTTAGGGGTAGATGATTCCACTACAGTGACCTGAGAGCTGGGGTGGCACTAACAAGCATTTACTGAAGTCCAGGAGACTACGCTTCTGCACAGCAACGGGAAACATTGGTGGAGACTAAGTATATGTTCTTAACCACTTTCGCTTGCTTACATTGCTTACAGCTTACTAACTGCTCCTGCTTTATGTATGTGCATGTTACGCTTACCTGTGCATTGCCGCTTTTAGGTTACCCGACTCCCCAGGATTTTATTGGGGGTTGTGCGGAAGGCCCTTATGCTGTGTATAGCTTTTTCAGCTTACTATTTCATACCTCTTTTCACTGCTGCCTACTGCGGGTCACAGTGGCCGGGGATGCCAGCCGTACCATATCTACATTCATGAACTTTTATGTGTGGTATTCTTAGAGGTTTTTATGTGTGAATTTTTTTTATATGTACTGTGTCATTTAAGATTTACCTTTTACATGAACCTACGACCTCCCCTATATCCTTATTTATTGTTGTATCCCCTATTTTAGGGGGTCCATTTCCCTTATTATATCGGAGGAGTGCCTCCCTGTTGGGAGTATAATGGGGTACTTAAAGGGTATCTCCACTGCTAAAAGTCACCTGGGTTGTAAGGATAGATATGTGGATGGTGGAAATGTACCTGCAGTATCCTGTGTCTTTGAGCAGTAGTTTAGAAGAAATCCAATGAGTTTGTCCCAGAACGCTGTGGATGGTGCAGGTCCACCCACTTTCATTGACTGCCTGCATGTAAAATGTCCGACGCGCGTTTTCCTTTAGTGCATGCGCAGAATGTGAGAGGATCCGTCGGGACTGCTGTCTGTATTGTGGGAAGAGGGTTTAACTTTTCCTCCCCTGTCTCTCTCTGCATAATCAGCTGGAAAAATGAACTTAGAGAGTCAGGGAGGAAAGGATTTCTTACTGCAGCCAAGTGGGTGTGTCTGCTACCATGATGATGCACATTGAGTGACAGCACTCCCAGCACAGGGGAAGACACACCCCCAGGAACCTGCACAACTTTCCCATGCTGCTGCAATCAAACGAAAGGGAATTCTGGGGAAAAAAAGGTAGGGGGAGGGTTGGGGGATGGTGTACTTTAAAATAAACCAAAAACAAAAATGCTTTTTCCTCAGTGGAGATACCCTTTAAGTTGAAATGTTGGTCAATATGTAGTGTATGTTCAGCTTTAGGTAAGCAATATGGCTAGGGTACAAAGGCAGGGGTGTTCCTAGGGTTTTTGACACCTGAAACAACTTTTAAATGCCGCCTGTCGGCACGTGAAATGAGTGTGACTTCATCAGGGAACATAGGCGTGGCTTGTAGAGGTGGGTATGGTGGGCTGACTAACACTGATTGGTGAACTGGAGGGCTCACCAAACACTGGAGGACTGATGATGAAATGCAGTATTGCAGGAAGGAGGATTTTTTTTAACTGCCGCCTTTTAAGAGTTCTGCAGGGGTGCGCGGCTCACCCTGAGCAAATGTTTCAGTTTGCTTCATGTTAGGGGTAACCCTGTACAAAGGTTTACTATGCTATAATATATATAATATGCTACACTAATTAAAATCCCCCATAATTAGAACATGTCCTAAAATTGCAGCCTTTCCCATCTGCATATGGAGCTGACTGAATCTCTTCTTCATTAGAACATGGTGGCTTATAACAGTCAATACAATTATATGATCTGCTCCTGCTGTGCCCAGTTCCAGCCAAAACATCCCCATCCTGACACCCCTAAAACCACCCCTGATTTCATGGTGCTATTCGGTGCACAATTAGCATTTCTATATAAAATCCAAAGCATAGAAACATTAATTTCATACCATGACCATGAATCCTGACCATGATAGAAATGTTACCCTAAAATGTTCTTCCTCTGTTTGCTGTTAGTATCTGCTATTTAATTGGTGGAAAGCTGTAGGAACACATATTGTATTTGGAATTCCTGTTCCCCGCACTTGTTAAACCTTCCTAATTAGATAAATGTGCTAATTGTGCCCCATTGGGAAAAGCTGACAGGATTATTTAGTGGACGGATTTCATGTTCGTAAAGGCGTCTTGCCATTTGTCCAATGCAGATGGCTCTCTTTATCCCTTTGCCTGAATCCCCAGATCCACTTCATATATTAAGTACCTGGGAAGTGGCTGGGAAAAGTATTTAAATTGTAATAGCTTCATGATACTGATTACTGCAGATACAAAGCTAATGTTTTCCTCACTATTTCTAAGCCATTCTGGGTAAGCTGATAATAGCCATCTCCAGCACTTTAATGAATGCTATTATGTTAAATGGTTAGACATTAATTACCGATTCCCAATGGTGGAAGTATATTACCAAAGCAAACAGCAAACAAAGCCAATTCTAGTTAGCGACATACGGATTGAATAATGGGGAACTTTATTTGATAACATGATGTAAAATTATAAATAGGACAATGTAAATACAGACTGTATGTGATCATAATACAGAAAGCAAACCTACACACTGGGATTTTATTCAAATGTGTGCTTGTACTATTACATTAGTTATAGTGTACATTGGTTATAGTGTACTGTACATTGGTTATGGTGTACATTAGTTATAGTGTACATTGGTTATAGTGTACTGTACATTGGTTATAGTGTACTGTACATTGGCTATAGTGTACATTGGTTATAGTTTACAATGGTTATAGTGTACATTGGTTATAGTGTACATTAGTTATAGTGTACATTGGTTATGGTGTACTGTACGTTGGTTATAGTGTACATTGGTTATAGTGTACGATATGGCTACGTGTCCGTATGGTTATGTGTAAACATTAGTATAGTGTACATTGGTTAAGTGATGTACATTGGTTAAGTTTGTACTGACATTGGTATAGTGGACATTGGTTATAGTATTACAATGGTTTAGTGTAACATTGGTTATAGTGTACATTACGTTATAGTGTACATTGGGTTATAGTGTATAGTAGTTATAGTGTACATTGGTTTATAGTGTATTAGTTATAGTGTACATGGTTATAGTGTATAGTAGTTATAGTGACATTGGTATAGTGTACATTGGTTATGTGTACTTGTGTACATTGGTATAGTGTACATGGTTTTAGTGTATGGTATAGTGTATCTTAGTTATAATGTACATGGTTATGTGTACATGGTTATAGTGATATAGGTTTATAGTGTACATTGGTTATAGTGTATATTGGTTATAGTGTACATTGGTTATAGTGTACATGGTTATAGTGTATATTAGTTATAGTGTACATTAGTTATAGTGTAATATTAGTTATAGGTGTACATTGGTTTAATGTACATTGGTTAAGTGTATAATTAGTTATAGTGTACATGGTTATAGTGTATATTAGTTATAGTGTACATTGGTTATACTGTACATTGGTACTCTAGTGTCTATGAGTTATTGTGTATATTAGTTATAGTGTATATTAGGTATAGTGGTACATTGGTATAGTGTATATTAGTTATATTGTACATTAGTTTTAGTGTACTGGGTATAGTGTACATTAATTATAGTTCATTGGTTATGGTGTACCTTAGTTATAAAGTACATTATTACAGTGTACATTAGTTATAGTGTACATTAGTTATAGTGCATAGTTATTGGTACATTAGTTATTGCGTACATTAGTTATAGTGTACATTGGTTTAGTGTATGGTACATTAAATTATAGTGTACATTGGTTATAGTGTACAAACATAGTTTATAGTGTACATTAGTTATGTTGTATATTGGTTATGGTATACATTAATTATAGTGTACATGGTTATAGGGTTATATTGGTTTATGGTGTACATTAATTATAGTGTACATTGGTTATAGTGTACAGTTAGTTATAAAGTACACTAGTTATAGCGTACATTAGTTATAGTACATTTTGGTTAAATGTATATTGATTATAGTGTATATAGTTATAGTGTACATTAGTTATAGTTTCATATCTATATTAGTACAGTGTACACTACTTAAGTGTACATTGGTTATAGTGTACATTAATTAAAGTGTACATTGGTTATAGTGTTTTAGTTATTTTGTCGTTGGTTATAGTATATATTGGTAATGGTTGTTCATTGTTATATTTTTTTTTACATTTTACAGTTTTAAATTGCTTGGTTGTAATGTATATTGGCTATAGTGTATATTGGTTTAGCGTACATTTGCAATAGGGTAAATTAGTTATAGTGTACATGGTTAAAGTGTATTCGTTAGAGTGGATTTATTAAAGTGCATTGGTTATTGCGCATATTGGTTATTGCGTACATTGGTATATTTTACATTAGTTATAGTTGTACATTGGTTAAAAAATGTGCATTAGTTACAGGTGTACATTGGTTATAGTGTACATTGGTTATATTTACATTAGTTTACAGTGTACTTGGTTAGAGTGTACATTATTTATAGTGTACATTTGTTATAGTGCAACATGTGGTATAGTGTAACATTGTTTAGAGTTTACATTGGTTATAGTGTAACTTTGCAGTAGTAGTGTACATAAGTGTATAGTGTATTACCTTATATTAGGAAGAGATGCTCTGCCTCGAAGAGCTTACAATCTAAGTGATATTGGTTAAAGTGTGGCATTGGTTATAATAGATATATTGCAGGAAACGGGCTGTACCGCTCCTGCCGGTAAAAATAAACTTGAACTCGCGGTCATCCGTAAAAAACGATCTTTATTACATTAGTATATGGCATACACAAGGATAAAAACCAAATAGTAGCCCGACGCGTTTCAGGCCCTCCGGCCCTTACATCATTGCCTGCAGCTGTCCTGTCACAATTTTTTTTAGGCAGATTCAGACCATTCGTGCAGCATTGTCACTAGCGGTTATCAGCATTGTCGGTAGAAAAAACATCTGGAACCGCTAGTGAAGAAGATGCACGAACGGTGCACAGCCTTCGTCTGGACCGAGCTAAAAGGGGAGACTGGATTCTATACTCCGATACTCGAGACTTAACCCTTTTACTGTTCCCTGAGGTTGATGATCCGTTAGTATCTTTTTATCCTTTGTATATTCCACATGTATAACCTAGTTATATAAAGACATAAGAAGAGAGGTTAATAACCTGCGGTTTAAAGACATAATTATTCAAGTGTGAGTTACAACAAGAGTCTATTTAAAACAAAACATCCTTAGACTATGAGAAACAACATATGTTCCTCTTGTGGCCAGGCTCTAGTACTTTATTTATATAATATTATTGTATTATTGTTACCTACAGCGCTGTGTCCCTAAGTGGCGCTTTATAAAGAAACTTTACATACATACAAATAAATAAATTACTCTCCGGTACCCAAGACCGTTGTGTATCGTCATTATACCGAAAATCTGATTTGGATCTGGAGAGGCAAAGGTCATTAATTTGTCTTATGGATGTCTACCTTAAATAAAAATCCTACCTCTCTGGTAACCAGCACAGTATATGGTATCTATATATCTATATATGATAAATCTACCCTTACATCCTACCTATCTGGTAACCAGCACAGTATATGGTATCTATATATATATATGGTAAATCTACCCTTACATCCTACCTATCTGGTAACCAGCACAGTATATGGATTCTATATATATATATATGATAAATCTACCCTTACATCCACCTATCTGGTAAACAGCACAGTATATGGTATCTATATATTATATATGATAAATCTACCCTTACATCCTACCTATCTGGTAACCAGCACAGTATATGGTATCTCTATATCTATATATGATAAATCTACCCTTAACTCCTACCTATCTGGTAACCAGCACGTATATGGTTCTATTATATTATATATGATAAATCTACCCTTACATCCTACCTATATCGGTAACCAGCACAGTATTATCTATAATATCTATATATGATAAATCTACCCTACAATCCTACCTATCCGGTAAACCAGACAGTATATGGCTATATATACTTGATATAAAATCTACCTTACTCCTACCTATTGGTAACCACAGTATATATATATATATCTATATATGATAAATCTACCCTTACATCCTACCTATTCTGGAACCAGCACAGTATATGGTATCTATATATCTAGATATGATAAATCTAACCTTACATCCTACCTATCTGGGAACCAGCACAGTATATGGATTATATAATCTAATATGATAATCTACCTTACATCTACCTCTCTGGTAACCAGCACAGTATATGGTATCATATCTATATATGATAAATCTACCCTTCATCCTACCTATGGTAACCAGCACAGTATATGGTATCTATATATCTATATATGATAAATCTACCCTTACATCCTACCTATCTGGTAACCAGCACAGTATATGGTATCTATATATCTATATATGATAAATCTACCCTTACATCCTACCATCTGGTAACCAGCACAGAGTATGGATCTATTATCTATATATGAAAATTACCCTTACAACCTACCTATCTGGTAACCAGCACAGTATATGGTATCTATATATATATATATAAATCTACCCTTACATCCTACCTATCTGGTAACCAGCACAGTATATGGTATCTATATATCTATATATGATAAATCTACCCTACATCCACCTATCGTAACCAGCACAGTATATGGTATCTATATATCTATATATGATAAATCTACCCTACATCCTACCTATCTGGTAACCAGCACAGTATATGGTTCTATATATCTATATATGATAAATCTACCCTTACATCCTACCTATCTGGTAACCAGACAGTATATGGTATCTATATATCTATATATGATAAATCTACCCTACCCCTACCTATCTGGTAACCAGCACAGTTATGTATCTATATATCTATATTGATAAATCTACCCTTACATCCTACCTACTGGTAACCAGCACAGTATATGGTATCTATATATCTATATATAAAAATCTACCCTTACATCCCACCTACTGGTAACCAGCACAGTATAGGTATCTATATATCTATATATGATAAATCTACCTTACATCCTACCTATCTGGTAACCAGCACAGTATATGGTATCTAATCACTATATATATAAATCTACCCTACATCCTACCATCTGGTAACCAGCACGATATATGGTATCTATATACTAATATGATAAATCTACCTACATCCTACCTATGTGGTAACCAGCACAGTATATGATATCATATCTATATATGATAAATCTACCCTTACATCCTACCTATTGGTACCAGCACAGTATATGGTATCTATATATCTATATATGATAAATCTACCCTTACATCCTACCTATCTGGTAACCAGCACAGTATATGATATCTATATATCTATATATGATAAATCTACCCTTACATCCTACCTATCGGTAAACCAGCACAGTATAGATACTATATCTATATATGATAAATCTACCCTTACATCCTACTATCTGGTAACCAGCACAGTATAGGATATATATATATATAAAATTACCCTTACATCCTACCTATCTGGTAACCAGCACAGTATATGGTATCTATATATCTATATATGATAAATTACCCTTACATCCACCTATATGGTAACAGCACAGTATATGGTATCTATAATCTATATATGATAAATCTACCCACATCCTACCTATCGGTAACCGCCAGTAATGATATTATATATTATATATGGTAAATCTACCCTTACATCCACCTATCGGTAACCAGCACAGTAATGGTATCTATAATCTATAATATGATAAATAACCCTTACATCCACCTATCCGGTAACCAGCACAGTAATGGTATCTATATATCTATATATGATAAATCTACCCTACATCTACCTACCGGTAACCAGCACAGTATATGGTATCTATATATCATATATGATAAATCTACCTTACACCTACCTATCGGTAACCAGCACAGTATATGGTATCAAATAAAATGATAAACACCACACCCACCGGTAACCAGCACCGTAGATATGATATCTATATATCTATATATGAAAATCTACTTACATCCTACCCTATCTGGTAACCAGCACAGTATATGGTATCTATATATCTATATATGTAAATCTACCCTTACATCCTACCTATCTGGAACCAGCACAGTATATGGTCTATATATCTATATATGAAAAATCTACCTTACATCCTACCTATCTGGTAACCAGCACAGTATATGGTATCTATATACTATATATGATAAATCTACCTTACATCCTACCTATCGGTAACCAGCACAGGATATGTATCTATATATCTATATATATAAATCTACCCTTACATCCTACCATCGGTCAGCACAGTCCTATCTGGTAACCAGCACAGTATATGATTATCATATATTATATATGATAAATCTACCCTTACATCCTACCTATCTGGTAACCAGCACAAGTATATTATCTATATATATATATGATAAATCTTACCTTACATCCTACCTATCCGGTAACCGCACATATATTGATATCTATATCTATATATCTATTATGAAAATCTACCCTTACATCCTACCTATCGTAACCAGCACGTAGATGAGATCTATATCTATATATGATAAATCTACCCTTACATTACACTATCTGGTAACAGCCGACATATATGGTATCTATATATCTATATATGATAAATCTACCCTTACATCTACCTATCTGGTAACCAGCACAGTATATGGTATCATATATCTATATATGATAAATCTACCCTTACATCCTACCTACTGGTAACCAGCACAGTATAGATTATCTATATACTATATATAAAATCTACCCTTACATCCTACCTATCTGGTAACCAGCCCAGTATATGGATCTATATATCTATATATGAAATCAAACACTTACATCCTACCTATCCGTAACCAGCACAGTATATGGTATTTATAATCTATATATGATAAATCTACCCTTAATCCTACCTATCTGGTAACCAGCACAGTATATGGTATCATAATCTATATATGATAAATCTACCCTTACATCCTACCTATCTGGTAACCAGCACAGTATATGGATCTATATATCTATATATGATAAATCTACCCTACATCCTACCTATCGGTAACCAGCACAGTATATGTATATATATATATGATAAATCTACCCTTACATCCTACCTATCCGTAACCAACACAGTATATGGTATCTATATATCTATATATGATAAATCTACCTTACATCCTACCTATTGGTAACCAGCACAGTATATAGGTATCTATATATCTATAGATAATAACTTACCCTTACATCCTACCTATGGTAACCAGCAGTATGGTATCTATATTTATATTATAAAAACTTACCTTACATCCTACCTATCTGGTAACCAGCAATAGATATGGTATCTATATATCTATATATGATAAATCTACCCTTACATCACCTAATGGTAACCAGCACAGTATATGGTATCTATATACTATATATGGTAAATCTACCCTTACATCCTACCTATGGTAACCAGCACAGTATATGGTATCTATATATCTATATGATAAATCTACCCTTACATCCTACCTAACTGGTAACCAGCACAGTATATGGTATCTATATTATATATGATAAATCTACCCTACATCCTACCTATCCGGTAACCAGCACAGTATATGGTATCTATATATCTATATATGTAAATCTTACCCTTACATCCTACCTATCCGGTAACCGCACAGTATATGGTATAATCTATATTGATAAATCACCTTACAATCCTACCCTATCTGGTAACAGCACAGTATATGGTATCTATATATTATATATAATTACCCTTACATCCTACCTATCCGTAACCAGCACGTATATGGTATAGATATATCTATATATGAGAAATCTACCCTTACATCCTACCTATCCGGTAACCTGCACAGTATATGATATCTATATATCTATATATGATAAATCTACCCTTACATCCTACATATCTGGTAACCAGCACAGTATATGGTATCTATATATCTATATATGATAAATCTACCCTTACATCCTACCTATCTGGTAACCAGCACAGTATATGGTATCTATATATCTATATATGATAAATCTACATTACATCCTACCTATCTGGTAACCAGCACAGTGTATGGTATCTATATATCTATATATGATAAATCTACCCTTACATCCTACCTATCTGGTAACAAGCGCAGTATATGGTATCTATATATCTATATATGATAAATCTACCCTTACATCCTACCTATCCGGTAACCAGCACAGTATATGGTATCTATATATCTATATATGATAAATCTACCCTTACATCCTACCTATCCGGTAACCAGCACAGTATAGTATAGTATAATATAGTATTTGAGGTTGAATAAAAACATACGTCCATCCAGTTCAACCCATCTAGCAATAAACCCCCACCAAATTTATGAAGGGGGAAAAAATTCCTTCCTGACTCCAAGTGGCAATCGGAAATTTTGAGAAAGGGTCATGTGACCCGAATCGTCATGCCCTGCTGTGTGTAAGTGTAGCCGATGAGAGCTATGTAACTTGAAAGTGTCTGCTTTTAATGATGTTTTGATACAAATAAAGGACATTGTTTTTATTATGCAAGCTGGTGCTGTCCACTGATTTGTTTTGGTTAAAGGAGGATAAGTGGAGACCTCAGGACGTGCACGGCTTTAAATCAAGCAGCAGTTTGGTGAGTGCCGGTCTCATAATTTTCGAATTGGCAATCGGAAATTTCCCTGGATCAACTCTACTTTATGTATCAATACCAGTAACTTGCAACATTCCTTGTTTGCAGAAACTCATCCAGCTTTTTCTTGAAACTGACCAATGAACCTGCCTAACAATGTCCACTGGAAGACAGTTCCATAGCTTTACCATCCTCACAGTGAAAAACCCTTTCTGAACTTGCAGCCTAAACCTTTTTTCTTCAAGTCTTAAGGGATGTCCTCGTGTCCTCTGACATGTTCTATTGGTGAACAATGCCCCAGATAGTTTATTGTATGGCCCGTTAATGTATTTATACACAGTAATCATATCCCCACGCAAGCGCATTTTCTCCAGCTTCTATAATTGTAACTTTTCCAGTCTCTCTTCATATTCAAGTTCCCCCAATCCCCTTATTAATTTAGTTGCCCTTCTCTGAACCCTTTCCATTTCAAAGATGTCCTTTTTGTACACAGGATTCCAAAATTGCACTGCATATTCCAAATGAGGCCTTACTAATGCTTTGTAAAGAGGGAGAATTACATTTTCCTCCCTTCAATCCATACCTCGCTTTATACAAGACAATACCATGCTGGCTCTGGCTGTTGCCGCCTGGCACTGCTTGTTACGTTTAAGTTTGTTATCCACCAAAACTCCAAGATCCCTTTCCAACAGGGATTCACTTAACACAGAGCCATTTATAGTATAAGTAGCACAAGGATTTTTAAGTCCAAAATGCATCACCTTACATTTATCAACATTGAATTTCATCTGCCACTTAGCAGCCCAATGTGATAATCTATCTAGATCCCCTTGCAACAATTGCACATCCTCTGAAGTTTTTAATGGTCGACAAAGTTTTGTGTCGTCAGCAAACACAGAAACCTTGCTGACAATACCCACTTCCAAATCATTAATAAATAGATTAAATAGAAGCGGCCCCAACACAGAACCCTGTGGTACCCCACTTAGCACTTTAGTCCATAATGATGAAGCCCCATTAACAACTACTCTCTGCATCCTATTCATTAACCAATTTTCTATCCATGTACAAATGTGACTCCCCAAACCAACAGACCTTAGCTTATTCATTAGTTGCCTATGGGGGACTGTATCAAAAGCCTTTGCAAAATCCAAGTAAACTACATCTACTGCTATACCAGAGTCTAAATTTCTACTTACTTCCTCATAAAAGCCAAGCAAGTTAGTTTGACAAGATCTATTCCTCCTAAATCCATGCTGGTTACTACTTATAATGTCAGTCCTTGAAACATACTCTAGAACATGTTCCCTTATTAAACTTTCCAGGATCTTCCCCACCACTGAAGTTAAACTTACAGGCCTGTAATTACCCGGCTGTGAACGACTACCCTTTTTGAATATTGGAATAACATCAGCCTTTTTCCAATCCAGAGGCACACCACCGGACATGAGGGAATCAGCAAAAATAAGAAACAATGGCCTAGATAAAACTGAACTTAGCTCCTTAAGTACCCGAGGATGTATTTTATCCGGTCCAGGAGATTTATTAATATTAATCTTATTTAGTTCTTTCTGTACCATATCCTCGGTTAACCAAAGTGCACTTGAATCTTTTATACCATTATTGCTACTATACTCTATGATATCTGTACTTGGATCTTCTATAGTGTATACAGAGGAAAAAAAATTATTCAAGACATTTGCTTTATCGCCGTCCTCCGTAACTAACTTATCCCCATTAATTAATGGTGCCACATTCTCAGTCCTCATCTTCTTACTATTAATATACTTAAAAAATTTTTTAGGCTTAGTGATGCTTTCTTCAGCTATCCTAACTTCATTATTAATTTTAGCTAGTTTGATTGCTTTCTTACACTCCTTATTACAGTTTTTATAATCCCTGAAGGCCCTTTCCGTTCCCTCGACCTTAAAGGTTTTAAATGCCTTTTTCTTCCTTTCCATTTGGCTCTTTACATCAGAATTCAGCCACATGGGCGCGGATTTATTTTTTTTACATTTATTTCCCAAGGGTATAAATTTAGATGTGAACTGGCTTAAAATCCCCTTGAACACAGTCCACTTCTGTTCAGTACATTTACCTGATAATACATTATCCCAGTTGACATTCTGAAGAGCTGGTTTTAACCTGGGAAAATTTGCTTTCCCGAAATTAAATGTCTTGGTTAACCCAGCGCACTTTTCCATTCGATAACAAAGTCCAAATGCCACTATTTCATGGTCACTATTCCCTAAGCCTCCAGTTACCTTTATATCTTTATAGTATATGATATCTATATATGATAAATCTACCCTTACATCCTACCTATCTGGTAACCAGCACAGTATATGGTAACTATATATCTATATATGATAAATCTACCCTTACATCCTACCTATCCAGTAACCAGCACAGTATATGATAACTATATATGATAAATCTACCCTTACATCCTACCTATCTGGTAATCAGCACAGTATATGGTATCTATATATCTATATATGATAAATATACCCTTACATCCTACCTATCCGGTAACCAGCACAGTATATGGTATCAATATATCTATGTATGATAAATCTAGCCTTACATCCTACCTATCCGGTAACCATCACAGTATATGGTATCTATATCTACATATGATAAATCTACCCTTACATCCTACCTATCCGGTAACCAGCACAGTATATGATATCTATATATCTATAAATGATAAATCTACCCTTACATCCTACCTATCCGGTAACCAGCACAGTATATGATATCTATATATGATAAATCTACCCTTACATCCTACCTATCTGGTAATCAGCACAGTATATGGTATCTATATATCTACCGTATATACTCGAGTATAAGCCGAGGTTTTTAGGTTTAAAAATAAACCTAGAAACCTTGACTCGGCTTATACTCGAGTCACATCAAAAAAGAACTGAAAAAAAGTTTCTGACTAGTAAGCTTTTCCACTTACCAGTCCATTAGGTCGCCTGAAATGCAAGCACAGCCACCAGATATGCTGGGAGGGAGGACAACTGCTGCTTACGGCAATGCAGAGTGACCGATGCAGAGAGACCGAGCGGGTACCGGTATGTGCGCGCGGGCACGTTAGGCGCGGGTGCGTCATTACGTCCGTCTGTACTAATCCGGAATGGAGGAGCAGGGAAGGAGCGAGATCTCCAATTCTCCTGTCCGGTCCTCTGGGACCGGTAAGTTACCCCATATATTGCATTTTTATTGCCTATGCTTATTTTTACCAGAATTTGTGGGGTAGAGTTGCCAAATGTTAGGAAACTACAACTCCCAGCATGCTTTGATTGCTGGGAGTTGTAGTTTCCAAACATCTGGAGTGCCTCTAAACACAGAAAGATGGGTTACAGAGTTGGGAGAGAGTTGGCACTAGAGATGTTTAGGAACTACAACTCCCAGCAACCAAAGTATGCTGGGAGTTGTAGTTTCCAAACATCTGGAGTGCCTCAAAAGAATACAATGATGTGGTACAAAGTTGGGCAAGGGGATTTTTTTTGTTGTTGGAATTGCCAATAGATTTATTTCCAAACATCTGGAGTGCCAAGGAAATGAGTCCAGTACTGGATTTGGCTATAACCGACATTGTGTGGGACTACTGTATGGGATTACCTGCTATCTATTTAAAGGGCAACTAAAACCTCAAAAGAATACTGATTTAGAAGGCTGAATACCTTGATATAAAAGCAGTATGGTAATCTGTGCCTCACTTAACTACGGTAAACTCTGCTCTTAAGGTATGGGGTTCAAGTCTTCTTACTGGCTCTTCTGTGTATTTTTAATCTGTTAGAAATGGTTGGTCGTGGAAGAAAACAAAAACGCAGATCTTACGACGCTGGATTTAAACTCAAGGTTGTTTCAAGAGCAGAGGAAAGCAATAATTCCATTGCAGGCCGGGAATTTGGCGTTGACGAAAAACAGGTTCGAGTTTGGCGAAAAATTAAGTCAGAATTGGAGAAGATGCCGAAGTCAAAAAAGGCTTGTCGTGGTTTAACAACCTCACATGGGGCTCTAGAGACTGACTTGCATAAATGGGTTGTGGAATGTCGTCAAAATGGATACTGTATAACACGCATGGGAATCCGATTACGTGCACTTCAAATGGCTAAAGATGAGAAATATAAAACAGTGGGTATTGAGAACTTCATTGCGTCAGCTGGATGGTGTACCAACTTCATGAATAGGTTTGGACTTTGCTTGCGACAGCGAACAAAGATTTCACAAAAACTACCACAAAACCTTGAAGAAAAGGTGATGTCATTCCATCAATTTATTATAAAACAAAGAAAGTTGTATAATTATGACCTTGGAAGTATCGGGAATATGGATGAGACAGCAATGACTTTTGATCTTCCAAGCAACAGAACAGTGGCATCCTTGGGAGAAAAAACTATTTTCCTTAGAACAACCGGGAATGAAAAAAATCATTTCACAGTGGTTCTGGCATGTTTGGCCAATGGAGTCAAGCTGCGGCCTGTTATTATATTTAAAAGGAAGACCTTGCCTAAGAATGCCAAATTCCCCCCGCGAATTACTGTCCGCCCACATGTTAAAGGCTGGATGGATGAACAAGGAACAAAAAAATGGCTAGAGGAGATTTGGAATGGACGACCAGGAGTAGCTTTAAAAAAAAAACCCTCACTGCTAGTTTGGGATATGTTTAGAGCACATGTATGTGAAGATGTCAAAACAATGGCTAAGTCATTTCAAACCACTTTGGCTGTTATTCCTGGTGGGCTAACATCTGTTTTACAGCCCTTGGATGTGTCTATAAACAAACCTTTTAAAGACCGTGTGCGAAAAATGTGACACGAATGGATGTCATCTGGTCAAGCCAAATTGACAAAAGGTGGAAATCTTATGAAGCCTGACATAGAATTAGTAGCAAAGTGGGTCCGAGATGCATGGGAGGACATTCCAAAAGACATCATCAAACGTGCTTTTCAGAAGTGTGGTATAAGTAACGCCATGGATGGTACAGAAGACGATGCTTTGTTTCAGCACAGCAGCAGCGATGAAGATGATGTAAATATTGATGATGGTGATGATAATGTGTATGCAGATGACATTACACCAGCTGAATTTGAGGCACTATTTGGAGAAACTGAGGATGAGGAATCTGACTTTGAAGGATTTTAATTACTTACTTACCGTACTGCATGTTTCATATTGCTGCTCAAGCCATTGAACTTTGATTCAGCAAAAAGGTTTCCCAGTTCAGTTAAAATATTTTCCATACATAAATCTACCCTTACTCCTACCTATCTGGTAACCAGCACAGATATGGTATCTATTATCTATATATATAAATCTACCCTTACATCCTACCTATCTGGTAACCAGCACAGTATATGGTATCTATATATCTATATTGTAAATCTACCCTTACATCCTACCTATCTGGTACCCAGCACAGTATATGGTATCTATATACTATATATGATAAATCTACCTTACTCCTACCTATCTGGTAACCAGCACAGTATTGGTATCTATATATCTATATATGATAAATCTACCCTTACATCCTACCATCTGGTAACCAGCACAGTTATGGTATCTATATATCTATATATGATAAATCTACCTTACTCCTACCTATCTGTAACCAGCACAGCTTTATGGTATCTATATATCTATATATGATAAATCTCCCTTACATCCTACCTATCTGTAACCACACAGTATATGTTATCTTAATCTATATATGGTAATCTACCCTTACATCCGACCTATCCGGTAAACCATCACATATATGTTCTATATATCTTTGTATGATAAATCTAGCTTACATCCTACCTTCCGGTAACCAGCACAGTTTATGTATCTATAATCTATGTATGATAAATCTAGCCTTACATCTAACCGTATCCGGTACACCAGCACATATATGGATCTCATAATCTAATGTATGATAAACTCTAGTCTTACATCCTACCTTCTGGTAACCATGCACAGTATAATTGTATCTACTATATCTATGTATGATAACAATCTAAGCCTTACATCCTACCTATCCGGTAACCAGCCACAGTATATGGTATCTATGATATCGATATGTATGATAATCTACCCTTACATCCTACCTATCGGTAACCAGCACAGTATATGTAATCTATATATCTATGTAGATAAATCGTAGCCTACATCCTACCTATCGGGTAACCATCGCAGTATTGGTATCTATATATTCTATATATGATAAATCTAGCCTTACATCCTACCTATCCGGTAACCAGCACAGTAGAAGGTATCTTATATATCTATTATGATAAATCTACCCTTACAATCCTCACCTATCCGGTAAACAGCACCAGTATAATATCTATATATCTATCTATGATAATCTAGCCCTTACATCCTACCTACCGGTAACCACCACGTAGATGGTATCTTATCTATATTATATTATATATCTAACCCTTACAATCCTACCTATCTGGTACCAGCACAGTATATGATATCTATATATCTATATAGAAAATCCTACCCTTACATCCTAACCTATCCGGTAACCAGCACAGTATATGGTATCTATATATCTATATATGATAATCTACCCTTACATCCTACCTATCCGGTAACCAGCACGTATATGTGTATCTATATATCTATATATGATAAATCTACCCTTACATCCTACCTACCGTAAACACCACACAGTATATGGTATCTATATATCTATGATGATAAATCTACCCTTACTCCTACCTATCCGGTAACCAGCACAGTATATGGTATCTATATCTATTAGATAAATCCTAACCTTACATACATCCTACCTATCTGGTAACCACACAGTATATGGTATCTATATATGATAAATCTATCCTTACAATCCTACCTATCTGGTCAACCAATACCAGCCAGTATATGGTATCTAATATCTATATATGAAATCTACCCTTACATCCTACCATCTGAGTAACCAGCACAGTATATGGTATCTATATATCATCTATGATGATAAATCTACCTTCATCCTACCTATCTGTAACCAGCACAGTATATGGTAACTCTATATCTCTATATGATAAATCTAACCCTTACAATCCTCCTATCCGGTAACCGCACCATTATATGATACTATATATGATAATCTACTACCCTTACACCACCTACCTATCTGGTAACACACAGTAATATTATATCTATATATCTATATATGATAATTCTCATCTACCTTACATCCACCCTATTGGTAACAGCACATATATGATATCTATAATATCTATAATGATAAATCTTAACCCTTACATCCTACCTATCCGGTAACAGCACAGTATATGGTATCTATATATCTATATATATAAATCTAGCCTTACATTCTACTATCCGGTAACCAGCCATTAGATGATATCTATATATCTATATTGATATCTACCCTACATCCTTCCTATCTGGTAACAGCCACATTATATGGTATCTATATATCTATATATGATAATCTAATCTACCCTTACATCCTACCTATCTGGTACCAGCACAGTATGGTAACTATATATCTATATATGCTAAACTCTACTCCTTACATCCACATCCTCTCTATCCGGTAAAACCAGCACATGTATATGATATCCTTATATGAATCAGATCTATCCCTTACAATCCTACCTACTGGGTAACCAGCACAGTATATGAATCTATATATCTATATATGATACAAATCTACCCTTAAATCCTACCTACTGGTAACCACACAGTCATATGGTAATATATATCTATATATGATAAATCTACCCTTACATCTCCTATACTGGTAACCAGCACTTATATATATATCTATATATTATAAATCTACCCTTACATCCTACCTATCTGGTACCGCACAGTATATGATATCTATATATACTATATATGATATCTACTACCCTACATCCTACCTATCTGGTAACCAGCACATATATATATCTATATATATTCTATATGATAATCTACCCTTACATCCTAACCTATCTGGTAACCAGCACAGTAAATGGTATCTATCTATATCTATAATATGATATCTAGCCTTACATCCTACCTATCCGGTAACCAGCACAGTATATTATCTATATATCTATATATGATAACTACCCTTAACATCCTACCTATCTGGTAACCCAGCACAGTATATGGTATCTATATATCTATATATGATAAATCTACCCTTACATCCTCCCCTATCTGGTAACCCGCACAGTATATGGGTACTATATCTATATAATAAATCTACTCCTTACAATCCTACCTATCTGGTAACCAGCACAGTATGGTATCTATAATGATAATATCTATCTCGCTTACATCCTACCTATCTGGTAACCACACAGTAATATGGTTCTAATATATATATGATAAATCTAACCCTTACATCCCACCTATCCGGTAACCAGCACGTATAAATGATATCTATATATCTATTGATAAATCTACCCTTACATCCTACCTATCGGTAACCACACAGTATATGATTCTATATATCTATATATGATAAATCACCTTACCATCCTCCTATCTGGTAACCAGCACAGTATATTGATATCTATATCTATAGTATGATAACTTCTACACCTTACATCCTACCTATCCGGTAACCAAGCACAGTATATGGTATCTATATATCTTGTATGATAAATCTCACCTTACAAATCCTACCTATCCGGTAACAGCACATTATATGGATCTATATATCTATTATGATAAAAATCTACCTTACATCCTACCTAATCCGGTAACCATCACATATAGGTCTCTATATACTCTATGTATGATAATCTACCCTTACATCCTACCTATCCGGTAACCACCAGCATAATATGGTATCTATTACTATGTATGAAAATCTACCCTTACATCCTACTATCCTGGTAACCAGCACAGTATATGGTATCTTATTCTATGTATGATAAATCTATCCTTACATCCTACCTATCCTGTAACCAGCACATAATGGGTATCTAATATCTATGTCTGATAATCTAGCCTTACCTCCACCTATCCGGTAACCCACACAGTATCTGGTATCTATATAATCTATTATGATAAATCTACCTCTTACATCCTACCTATCCGGTAACCAGCACAGTATATGGTCTCTCTATTATCTATGTATGTATAATCTACCTTACATCCTACCTATCCGGTACCAGCACAGTATATGGTATCTATATATCTATTATGATAATCTATCCTACATCCTACCTATCCGGTAACAGCACAGTATATGTATCTATATATCTTGTATGATAAATCTACCCTTACATCCTACCTATCCGGTAACAGCACAGTATATGTATCTAGATATTATAATATGATAGAATCTACCCTTACAATACATCCTACCTATCCGGTACCATCACAGATATGGTATCATATATCTATATATGATAATCTACCCTTACATCCTACCTATTCCGGTATACCACACAGTACATGTTTCTATATACTATTATGATAAATCTTACCCTTACATCCTACTATCCGGTAACCAGCACAGTAAATGGTATCTATATATCTATATAGATAAAATCTACCCTTACAATCCTACCTATCCGGTACCCCAGACATTATATCTTATAGTATCTTAGATCAGGATAAATTCTACCCTACATCCCTACTATCCGGTAACCAGCACAGTATATGGTATCTATATATCTATATTGAATAAATCTACCCTTACATCTACCTATCTGGTAACCAGCACAGTATATGGTATCTATATTCTATATATGATACATCTACATACAATACCCACAGCCCACACCGTATATGGTATCTATATATCTATATATGACATAAATCTACCCTTACAATACCACTATCGGTTAACCAGCCAGTATATGGTATCTATATCTATATATGAGAAATCTACCCTTCCATCCTACCTATCCCGGTAACCATCACAGTATATGGTCAAATATCTCTATATATGATAAATCTAACCCTTACAATCCTACCATCGGTACCCAGCACAGTATATGGTATCTATCTATGAATAAATATACCCTTACATCCTACCTATCTGTAACACACGTAATATGGTATCTATCTATGATAAATCTAATCCCTTACATCCTACCTATCCGGTAACCAGCACAGTTATGGTAATCTATAATAATAGATTATGATATCTACCCTTACATCCTACCTATCTGGTAACCACCACAGTAATATGGTATCTATATCTATATATGATAAATCTACTACCCTTACATTACCTATCCGGTAACCAGCACAGTATATGGTATCTATATATCTATATATGAATAAATCTAACCCTTTTTTTTTTTTTTTACACTCATCCTATCCGGTAACCAGCCAGTATAATGGTCTTACTATATATATCTATATATGAATAAATCTAACCCTTACATCCTACCTATCTGTAACCCACAGTATATGGTATCTAGCTATCTATATATGAATAATCTACCCCTACTCCTACCTATCCGGTAACCAGCACAGTATATGGTATCTTATATTCTATATATGATATCTACCTAACATCCTACCTATCTGGTAACCCAGCACAGTATATGGTATCTATATATATAAAATCTATGCCTTACATCCACTATCGGTAACAGCACAGTATAGGTATCTATATATAAAGCTCCCTTACATCCTACCTTTCCGGTAACCAGCACAGTATGGTATCTATATATCTATATATGATCAAATCTACCCTTACTCCTACCTATCCGTAACCAGCACAGTATAGTGTATCTATTATCTATATATGATAATCTACCTTAAACATCCTACCTATCCGGTAACCAGCACAGTATATGGTATCTATATATCTATATATGATAAATCTACCCTTACATCCTACCTATCTGGTACCGCACAGTATATGGTATCTATACTCTATATGATAAATCTACCCTACATCCTACCTATCTGGTAACCAGCACAGTATTGGTATCTATATATCTATATATGATAAATCTACCCTTACAATCCTACCTATCAAACCTATGGTAACCAGCACATGTATAATGGTATCTATATATCTATATATGATAAATCTACCCTACATCCTACCTATCCGGTAACCAGCACAGTATATGGTATCTATATATCTAATTTATCAATCTACCCTTACCATTCCTACCTATTTGGTAACCAGCACAGTATATGGGTATCTATATATCTATATATGATAATCTACCCTTACATCTACCTATCTGGTAACCAGCACAGTATATGGTATCTATATATGATAAATCCCTACCTTACATCCTACCTATCTGGTAACCAGCCAGTCATTTGGTATCTATTCTATATCTGATGATAAATCTCAACCCTTACACCTACCTCTTGGTAACCAGCACAGTATATGGGTATCTATATAGCATATATGATAAACTTTCCTCCTACATCCTCACCTATCTGGTAACCAGACACAGTATATGGGATCTATATATATAAGTTGATAAATCTACCTCCTTACACTCCTACCTATCCGGAACCAGCACAGTATATGGTATCTCATATTCTATATGATAAATCTAACCCTTACATCCATCCTATCTGGTAACAGCACGTATCTGGTGTCTAAATCTATATATGATAATCTACACTTACTCCTACCTATCCGTAACCAGCACAGTTATGATATCTATAATCTATATATGATAATCTTCTACCTACATCCTACCTATCTGGTAACCAGCACAGTATATTGGTGTCTATATATCTATATTGATAATCTACCTTACACTCCTGACCTATACGTGGTAACCAGCACCGTATAATCTGTACATCTATATATCTATATCAGGATAATCTACCTTACATTACTCTCCTATGGTAACAGCACAGTCATATGGTATCTAGATATCTATATATGGATAAATCTAACCCCTTACAAATCCTCCTAGCTGGTAACCAGCACAAGTATATATGGTTCTATATATCTTCATATATGGTAATCTCCCTTACATCCTACCTATCTGGTAACCAGCACAGCTATATGGTATCTGATATATCTATTATATGATCTCTCCTTACATCCCTACCTATCGGTATCCAGCACAGCATATGGTTCTATATATCTATTATTATAATCTACCCTTACTCCTACCTATTCTGGTAACCAGCAACAGTAGTATGGTATCTATATATCTATATGTATAAATCTATCCTTACATCCTACCTAGCTGGTACCAGCCACAGCATTGGTATCTATATATCTATTATGATAAATCTACTACCTTAACTCTCTACCTATCTGGTAACCGCACGTTCTGGTATCTTATATCTATATATGATCAAATCTACCTACATCCTACCTTATCTGGTAACCAGCACAGTATATGGTATCTATATATCTATATATCGATACAATCTACCCTTACATCCTACCTATCTGGTACCAGCACATGTATGGGTAATCTATATCATATATGGTAATCCTCTTACTCACAGTCTGACCACTTATGTTCTACATATCTTGATATCGCCTTATCTACCTATGTTACACCGTAGTCGCTCTAATGTATTATACGTTATACATTAGCGCGGCCAATTGGTGGCTCTTATACATAACCATACATACATACATCACAAAAACCTTGATAATATTAATTTAATTTAATGTTGTGGTTTGATACTATCCAATACCTAGAACCTTACTATGTTCAATCAGTAAGATATATACAACGAGAGCTTTTTTAAAAACCCCTGGCTGTAATTCCATCCTTAGAGCTGACCTGTAATCATCACCTCGCCACTGTATAAATCTGCCAATTTCCCTATGGGCCTTTCCTCAGAATAAGAAAGAACTGTTTCTACACAAGGCATGTAGTGACACGCATCAAGAAATGCACCGAAAGAAAGATTCTTACTAACAAAAATAATTAGCAAGTATATCCCAACTAGAACAAGATCACAATGCTGAAGCAGAATATTACTAGAAGCGGATATACTAGTAAATGTGTACCAGAGATAGATTGCACATCTTTTGGGCGACAGTTTACGAACCCACCAAATCTTAACGCATCGTTTAAACGAGTAGGGACGTACCCCAACATGCAAAACGTGTGCCTATCACGGAATAATTATTCACAATACTAGCAATGGTAAAAGCGTTCTTTGAACAATACATTAACTTAATTCAGACCATGTCGTTTATCCAATTGTAGGGATGCACTCACACACCCCTATAACATAGATATGGAACACACTTCGAGTTGCAACCAATGATACAGATAACCCTGTATATAGCTAGACTATGCAGCAACTAACCTAAAGGGGAAAAAAGGCAGGTACAAGGGCATTCAGCAGGTCCTGTGCAGTAACATCCGTTGTAACTCCTCTCCTGAAGAGGAAACTTAATGTGCCCATACATTAGTAACATTACCCTCGAACCATTCCACCTGATTCAATCCATAATTCCGTTCTTTGCGACCGACTACAATCGCAAAATGAATGGGGCCAGGAGAGACCTCACGATCATATGTGGGTCCGAAGTAGAACGAGAAAGGAGGCGTTCAGGAAGTGATTGTAATGAAGTACTAATGTATGGCACATAAAGGATATTCGTCTTTAGACACTGAATAATCTAGCAACTCCGTTCTAGGGGACTATTTCATTGCTTTGTGGATTGCTATTGTAATGATGAAGTAGCTCGGAGGAGGCTGTAATGCGTTACGGCCACTGGTTCTAATCCTGCGTGTATCGCTAGCGTGTATATCTAATGTAAATAAAGGCCCTATTTATAAAAGATCGGTATCGTTATCAGTAAACTCCGCGTTTCGTAAAAAAAATGATGACCGGTTTTTTACCGATAACAGCCGTTAATTTACTGATAACGGTCGTTCTTCTACCTGCTACGGTCGTTATTTACCGATACTGACCGTTATCGGTAAATCAACGGTTCGTTATCGTAATAACGGTCGTTATCGTTAAAAACTACGGTTCGTTACAATTTACGTATAAAAGTAAAATATCGAAAGTCCAAAGAAAACCATTCCGGGATAGTTCAAGAAGTCTGAGTCCCTTCAAACTCGAATAGTTCCCTCGAACTCGGGTTCAAGTTCTAGTCCATCTCTACTCAGCAACACCCACATTCCTACCTTACAATTGATTCAGAGGAAGGCAAAAAAAAAAATTCCTTCCTGACTCCAAGTGGCAATTGGAAATTTCACTGGATCAACTCTACCAATACCAGTAACTTGTAACATTCCTTGTTTGCAGAAACTCATCCAGCTTTTTTTTTTAAACTGACCAATGAACCAGCAATAACAACGTCCAATGAAGACAGTTCCGTAGCTTTACTGTTCTCACAGTGAAAAACCCTTTCCGAACTTAAAGCCTAACTTCTTTTCTTTAAAGGGGAAGTTCAGTGAAATACATATACTTTTCAGAAAAAAGAGCATTATTTTTTCATCCCAATGACTTACCTTGCCCATTCAGCATTGTGTCTGTGTATAAATAAATGCAACCGAAATACTGACTTCCTGTTTGCAGGACCCCTAGTAGAGAAGTTATGGTCATGCCCTTGACCAAGCGCCTGGGTGGATTCAGTTGCTCAGTAGAGATCTGAGCGTGTTTGACCCATCCAACAGCCAATCAGTAGAAATTACGGTTAGGAACATTCCAAGGATGTGGTGCATCCTGGGAGGGACTGTTAGAACCTGAATTGTCAGCTCACTAATGTCAACAGCAGGGAACACCAAGGGTATAGTCCACTGATTTTTCAAATGGGAGAGAATATGTAGAATAACTAAGAAGGCATTACACAAACTAACAATTTCAAATATTGATAATTTCCACTGAACTGTCCCTTAAGACTTAAGGGATGTCTAAACCTTTTTTCTTCAAGTCTTAAGGGATTTCCACTGTCCTCAGACATGCTCTATTGTGAACATTGCCCCAGATAGTTTATTGTATGGCCCTTTAATGTATTTACACAAATCATATCCCCATCGAAGCGCCTTTTCTGTAGAGTACATAATTGTAACTTTCCTATTTGTATTCATATTCAAGCTCCACCAATCCCCTTATTAATTTAGTTGCCTTCTCTGACCCTCTCCATTTTAGATGTCCTTTTTGTACACAGGATTCCAGACAAAACAACTCCCCCTCTGGGCAAAGCCAACCCCACTTCCAGCAGCGCTGCGCTATGTTAAAGGAGACAGCATTTAGAATTTTCCCTCAAAAATGTCTAGGGACACCCCTGTTAGCATATCGCCTGCTCTAAACACGTTTCTTATCCTTGGGAGTGGATGTAGTCCTGTTGAAGTCCTATGATTCTACTGCATTTGGTTATATTTGTTAGTTTTAGTATTTTTACTGATTTGTGTCGTCACATGATCTGTGACACAGTCAAGTGACTAATTCACCACCTGTTCCCCTCCATTATTCAAGTGCACAACCCAAACTTCGTAACCTGTATAAAAGCATTTGGCCATTGACCTTGTGGTATATACACCATGGAACTATTTGGTTATTCTGTGTATACAATTTGAATGTTCATTTATGCAAACAATGTAGCTCTTCTAAAAGGGTCACTATACTCACTCAAACAACTTTACATTTTGTGAAATAATGGTACTCACATATTTACTGTATCTGTGCTTGCTTTGTCTTTAAATTATTACTGTTTAGCGAGTGCTCCTAATTCACCCCACCCTCCCTTACTCACTGCCTTATTGCAGTGACATTTATAAGTTCTGCACAGCCTCACCATGGATACTGCTCTGCTTACACATCTCCACCCCCTTTTCTTCTTTTCTCTTGCTGATTCTCTTAAATATTGCAAAAAGTGTGCTGGTGAGCAGCAAAAGATGCTAATAAGAGGTGATGGATAGGTCACATATTATAATTTCTGCTTCTGGAGTGACAGGTAACTTTCCCTGTAAATGTTGTGTTTTGAAATTATGATTTCTCAGAATCTACAGCTCTGACCTGATGAACAGGGTTTAGCCCTCGAAAGCTTGTCAACTAAATAAACTGTTAGTCCATAGAAAAAGTATCCCAGTACTCTTTTTTTAACAACTCTGATTTAAAATCAGAAAAAAGTTTTGGAGCAGTATCTAAATTGAAAATTCGATTTTTTAGTGTAAGATACCCTTTAAATAATTTATTATTTGTTTAACATTAAAGGGTATTGTCACCCTAAAATATATTTTTTGATATAAGATTCCCATGCCTGCCCAGCCCCAACTGCTCTATTTATGTTTAGAAAGCCCCCCAAACTCTACTACTACTCCCTCTTTCCTCCGCCGCGCTCCTGGCCCTCTGCTTGCGAGAAAATGCAAGCAGAGGGGCGGGACGGGCACCCATCTGTGATTGGCTGAGCCGCAGCCAATCAGGACGCGGCTGCCGCAGCTCACTTCGGCGGAGGAAAGAGGAGAGGTAAGTAAAGTTTGGGGAGCTTTCTAAACATATAAATAGATCGGTTGGGGCTGGGAGACAGGGATCTTATACATTAATGTTTTAAGCTAGGGGGAGGGAATCGGAGAGGGGGGGGAGAAGGGCTGCAGTACGCATGCCAAACTTCTCCTGGAGGCCAGGTAGGAGGCAGAGTCCTATATGGACTCTGCTATCCCCTGGTGGGCAGTTTTTGGACTTTGGGGGACTACAGGAGAACCATATGGAGCTGGGATTGGGTAAGATTACACTACACTACATAATGGGGCCAGTAGTTGGGGGATTATAGTTTTGGGGTGGACATGCCCTTTAAGAATGAAAGAACAAATGTAATCTAACTATAAAGTCCGTACCTTTACTCAGGAGCCACACGTGTCCACTCCGTCCAGTGCTCACACACCCATATATGAGACCGACTCCTCCATAGTCTCCACGGTACAATAGTACAGCTTGTGAATGAAACAAAAAGGAACAGGCAGGCTACCGGACTTCAGTGGAGTATAAAAACACATCTTTTCATTTCCATTAAAATCATCGGAACGTCTCAAAACACCAGCACCCATAACAAGCTCCGCCCTACATGTTTTGTGGCCCGACGCCACTTCCTCAAATGTGTCTGCATGAAATATTTAGCATCATGCATTAAAAACCCATGTGGTTATGGCCATTGGATTCAAATATTCACCCGGTCGTCAGTCTCTTCAATCAACAGCGCAGTAAGAAAGTTCACAATCACATAGCACAATTTAATAGAAATATTGCCGTAAATATCAAAAAAGTTGTTCATCAAACAAAACATTCACGGGAAATAAACCTGCAGGTTACAACGTTACCCTTTCCTCATACTAAATTAGTGTCTGACAAACAGAAAGAAAGCAATTATTGCACAGTACAAATCCCCTTTTTTTAAGAAATTGGAACCACCCAACACCCCTCCCCGTAGAATGCTGAAAATGATAAGCAAACATGAGCAATGATATTATTTCAAAGGACATCTGTTCTGCAAAGTTCCTGTGAGGTAAACCATAACAGTTTTGTAGCAGCACATTCTTCAAAGAAAAAAATTAGCCAAGAGGAGATCTGAAATAGAATGAATCTGAAATCAGAGAAACATGAAGGCTATCTATTGTTTTTAATGTTGGTACGGAAATTTATGGCTTTACACAATCTAAAATGTCGGACTATTTGTTTATGATCCAGCATATTATATATACCATTTTCAATATATGCTTTTAGGTGAATTGGCAAATCTACTGCCTGGCCTTAAGCTCTGACGAACGACGCCAAAGCGAACGCATACACACATGACTATCAGACAAAATGGCCGCTCGGGTGTCGGCACTCGTCCTTCTAATCAGACATGTATATGGGCTTAATGGTAACACAGAGCGGTAAAATAATAACTTAATCCAAAATTTAAACGGAACAAGGAACTCAGACCCAAAGTTAATACAGATCCAGTGAACTCGGAGAACTGCCTTAAGTGAATGAAGAGAAAGCCAAGGTATTTTTTAAATGAGTAAAAAGACTTGAACCATTGAAGACGGACACCCAATAAGTTATTTCCTTAAGATACCCGACTTATGGAAATAAATACTGTATATGACCTTTACCAGTTCAGCACAAGCAAGTCAAACAATAACAGATTTTTGTAAATTGATTGTGCAGTATTTGGCCCAGTTTTTAACCAGCTATCGTACGCAGAATGTCACCGTACCATTTTTTTACCAGCTATTGTACAGCAGAAAATGTCACTGTAACTTTGCTATTTAAAACCAGAAGAACTATTCATACAAGACTTCCAGGCCAAGAGTAACACTGAGTGTCACTTTGCTTCTTTGCTCTTTAACATTGGGACCAGGGCAGAATGGCTCATTCCCACGTGGAGAGTCCATTTACAGCAACAATCATATCGCCACATCTAGAAAGGAAATGAGATACAAAATTATAACGTTGCCCATGATACAATATTTACAGTCATATTAAAAATAAATAGGCCATGGGGTCCACGAGTGGATGGACCAGGGGGCTTGCAAGAGGAGGGGAGACACAGGGCAGATTGTCATCCTGACATGGTTTCAGTGCAGGAAGCAGGAAGTCAAGGGACCTGGTGATGCTGGCTGCCATATCACACACAAACATGTAAATATCTTCAAAACTATGCAAAATAAACAATGACAATAAATTGCAAAAATTCTCAGGAGAGCAATTCCTTTCACTTTACCTAAAGTCATTTTTGGACCACAGTTCCCCTTTAAGCTCATCCCATTTTATTATCTGAGAGGTTGGTATATTTGAATGTTGCAGATTTTATAAATCACATCAAAATAGCTGCACATGTGATTTTGATTTACTTGCTACGCACGCACTGGCACAAGGGGACGTTGAATCAATTAGCATGACTTTAACTACATAAAGCACTGCAACTCTCCTCATAAGAGCCTTAGGCTGGGCACCATACAATATTTCCGACCGACTGATATTACCGTGTATTGGTTGGCCGGCTGGAAATATTGTATAGTGTAAGTGGGGGCAACTGAGACGAATTTCAGTTGCCCGTTTGTCCGGATCAAAGAACAGCGTATGGTAAATTACGGCTGATCGTGCAGTTTTCAATGGGGTCCACACGACTGGTCGATAAAAAAATAATATTAGTAATTACATTAACAAAATGATCATGGACTTGGATCAAGCAAGAATCATTTTCAGGGATGTGCCTGACAGATAGAATAGTCAAAACAACATACTTCAGTCGGCCATCGTAATAAGCAGGGGTCCCAAGTACAATTGTCTTGATGAAAAGGTTGATTTGTATGGTTTTCTTCATAACCTCCAACGATGCTGAATCCCCAACTCCCCTGCTGCTCCTTCTCAGAACCACATCATGGAGCTATGTAGGCAACTGAACCAATACATCATGAAACACCATTAGAACAGAACCAATGACATCTTCTAGTTTACATTTACCCCAAAGCATGCACGTTTGGTTCCCATACGTAGGCAACAAACAAATACAAACACCATAAGAGCAGAACCAATGACATCATGCATGAACTTTGTTACCATTCTCAACACCAATTAATGAAATATGGAACCTGCAGGTTATTTAGTAATGCTGAGAACTTGGTCTAGTGTTTACTTTGAAGTAGTCCATGTGTTCTCTGTCAGGGGAAGTCAGAGGGATGCTAGTAGGTTAATTAAAAACAATAACTTGGATAAAGCCTCCAAGATATGTTTGTAAGAGAATTTTAAGAGCCCCTCTGCATGTTTGTTCCACATATAACCTTCTGTGTCTGGTCTATTTTAAAGGATCACTCCCTATTTTAAACTTGCTATCTTTAAAAATATTTCTTCCTTCCTCTGGATCATCTGTTAGGTAGGCTTAAATGGTTGAACTGGATGGACATTGTCTTTATTCTCCAATTCTTTAATCTCCAACACTATGTAAACATTCCACCATTCCACCGTAAGACCTTTCCTACCCTGAAGATGAAACTTGTTTTCTTCTAATCTTAAAAGGGCATGTCCACCCCAAAACTAAAAAAAACCCACTACTGGCCCCACTCTGTACTGTATAAAAATCCTTACCTTACATCCCAGCTCCAAAGGGTTCTCCTGTAATGTCCCCCAAATGGCCCTTCCTCCCACTCATGGGCCTTGTGGCCCCTCCCATTTCTGGCCCCTCCCCTTGCAGACCCCCTGGGCCCATTCCCTTCAACCTCCATGGCCCCTCCCACTTGCAGTCCATGTAGCCCTCCCCCACTGGCACCTCAGACCCACCCCCCTACCGAAAACTGAGTGGGAGGGGCCATGGGGGCCTGCAAGGAAAGAGGCCAAATGGGCCTGCAAGGGAGGCCATGAGGGTCCCATGAGTGAGAGGGGCAACAAAGAACTGCAAGGGGAGGGGGCTTACAAGGGGAGGGTCCATGGGGGACAACGAGGAGGAGGAGACATAGGGAAGAGGGACATGGTTTCAGAGGAGAACCAGGACATGCAGGATCTGGTGATGCTGTTTCCCATATCACACACAAAATTTAAATATCTTCAAAACTATGTAAAAAAAAAAATAATGAGAGTAATTGCAAAAAAGAAATTCCTGTCAATTTACCTTAAGTCATTTTTGGACCATAGTTACCCTTTAATGTATTTCTATTTACATTATTAGTGTTCTCCTTTAAATTATTTAGGCTATCGCACAACTACCACTACACAGTCATTCATTCTACTCACAATGGAATGTATGGTAAAGATCATTAAATATAATGACCAGTGGTGCAGAAAGAGTTCAGCTAAAGTCCCACTGGGAACCTGCAGGTACATTAATGTGATGAAATATTAAAGCAATTTCCAGTTAAAATTAAATATTCTGGCAGACTAAGCGTTTTTCTGTTTGTTTTCTGCATCCTATTGAGGAATAATTACTATTACAGTACACGTTAGAACTGTAGGCATCTTGCCTATTTATAAACAGCAATAAAAATAATTATTCCTGCACTCATAAACATGCTTTGTGGTAAAACAGAAGGACATAGGAAATACATAGAAAACATCACTATTATGGTATGTTGCAGTTGTTTAAAAACTACAACTCTCAGCATGTCCTGGCTACATATGTGGAAGCTGTAGTTTTCAAACATCTGAGGTTTTCCTTCCTCCTACTGTTACCTGGGAAGCCACTGTGCTTATGTATTAGCTGACATCTCCACCAACATAAGCCGTGAGTGGAAGGTAAGATTAACCCTGCATTGCCTGTGTTCTATTATTCACAGGGAGGAATAAGAGATTCTACATCCCTGTAAATTATAGTAAAAGCAGCAAGGTAGTTCAAATATTTTATTTTGCAGTTTACAGCCCCTTTAACAAAATCAAACATAGATAGTAGGATCATATAAAACACCAGATTGCAGCAATATACATTGCTTCCTTATATAGTGCCAAGGCCAATCTTTACCATTCCCTCTCTACCAGACATGCTCAGTATGCTTATCCAGGTAGAGAGAGAGAGCAACTGTCTATTTAGCTTTCTTATTTCTCTCTGTGCTATGGGGAAGAAGGGGTTAAAATGAAAGCACAGATCTGCTATAGTGAAAGACAAGCAGAAAAAGGTTTGATGGAAGCGCACACTGTTCTCAGAAGATATTCTGTTTATTGTGATTGTTATTGATATTCTGTTTTATGTTAATCACATGTGTATTTGTGTGATGCAATAAACAGGCAGTATACAGTCAAACAATCACATATTGTTTTAAACCATAGTTTTCTTTAAAAAAAAAATCCATAATAAAAAAAAATTCATAGAAATTCATAGAAAACACAGCCTTTCGTATGTGTATATACAAAGGTTATAGGATGTTCCTGGGGAAATAGGTTTTGGTTATAATTTTCCTTTGAAGAATATTAGTGGTTCAGTTGATTGGTTGGCAGATAAATGCTGATTCAGCTTCCCCAGCTAAATGACCCTACACTGAGGTTAGAGAAATCTCTCATGCAAGAGCAGTGCAGTGGAAAGAAATCTAATTGAGATTCTGAGAGAAGCTCTGCACACTAAACCATTGCTCTAGGTTACAAACATTGGCTGTAAATACTATCAAATCCTGTGTGGCAAACTCCATAACAATACGTAAAAAACCCAACCTATTTTTAAAAAGTGGTCATTCTGATCAAGGAGGAAGGTTCCAATGGGTAATGGATCATATTACTAGACGTTTACCTTGCTATTTTATATACTTTATACTACACAAAAATAATGCAGGCACATTAATTCAGCAGAACGTTGGCGAGCGTTGGTCTGGACCAATTGTACGTCTGTACGGCCCTTTACTGTGCATCTATAATAAACTCTTTAGGAAATCTGTACAATAGAAACAGAGCCCTTCTGGCAATTGCTGGTTTTGCCAAGTTTATAAGAATCTACTGGTAAATACCAATAATATAACATGGTGGTCGCAAAACACCAATCATTGCTGTTGCCTTGCATTGGCTACTAGCGAGAGCTCGGCCAGCATAAATAACTTTCGGTCATGGCAATAGGTACCAAAAGTTTACGCGACCGATCATGCGGTCCTATCTATAGGGAACCGCACGATTGGCCGGATTTACCAAACAGGTCTGACTGAACATTCGTCCAATCTAGGCAGACGGGCGATCAATCGGCTGAAAATACTGTATGATGTGTACCCAGCCTAAAATAACAAGGCAAACAGTTATTATTCTCATGGTTGGTGATGCTAGTTCGTGAGTCATCCTCTTATGTAGTTTTGACTGGTTTCCCCTATTATATAGTGTCTGCACATTTGTTACATTGTATTAAATACACCACATTGCTGGATGTGCAGCTGTAAGATCCCTGGATGTTAAATACCCCCTTCCTGTTGTTACAGATGGAAACTGTTGATATTGTTGTACAGTTTACACCAAGGACCCCTGCATGGTTTGGTGCCTGGGTGATATTTTCATAATCCGTATGCAACTTTCTTCTTACTAGTTTTTGGTGAAGGTTTGGTGGTTGCCGAAAGGCAAGTATAGGGGGTTCTGGGAATTTTTTAAGGGTTTCATCTGGATATCAGTGCACCAAGGTGTCTGACTCTCTCTTTGTTACTGAACATATTCTGTGCAGTCTAGTAGCTTGGCTGTATATGATCCCTTTCTTGGTGTGGTGAGGATGAAAACTGTTGAAATGGAAATAATTGTTTCTGTCCGTGGTTTTTTGTATAAGGATGTTTGAATTCTTCCATCTTTCAGGGTGACTGTAGTGTCCAAAAAATGTATGGATTCCTCAGAGAAACCATTCCAATTTAATTGTTGGGCGGAGTTTGTTGAAATCCTTAATAAAATGTCGTAGCTTTTCTTCTCCATGTGTCCATATCATAAAAGCATTGTCTATGTAACGATAGTTACTATGTGGTCTGTAATGTTGGGTTTTGAGAAACCTGTCTTCCAAGTCAGCCATAATAAGTTGGCATACTGAGGTGCCATTTTCTTCACATGGCTACACCCATGTGTTGTAGGTAAATTTCTTGTTAAATGTAAAATAATTATGATAGAATGAAACCAATGAGGCTGGTGAGGACTTTGGGACTGTATTTACTGTGGAGTATTTAACATCCAGGGACCTTGCAGTGTAGTTCTATTACACTGTTATTGTTATCTTGCAGTGTAGTTGTATTACATGGTAATTGTTAACTTGCAGTGTAGTTGTATTACACTGTAATTATCTTGCAGTGTTGTAGTAAACCTTTTTCCTTCTTTTGAGTTGTTGAACTACATCCTAAAGGAGGTTTAAATCTTAACATATTTAATAGTTAGGCTTAGGGACAATAAAAAAACAAGCCAGTTTGTTTTGGCTGGATTGTAGATGAAGCATATACATTGTTTACCTTTCTCCATAGAGAGAACACTGTAACATCACGTATAGGAACAAATTGAATTCTAGAATTTATAGATTTATGATGTCCTGTTCTCTATATGATCACAGGAATATTTTCCTATAGACCGTGTATAGAGGAGTTTTGAAAGAGAAGAAATGTTAAGAGTGTGAACATCTACATACAATTTCCCATAGGAGATTTTAAAATCGGCAAATGGTCTAGTTGACGCTCTGCACTCCCTCTCTGAAATGATAAGCCAATGTGTTAACATCAGGGGGGGTTATAAGCAGCCTGGATAATGCCTTACTAATGAGACATGTAGACATGTTTTCTTTTGTACAATTTGAGGTTATTTACCGTTAACCTTTTGCCTTCTGATAGTTTGTTTCTTTTTACTCCTACAGCTGTTGATAATGGATGTGTAGCTTATGTCCTAAGAACCGGATTTAACACGTCACAGGTTTGTTGACTTGATCTTATTTTACTAGAAGAAAGGGAACAGCAGATTTGGCATTTGGTGCCCTGACATTTCAGTACTGGGTTTACCTAAGATTAAGTTTTACTGTGTGGAGAGGAGCCAGTGTCAGAATCTTTTGCTACTGTTACACAACCAGTAGAGTACATGGACATCAACACTGGAAATAGTACACGCAGAGCACATGTTGTTCAGTTGGTTGGCTTTACCATATTTTATAAACCATTCAGACTTTAGGTTTGGATTCTCCCCATTTGGTCCTTTTGTGTTGACCACAGACATTTCCTCTTCCAAACCTTCTCCTAGTCAGCTACTTAGAATAGTAATATGAAGAAATAAAGCTCCATAACCTCTCTGTTAGATGTAAAAAATTACGTACGTGTCCACCATTGCCTTTCAGGGTTTAAAGGGGGGGGTCCTGGTGTTGTATATAAAATTTAGATGTGGGGATGGACATGCCTTTTAATGTCTATATTGGCTTAGATGTAGTTACCTGAAAGTAGAACTATTCTCTTTCCATCTTTATTTGTTATTTAACGGCTCTGTTAGTTACTGCTATATAATAGAAGTTCATTCCACTAGGGCTCTGACAACACAACCACTGTTTCAGTCATTCATTCCTTATAATGGTTTTCTCCTCATTTACTTTGAATAATAAAAAAAATCTTTTTTGTGTTCCTTCAGGGAAAACTACTGCGCACTATTCTCTTTGGAGTTAAGAGGGTGACTGCCAATAATCTGGAGACCTTTATCTTCATCCTCTTCCTCCTTGTTTTTGCTATTGCTGCCGCTGCTTATGTCTGGGTAGAAGGTAAACTTCTTGATAACCATTGCTTGGATTCTGAGATTCTTACTGAAAATGAAATTTGAAGAAGAAAAAAAATAAATGTACCTTTGCATCAAAATGCACCTTTTTTTATCAAAATGTATTTTATGTTAATGGAATTATGTTAATTAGATTTATTTACAACAAAGCATTATTGCAAGTTTTTCACACCAGAAAGGCTATTATCCTCCAATGCAGGGCTTCAGATACAACGCACTACAAAATTATAGCCTACCATCATGTGAACATAGACGCTGTTCACAATCTTCTATTTCTATTCCTCCCACCACCCTTCTCCTCCCATTCCCCCAGTGCAGCTGACTTAAGCAGGGTACACATTCTGGATCCTTCGTTCCCGACCGGCCGTTTGACACTTGTGATGGGTCGGCCAGGATTAAGGACTGATGGTAGCAGTCCTCCATAGAGGACCGCATATTCGAATGAACACTAAGATGTGGCCAGCCCCGGAAACCATCCAATATTTTGGCCTGATCATCCGATACACTTGTTTTAAACAATGTTTAAAAATATACCTAGTATGATACGAATAAGAAATAATACTAAATACAAATATGATTAACAAACCAGACAGAAGCAAATGTTTTATTCTTGCTTAAATCTGTTTAAGTTTATTAAAATTTGTTTACACAATAGTAGGTTTTATACATTTGATGTGCATTCATGCTATTGTATGTACTGGAATGTAAACTAAATTAACACACTTGCGCCAAAACCTTTATTTAAATAAATCAAATTAAAAAAAAAAAATCATATTTTTATTAAGAACCTGAAAAATATAAACACATTTTCTACAATCTCTATGATAACAAAGATATTTTTTTAACTAAATGTTTATATGTGGCCAATAACAAGTACGAACATTTTGTTTCCCTCTCTGCCATTGTTTGTTCCTGGCATTATCCAATGGCAAAACCTGCTCCTATACCTAAGCGGCAAAAAGCTCATACAGGCCTGCGATCGTCGCCCCTTGACACACGATGTGTATGAACGGGCTTTTCATCCAACAATCGAGCCTTGTTATGGGCGTTTTGTCGGCCATAACAGCTTTGCTGTTGGGACTTGTTCATGGTCCGCCTGGTGGATCTGTCGGCTACCACGATCACACGTGTGTATGAGCCTTTAGTTGCTTAGATACAGGAGTAAGATCTGTCAGTGGATAATGCCAGGCACAAACGATGGCAGAGAGGTAAATCGCATATTTTTCTAAATGAAAAAAGGTTCCGGGGGAAGAAATAGGATAAGAACTACAGAACTATAGCATCAGTATTGCACACTATTTTTAGGAATTATTTATTTAAGGTTAAATCTCCTTTTCATATATGAAATGCTCTATTGGTTTTAGGTACTAAAGACCCAAGCAGGAATCGTTACAAGCTGTTTCTGGAATGCACTCTTATTCTCACTTCAGTTGTTCCTCCAGAGTTACCTATTGAACTTTCCTTAGCAGTGAACACTTCCCTGATTGCTCTGGCAAAACTTTGTGAGTATTCAGGATGTAACCTGTATAAACCAATAGTCCTTATAGTGTTTCTCTTTAAAGGACCTTTAATCGTTTAATTCCAGATGTATACTGTACTGAGCCATTCCGGATTCCATTTGCTGGGAAGGTAGAAATCTGCTGCTTTGATAAAACTGGCACTTTAACCAGCGATAGCCTGGTCGTTCGTGGTGTGGCGGGGCTTAAGTAAGTAATCATCCTAAAGGACCAATCAATGTAGTAGTTTTTTATTCTATTGTAGCAAAGATTTAAGATGTGTGTAAACGCACAAACATTTCATTTAAAGAAACCTTGACAAAATCCACTGTTCTTTTTCAAGAATTGCAGCTCCCAGCATGTCCTGTAGATGGCAGAGTAATTTATTAATGGTGGTGTGCTTTTCTGTGGTCTGATTGGTTAATGAATAGGTTGATTGACTTCAGTACGGTAGCACATATTTGTAAATTGAGGCCCATATCGTTTAAGCATCATCACGTAGATTGGATGTGGATTCTTCTGTCCAACTACCTTTATACACTAATACGTTTTAAAGGGGAACTGTGGTCCAAAAATTACTTTAGGTAAATTGATAGGAATTGCTCCCCTGAGAATTTTTGCAATTTATTTCCATTGTTTATTTTGCATAGTTTTGAAGATATTTACATTTTTGTGTGTGATATGGCAGCAGCATCACCAGGTCCCCTGCACTTCCTGCTCTGAAACGGTCAGTCAATCTGTCCTGTGTCTCCTCCTCCCCTTTGCAGCCCCCTCCGGTCCCTCCCACTCATGGACCCCATGGTCCCTCCAGTTGCAGGCCCCCCATGGCCTATTATCTTACAGCCCCATGTGGCCCCGCCCACTCGTGGGTGTCTAAGCCCCGCCCACTTGTGGGTGCCATGGGTTACTCAGGCACACACCCCCTACAGAAAACTCTGTGGAAAAGCCTTTTCTGCCTGAAAAGGCTGTTTTCACACAGTGAAAGAGAAGGGCTGTAGATTCCCTTACCTTCTCTGTCAGGACTTCACACAGCAGAGAGGAGGGACTTCCTGTCTCCCTCACACACTGAGGGAGTCTGAGGCTGTGCTCGCCGGCGGCACTGTGCAGGAGAAGCCCCAGGAATGTCAGAAGTCAGCCTCCCACCCAATAACTTTCTGGTCAGTCATTTCTGTATATCTTGGGCTGTGGAGCACGTAGAGAGGTGGTTGATGGCTCGTTTTAAAGGTAGGAAACTGGCCTTTCATTTAAACTTGTTTGGAGACCACAGTTCCCCTTTAATGTTACTAATCAGACCTGTAACTGTATCGTAATGCTTTAATGAGATTTGACTGTAAGTATTGTGCAGAGCAGCTTTATTTTTTCTTGGCTTTTCTTCCAAACACACAAGTTTTGAGGTTATCTCCTCTGAAAAAAATGTTTAGTTTTATTGAAGAATGGGAGGTAAAGGAGCTGTGTATTACCTCCCATTCTTCAATAAAATGATCAGGAGCCAGGAGAGATGGTAAGGAACTTACCCGATCGCTTGCTCCCCTGACAGGTTCCAATGGACTCTGTCTTCTATGTGCAGAGGACGCAGCAGAGGAGCGATCAATCGGGTAAGTAGCTTACCTTCTCTCCCGGCTCCTGCAGGTTATATTGAAGAACGGGTGGTAAGACACAGCTCCTTTACCTCCCATTCTTCAATAAAACTAAAATGGCCAAACTTTTTTTTTTCAGTGGAGATACCCTTTAATATAAAATATGAAACCACCTAATTGGATTTTTCTCCTACAGGGATGAAAAGGATATTACTCCTATCACGGATATTCCATTAGATACTCACAGGGTGCTAGCAACATGTCACTCTCTTGTTCAGCTGGACGATGGAACACTGGTCGGTGATCCTCTAGAGAAAGCCATGCTCACAGCTGTGGACTGGACATTAACTAAAGGTAAGAAATTCATCTCTGGCCTTGTGGGTCTGCATTCAGAATACTTTGATATGGTCCGCTTCTCTCAGGTGAGTTGGTGGGGTAGGTTTGGCTCTGTATTCCAGAAAGGAGACCTACTACTGGACCAAACATGACATTAAAGTGATAGAGCGATGTCTGTTATCTGAACCATTTCTTCTTGGGAAGCAGTTTTATTTCTGATGTTTAAATGCTTGCTAAGCGGAATATGAGCGAGGGAGGATACAGGATAGCCCATTTCAAAGGGAGCATGTCTATATAGGAAATGCTACCTATGGAACATTTTAGGAAAAGGTTCTGGGAGGATTTAAAGAACATGTTTTTCCTCTTTGAACATCCTTCAGTTCCATTGATAGTTTAGTTCCTAAACCAGCATCACATTACACCTTCCCAGGCCACTGAAATGAATGAAGAATTGTATAACTGGCTCGGAGGAGATAATATATTTTTCATGTGCAAGTTAAATAGGACTGTTGGTAGTAAAATAAATGAATTTACAGTGTGCCAAATGTTTTGTCCAGTGTCTTATATAGGTATGAAGGTTATATGTTTTGGTATTTATGGCAAATAAGACTAATAAGTGATGTATTTTATAATTTAAGGGTTTCCTGAGTGTGGGGGGTGGCCGTGTAATTAGTAGAATAATATGGGACAAGCCTATTTGATTGATGTGCACACATTCATTGATTCACCTACTGGATGTCATAGCTGATATTGTTATATTTATTTGTTTTACCTTCTCAGATGAGAAAGTCTTCTCTAGAAGTATCAAAACACAGGGCCTGAAAATCCACCAACGGTTTCATTTTGCCAGCTCTCTGAAGCGAATGTCTGTGTTGGCTTCTTATGAACGTCCAGGCTCAACAGACCTGTGCTATGTGGCTACTGTAAAGGGAGCTCCAGAGACACTACATAAGATGGTAGGCAACTGGTTACTGGCAGCAATGTGAATGAAGGCAAATGCTTCTATTCATATGCCTTAAGGTGACCATACATTAGAAGACAATGCCGCTCAACGCAACATGAATGGGAGAGAGCAGCAAACATGGGGTAACTTAAAAGATATTAGGTTGATTTGACAAGCTAACCTTAAGTCATGCTAATATCTGTTGATGTATGGCCAACATTGCCCTCAACCACTAGTTTAATTTTTACTACTACAGAGCAAGGTTTATATGACAAGTTTCAAACCGCAGATTTGCAAGCATCAATTTGAATATTGAAGTTCACTTTGCACTAAAGCTGATTTCACTTTCACTCGTTTCACTTTTCAATAGTTTTCTCACTGTCCTGAATACTATAACCAAGTACACACAGAGATATCTCGTGAAGGAGCGAGGGTCCTAGCCCTGGGGTACAAGGAGCTTGGCCATCTTACCCATCAGCAGGTAAGCGCATATTCGGTGAGACATAGATCTGAATGTTTTATGATCATTGTTTATCGGTAAGGATGTCATTGGAATGGACTAAAGCAAGGTACAGATGTGTGATTGCGGACTTGACGCCAATCAGTAGAAATTACTGTTAGGAACATTCCAAGGATGTGGTGCATCCTGGGAAGAAGAAGGACCGTTAGAACCTGAAATGTCAGCTCACTAATGTCAACAGTAGGGAACAGCAAAGGGTATGAAATCCACTGATTTTTCAAAATGGGAGAGAATATGTAGAATAACTAAGAAGGCATTACACAAACTAACAATTCAACAAATATTGATCATTTCCTCTAAACTGTTGCTTTAAGGTATTATGTTAGCATTTATTTTCTGCCATAGTATCTCTTTACTATGGAGAAGTTGCAAAAGGCTTAACTTAACCTTAAATAGTAGAATGAATTGTAGTTGAAGTGGCATTTTTGCTGGACCCCTGCCCTATTTTACATCGTAGCTACATACTCCAGTGTTTTAATGGGCCGCAGTTCAAATTCCCTAGACTTGTTTAAGGTGCATTTTGTAATGGGTCACCTGTATATTTATCCCTATTGAACCTATTTAATATTAATATTAATACCTCTGGAATTGACTTCCATTTCCCAGGCTGTTCCTATAAACAGTGCCATTCACTATGCTCACTGTACTGCTCCTCATCTCTCAATCCTCTCTTTTCCCAGATAGCAAACAAACAGCCAATACGTGACCATGTTCAGTGCTGTGTATTACCAATACAACAAAATGGTTACTTGGCAGTCAAACAATAAGTGGACTTTGCATCATAAATTCAATGTGTGGAGTTTCTAGCAATGTATTTATTGTCATTTATATTGTATTGTTATTTGATAAAATGTGTTATTCCTCTCAATTTTCTCTTTTTTCTATTAGGTGCGGGAAGTTAAAAGGGAAATGCTGGAGTGTGACCTGAGATTCGCCGGATTCATTGTGGTCTCTTGTCCTTTAAAAGCCGACTCTAAAGCGGTCATCAAAGAGATTCAGAATGCTTCACATCATGTAAGATTTCAGTTATAAAGTTAATTCTTATGCCTTTTGGCCATTGGGATTTGCACTGTGGGGCTAAGTTCCTTACAGCAGAAACTGGACAAACAAAAAGGTTTACCGTCCGTCAACAACTGGTTGGACCACTCCTGCTGCTGTGGCTCCAGGGTTGTCTTCAAATTCTTCCAGGGTCTCCAATCGTACCCTAAACAACACATATTAGACATGAGATATGGTAGATTAAGACATCTGAAAATATTTTGTGCTGTATAGGCTGTATTTGTAGTCTCTGCACCACTACATTTTTCGGGTATCAGGTACCCTTTCTCAACCGCACAGACCATTTTCAACTGTCTCAATCCACCAGATCTTATGTCTAACACATTGCTTCTTTATCCTCAGTTTCTAAGTGTCCTTAGACACTTGCGGTAGAGTACAAATCTTATCTACACATATGGCTGCTTTCTCCTTAGACGCTTGGCCAAAAAGGAGCTTAGGTTCAAAGGGGTTAATAGACAATAACATGGATGTTATTAAAGCATGTGTTACCATGTACAGTCAAGAAGACACTGGCCAGGCCCAGCCATAGCCAGTTGTTTAAAAGAGCTAGGCAAACAGCGCTGTATACTGCTGGTTGAGACCATACTAATGAGGCAGCCCTTCACACAGTCACGCCAATATCTGTGGGAAGCTCTCAGATTGGAAAATGTTTTTATCCTCCCTTTACCCAGTCCATTCAGCCCTATATTTTACATCTTCTCACCCTTAAATGTGTTCCCATTTTGAGCCTTTACTCAAACAAGCTTGTTCTCCAGGTGGTGATGATAACAGGAGACAACCCTCTGACTGCCTGCCATGTTGCCCAGGAACTCCATTTTATTGAGAAGCAGCACACTTTAATATTTCAGCATGCCCAGGACACACAAGGTTAGTAGACACAACAGTGATCTGCTTATAGCGTGTTACAGTTGGTATGACACCAACATGCTCAGTATAAAACAGACCTGGGTTTAATTCCGCCTACATCAGTAATCTTATGAAAATAAAAGCCGACTGTTTATTAAAAGTTAGATATCTTGTATGTAGAAAAACTAATGGAAACATTGGGTAGAGTGGAGGTTCATTTAAAGGGCAACTGTGGTCTCCAGACAAGTTAGGTTTAAATGAAAGCCTGCAGTATTTTCTTTATAATGAGCCGACAATCACATCTCTGGCTTCACCCTGTGAGAAATGATATTGAGTTGAATGTTCAAACTTCCTGCTTCCAGTAGATTGAATGACATCACCTTATCTCTGCTAGCCCATCTGCCCCGGGGGAGAAGCATGCTCAGTAAAGACTTAATGCTGGAGAAATCAGGAAGTACCTGGGGGGGAAATTGACAGTTGAGAAGAGAAGCCTATTAATGCAGACAGGCTGGTCGCATGAAGAGTTCAAGCAGGAAGTAATATTACTGAACCTTTCCAGCATTAACTTCTCACAAATTGTATCTAGAGATGTGATTTAGGTTTTATTTTGAAGGTGTGATGGAAGGCTTTTTATATAATCCTTTTGGATTCGAGTTTGGAAGAATTCGAGACCACAGTTTCCCTTTAAGCAGCAATGGATGGTATTGCATCTCCACCTCCTCTGTGATTTAAAGTAACCTACTGTATTACACACAAACTATTTGGCTAATTGGGTACAATTTGGACATTTTACTCTTAAGGTAACCATACATTAGGCCGATTTAATGAACAATGTGACATTTCCATTGATTGGCGGAAAAATTTAACATTTTCCCGATCTTATTATGCGACATTAGATCGTAAAATCAATTTTAATTATGATCAGGAAAGTTGTTTTTTTAAGTTGATTGGTGAAATGATTGTAGTGTTTTCTGAAGTTCCGATTAAATGTAAATGTAATGTAACCTCACAATAGACGACATTCGACATTAATCACGAAACTAATTGAATCTCTAACAATATTTATGGTACATCTACGTACAATTAACATTGTATATCTGTTTATCAAAATATCGGTCGGTTTAAGATCGTAATTACAATCTTATGGCCACCTTTAGGGGTGTACTCACTTTCGTTAGGTACTGTATCATTTACATCTAACAAGCTGGGGTACTGGATATTGCCCATATCCGCTCTTGTATTAATACATTTTAAATTGCATGTCCACTCCCACCCCTACTTACCTTTAACAAAACTGCCTCCTATCTCTACTTGCAGAACCCGAACCCTCGCTGGTTGGTAGGCACCTCCTCTGCTGCTGTGATGTCTTAAGCAGCAGCAAAGAGTCAGTGATTGGCTGTGACATAAGTGTCATGGCCAACACTGGCTTTCAGACCTGGAAGCTGCAGAGGAGAATGCAAAGCCGTGGTGAGGTTCTGTAAGTAGAAGTTTTGTTAAAGGTAAGTATAGCAAGATTTTTACATGGAGCGGCTGAACCTTTTCTTAAAATTATGGGGTGGGTGGATATGTCCTTTAATGTTCCAGCTTGGACAGATCTGGGGGATATGTTAAATCTAGATATAAACTGGCTACACACAAACATAAGGGTATGTGTTGATATATTTGATAGATTTTCATTCTTTTTGCCATATAAAGAAGCTCTGTTTTGCTTTTATCTTATTGCATTGTCATCTTTCGTAGAGTCCTGCTGGTTGTGGCAGTCTATCGATGGTACAATCACCTTGCCAGCTTTTCCAGATTCTGTTCAAGCTTTTAGTGCCAACTATTACCTGTGTTTGACTGGGGAAGGCCTGTCTTACCTACAGTCTGTCAAGAATAACCTGCTTCTGGCCCTTATTCCTCACATTCAGGTCTTTGCCAGAGTGGCCCCTAAACAAAAGGTAATTATACTGACTAACCGACTTCTTCATATAGTGGGACAGAGGGATTTTGTGGTATTGAAGGACTTAAACCTGAGTCTAGAATAAAATGGTTTAATTGTCTTTACTACATATCCAAACAGGGCTCTAACTCTTATTGTGCTTGCCTTGTTAATAAAGGGCAACTAGATGCAATTAAAAGGCTTGTCAGTAGTTTGTAGGTACAAATTCAATACAGACATTCTATTTACTTTGGTTAACTGTGCAGTATCGGACATTTCTAAATTTCCGTAATAGATAAGGAAGCCCTAAGATAACACACATTACTGACTGTCTATTGACTTGCAGGTTTAAATAAACTTAACATTTAGGACATGGGTGGGACATGTGATGTTTGCTGTTTTTTACCCTGTTTTACAGATGTGTTATAACCTTTGTGTCCCGTACAGGAATTTGTTATTACTAGTCTAAAAGAACTTGGATATATTACCTTAATGTGTGGAGATGGTACCAATGATGTGGGTGCTTTGAAACATGCCAATGTGGGTAAGTTAAGATATTTGGATCTTCTGTAGAGAATTCAATATATAACTCTGTAATAAAAGGGAAGTTTACTTTTTGTTCTACTCTACATCCCCATTGTGATTCATGTGTAGTGCTGGTCATTGGCAGAAAATCTGCAAAACTGCTTCCCATTGCAATGTATATATGAAGCCCCTGTCCTTTAAATACTCACTATTCCTTTGAGAGCTATTTCACACAAAAACAATGTAACATTTTTCCATTACTGTGGAATTGTGGGAATCCCCTGCAGTTTCACCTTTACTTTTCCACTAATTGGTCGGTATAGTCAGAACTTTGATACAGAGCTGCTCTTATAGTCAGTCTGAGGCCACTCTGCTGTGGACCTGCTCAAGACTCTGATTGCAATTACAATGCAACCTCTCATTACATTGATTAACCTATTTTCTTGAATTTGAATGAGGCCTAGTTAAAGAAATGATTTGGTTTTAGGGGTTTGATGTTCAATGTATTATTGCTTGGGATTTCTCATCTGAAGTGATTCAGATTTAAGCTTAAGCTAAAATAGAAATGATCATGGATTGATTCTATAATTCCTGATTTACCGGATACCTTTTATTAAAATAAGCCCCTTTATTTGTATTTGTACTGTTTTAGATGGTTAATGTAGGTACAGAACAATAAGGATCAGCCTGACACCATAAACTGTGATTAATCGACTAATATCAACTGGATATACCATTTTGCACTTTTTATTGAAGAAGCCCTATTTGTTTTTTGGCTTACTAAAGACAGTGTATCCATGAATGAGTTATTACAACTCAATCTGTATTGGCAGGTCTATATGGTGTTTATCTTTAATGAGTTTAAATAATAGAATATTAATAGAAATGTTGACATCAAAAATGAGTGTTTAAAGGGGAACTAAAGTAATAAAACCCTGTTTGTCTTGGGCCCAAATTCTTAAATCTTAATAATGGGCAGTCATTGCAACCAGTGGAAAGGTATACATTGCAATATGCGTGCCCTCCCTTAGCTAGCACTTCCGTTGGAGTGGTGCCAGATGGGAGCACAACCTTATCTATCTATTTTGTCCTAACTAGGGTAATCCCATGGGTGTGGACCTAGCGGTTTAAGTCATCAAAAATACATAAAGGAGAAATTGGGGCTTTAGTTCACCTTTAATAGAAATGTCAAATTGCGGTTGATGCCTTCGAACAGGGGGTACACAAACTACATTGCTTTACAAGCATTCTTCATTGACTGATCACTTGTATTCTGCTTCTTATATAAGGGGTTGCTTTGCTTGCCAATGCACCAGAACGTTTACCAGAGAAGAAGAGGAAACCCAGGGAGACAAATGATGCCAGGCCGCCTAGCCATTCCTTTAACAGTAACACTATCAAACCTACTTCCAGGGCAGCTAAGAACAGGATCATGTCCCAGCGAGAGGAGCAACAGGCTTTGCACAGGGTTAGTGAACCAAGCATGAATGAGTTTTACAATTTATCTAGTCAGTGTAGGTTGGTTATTTAAGGCTATATTGGATGGTAATGCTTCTGTCACAGTCAAAGAGGTGGAAACCGAAGGGGGATATATACTCTTCCCCTTTTCTAGTTAAGATTCCTTTCAATTAAATGAAAAAGCATTATTATTGTCTGAACCAAAGCAAATATTTGTTACACCATGACTCCTTATAGCAGTATAAAGAGTGGTGTTTACAGCTAGCACTGTGAGCTTTGACATTGTCAGTACGATTGCTCCGCCCCCCACGCCTTTCTTACACATGTCATCATGTGACTGTTACACACTTCCATGTTTATCCTTACTTTTCCAGTGTAACTTTAGAAGAATATAGATTAAGATCCAGAGAAGCTACATACATCCTAGGCTTATTTAAAGGGAATGAGAGAGCTCTTTTAAATAGAGGGCACTTGTATAGAGACCACAGTTACTATTTAAGGGCAGCTCTAATTTTTTTCTATGTCTATTTCCAGGAAAGAATTAGCCAGGTCCTGAAGGAGCTAGAGGAAGACCAGTTACAAGTGGTAAAGCTGGGAGATGCCAGTATAGCTGCACCCTTCACATCCAAACTTTCATCTATTCAATGCAGTAAGTGTCCTTTTTACCTTAGGAAAACAGATCTGTTCTCTATATTTTGTTTCAGTAACACATGCACAGATCTGTCATTAGTTAGTTTGCCAGTTTTTGCTGAGCAATCTATAGCCGTACAGTTTACCTTCCACAGGGGGAAGTTAAATTAATATTACATGTTCCTTATTGGTCACAATTTTGATAGATGCCACTAAAATGTGATTGCTGAATAAACTGTTTTTTTTTCTTCTAGTTTGCCATGTTATAAAACAAGGGCGCTGCACTTTGGTAACCACCTTGCAGATGTTTAAGATCCTTGCTCTAAATGCTCTTATTCTTGCCTATGGGCAGAGTGTCCTGTACCTTGAAGGGGTGAAATTCAGTGACTTCCAAGCTACTTTGCAAGGCCTTCTGCTAGCTGGGTGCTTTCTGTTTATATCCAGGTCAAAGGTGTGTTATGTTCGCTTGATGTTAAATTCTGAAATCATTAGATTATAAGCTCTACGGGGCATGAAGCTGTTTCCTCATGTTACATGTTTCAAGCACTTGTATATTTCATGGTGCACATACTTATTTATGTGTACATACATACATCAGAATTAAATAATGCCTAACATTGTGAAGGTTTTCCTTCATCCAGGACATGGTATATCTGTTGTATTCAATTAGATCAACTGGACTAAAAGTTTAGTTCTTGAAGACATTTCGCTAGTCATCTGACTGGCTTTCTCAATTCAGAATGACTTGTACAAGAATCTGTTATATAACAGCCAGGTGTTGGGGACCTTCTGAATACACGGTGTGCATTGTGAATTGGCTTTTCTGTGCTGGGCCATAAGTTGGTGCAGAAGCTGAGATCAAACAGCTGCTGCACCAACATATGGCCCAGCACAGAAAAGCCAATGCTTTGGGTCAGGACTTGGCCGTGTACCTGCATCTTAAGGAAAAAGACATACATTTGCAGATTGCTATGTCAACATCTTGGCAAAGGAACAGGACTTGTTCAAGAGAGGTGTCAAGGAGGTCATTTATGTGAAAATAAAGAAACCAAGCCTGAATAGAGGTGGGGGTGTCTGCAGTGTACAATGCTTTTTTTTAACACCTTACCTTGGGCAGTTTTGACAACATCTCTTAGCCACAATGCAGTCACATCTTGCATTCAGAAGGTCCCTAACACCTGGCTATAATATGCTAATTGGCACTTTCCAGGGTACTTAATTGCCAACAAAATCTTGTACAAGTCATTCTGAATTGAGAAAGCCAGTCAGATAACTAGTCCAATTGATCTAACTGAATACAACAGATAATGCCTAACATTACATTTATATTTACATATTTATTTTAACTGGAAAAAAACAACAAAAGGTACAGTTTTCTCCGCCCAAATGGTGCATGCCCCTAGTACATCAACCTGGACAAGTACACAACCAATCACACATATACACACTAACACATGATGCAGTCACCAGCTAAAAACCTGGATATTCTTCCTGCCCAAGAAGACAACTAAGCTTTCTGTAAATATGTTAAGAAATTCAGCCAACACATTATATTCAGGTAGAACATTTCACAACCTTATTTCTCTCACAGTGAACAACCATTTATCTAGCTTAATCTGAAATCTTTTTTTCTCAAGTTTATTCAGGCAACTTCTAGACTTCTGTTCACCCCTATGAGAAAAATATCCCCTGCCAATTGTCTGCAGTTCCCTCTTACATAATAGTAAAGGATTATCTCCCCTATCTTTCATAATCTCCATAACACACATTCTCCATTCCTTTATCACTTTAGTTGCCTATCTCTGTACACCTGCCATCATTTTGATATTCTGATATTTATGTGTAGAGCTATATAACGTTCATCACCATTTACTAAGTGTTCTGGGAATGGCGGGAAATAATATTAATAGAACATAGGAAGCAAAATGAAGCTATTCTGCATTAAGTGGGTGTTATGGAGATGAATTGTATAATACTTGTTGCTAATCCTTAGTGGGAATAGCAATGACAATCTGTAAATGAGACCATGATTTACTGGACAGTACAAATACAGTTGGAGATGCAGGTTATTCAGAATGGCAGCCAACAATAAGAGGCCTGTGTCTCACTCAGATATTATATTAGATGGAGTTCCCAGACTTTGATTCATCTCTGAACTGATCAACTCTGATCAACATAGTAATATGATTTGCATTGTTTATTTCAGCCACTAAAATACCTTTCCAGGGAGCGCCCACTGCCAAACATCTTTAACCTGTACACAATCCTCACAGTAATCTTCCAGTTCCTTGTCCATTTCTGCAGTCTCATCTATCTGTACCGTGGGGCTATGGCACGTACAGAGACCAGGTGAGGGTTCGTATTACGGGAAGGGGGGGTGGGTCTAATTGTGTATTATTTAGATAACATATGGCTCTTTCTGTCAATCTCAAATATTTACTTTTCTGCAAACAGCAGGAGATTGTCTGTGTGATTGTGTTGCAGCCAGGGTTAGAATGTTACTTTGTATTTGGTTTCACATGGCTACATGGTCATTGTTTTCTGAAACGTTCTACTGTGTCATGACAGTCGTATAAAAGACAATACTCCAATCTTTGTTTTTTTACCGTATATACTCGAGTATAAGCCGAGGTTCCTATTTTTACCTGAAAATTAGGAAAACATGATTGACTAAGGCTTGACATTATGACCACTCCTGCCTTCTGATTCTATATTGTTCTGAGGCTTTAGTTGCCCTTTAAATGGACAGCAGAATTCCCATACAGTAATAGCCAAATCCAGTATGGCTATTAAGGCAATCTTTTTAACAATAGATACCATCCTCCTAATTCTGTATTGGGCATTAGTTGCCCTTTAAATGGACCGTAATCCCATACAGTAATCCCCAATTCCTTGGCACTCCAGATGTTTGGAAACTACATCTCCCAGCATGCTTTCAATCCAGGTAAGGTACTTCAGCAATCCAGCTGTGAAATCTAGTGTGAAATCTGGCGCCCCCTCGCTCCGGCAGCCGGATTTCACAATGGGGTGAGTGACTTGTGTATAGGCCGAGGTTCAGTTTTCAGGGCTATTGTTAAAGCCTGAAAACCTTGTCTTATGCTCGAGTATATACGGTACTTTAGAAAAATGGAATTTGCAAGTTCAGTTTCTGCCTGAAGATGGCAGCAGATACCATGTTCTTTCCTGTCATACACACATCTATAAGGTTTTTTTTTTTTTTTTTTTTTTTGGGGGGGGGGGGGGGGGTTTAAAAAAAAAAAAAACAAGCCAGTATGTTTCTTTTCATTTCCGTCCTAGACAAGAATGCTAATGTGCTTATATTTTACAAGGGTGGGTGCATTATTTACTATGTAGTACAATGACTGTACTGTAAATTATATCCTTATAAACAGTGCTTTCTTATGTCATCTTCTGTTATAGGGGGGTGTTATTTACTATATAAGTAAAGTGCTAGGCAGCTCCCATCATGCAGAATGCTGTATTTATTTAGGAGTGTAAATTAATTACAAAGTTAGTTCAGTCTTTGTCCATTGTTTCCAGTCAGCCTGAAACTGCAACTTCTTTTAATTTTCAAGGAAAGAAGAGTTTGTGGATTTGTATAAGGAATTTGAACCAAGTCTTGTGAACAGCACAGTGTATATAATGTCAATGGCAATGCAGATGGCAACATTTGCCATTAATTATAAGGTAAATTGTATATATGTGTTTGTCTATAGGTGGTGACTGTTATTGAAATGTATTTGTTTTATTTGCTGTGATAAAGAAGCAAAACTTACAATTGATTTGATTTTAATTTTGAAGAAACAAACAAAAATGTTGTTATAGATTTAAAGTAAATATTGAATGGTTTCTGTCTGTCACATGTTGCAATCCCTATAGCAGGAGTGGCCGGCCTACCCTAGGCTTAGGAAACCTCTTTGGAATAGCAGTCGGGCTTTGTACCCAGTTTTTACTTTAACCGCAAGGCTCGCAGTCTTTTTGCTGATGTAATAAAAACTAAATACAATGTAATACTTGTTTGTATGGGGGGGGGATTTCATTGTAACAATGTGTATGTTGTGTTGACATTTTGATTTTTCTCCATTGTGTTAGAGATTTTGTAGGAAACCTGCTTTGAGATTTCTGTGTGGAACGTTCAGTTTTTCTTGCAGCACATTATAGTTGTCCAGTTAAAAATGAATAAGGATCCATTTTTATGTACCCTCCTGCAGGCTTTGGTTGGTGGAGGATGCAGGGAAACCTACTGTTTCATGAAAGCTGTAATGCCCAAGAAATATTGTATATCTATTGCACCAACAAAAAAAAGTGCACTAAATATCTCTTTCCATCAGTATTCTTAAGTTGTCGGAGGATCCTGGGATCTGTAGGATTCTGGAAGATGGCATGACACAGCTCCTCCCCTAGACCTCTAAGATTATAGCGCTAGCACTGCTGTGTATTCATTCCGTTTGCTTCCTAGGATAAATTGATAGTTTCCCAGGAGCAGGGAAGACTAGTCTAGCTTTGAGGATATGTAACTAACATGTCTTCAAATTTATTTTTAAATTGCCGTACATGGTGTGTCTTGTTAATGCAAATTACATTTTATTTACTTTTTCTTTTTACTCAACATACCCCTCTCTGTAGGTAGATGGAGAGCCATGGATTGATTTTTGCAGAATCTTGTGTTTTTATTTTAGGGTCATCCTTTCATGGAAAGTCTAAGAGAGAACAAGCCCTTACTCTGGAGTATAATCCTCTCAGGTGTGGCCATCCTGGGTCTCTTATCTGGTTCTTCTCCAGAGTTCAATGATCAGTTTGGTTTGGTGGATATCCCAATGGAGGTAATACAGCTTAGTGTTTAGTAGTTTTATTTAACATACAAACTCCTCTTCGGTTAAAAAAAATTCAATTGATTCTGGAGAGGATTTCTGTTTCCTGATCTTCCTGATTCCATGTTTCCATAATTCCTGCCATTACATTACTATGTTACCAGGATATTGTTATAAGTCATACGGACAGCATTGTGTATCCAGGAGATGCTGAAAAGGTTTATTTGCTATAAATCTTACCCACCACCCTGATAATTCAGCCAAATCAAAATCCTTCTACTAACCTCAATTGCATTACGTTCTATTCTTTATCTCATGTGCTATGTGTTCCTGCATGTGCCCTTTGTTCTTTATGATGCTATTTTCTCTACAACCCCTGGCTAAAACTGGGTACATTCATGGCTGATAGAAGACAAATCCCACTGGATCCTATTGAAATTGTCACCTGAATGATCTAATTGTACTCTGCAGATTATAGAGAGGCCAGATTGTTTAAAGGGCATCTATAGTGAAAAAAACACATTGGTCCATTGCAACGTTTTTCCATGTTTGTCAGAACATGTTTTTTTCCATGTTGTCAGAACTCTGTGCAGCGCTTCCCCCTCCCCTCTGTTGCCTCCTCCGTGTCTCAACTCCGGCTAACCGACAAGCTTATCATGTGCAGTAGGAGTAGTTCAACATCCTGAAAAACCCACCCACGCACAGTGGCCAATAGAAAGCAAGCTGTCCTGGAGACACGGATCTCTCTGTGTCCTGATCTCTCTCTTTGTGACCCATCATCAATCAGTGAATTCTATCAAGAAGGGGGGTCAAGTGCAGCCTTAAATCTGCCATCAAAGCTATCTCTCTGCCCCTGCTAATGCTCTTATTTCTATGTTTATTACAGAGCATGGAGGAGGGAGGGACTTGCGCAGGGAAGAGGATCACGTCACAGGGATTTGATTGACAGTACAAGTAGGAGTAGAGGAATGCAATCACGTATTCTAACTTGTGTATCTCAGGTCACAGGGAATCTGAACAAAGTGATGACACTCTTGGGGGGAATTATAGTTCTCATGGAAAGAAAGAAAAAAAATGTTATATTTTAGCACTATAGATGCCCTTTAAGTGTGTATTTTTGTAGCTGATGACAGACAATCTTTTCTCTAATCTTCTCTGAAAGTTGAGATTGACAGTCCAGTCTAGCTCTGCCCCATACTGAGTTTGGGACCTGCGAATGAGAAGGCTTGCAGGGCTCACATTCCTTTTGGTCAGGCCCCAGACACAAGTTGGGGGCAGATCGAACTGGACTGGCAATCTCAACTTCCAAATAAGATTGTAGTAGCTGATTAAAGGTAAGCCCAGGGGTGAGGACCTCATGTTCATGTCATCTTGGTTTAAAATGTACAGTGCTGTGTGCTTGAGTGGTGTCAAATAAAAATATACATACATACATAGTATAAATGTAAAATGGAATCCACCTGTTCATAGTCTATCAGTATCAATGTCAACTTTTTTTCCTTTTTGAACAGTTTAAGATGATCATCGCCCAAGTCCTTTTCGTAGATTTCTGTGCCGCATGGGCAGTGGACCGTGTTCTTCAGTATCTTCTTGGAAGTTCTAAACTCAGAGTGCCTTCCTGAATGTGGATATAGGATACAAAGGACCTTGACTGCTGCCATGTTGACCACAGTTCAGTATTCAGGCTGGATACCTCGGGACGCCGTCCGCCCGTTATGGGATGGGAACCCCCGAAAATCAGAACGAAAGGGAAACCATCTTAACACTTGAAACTTCCCTGAACTATGTTTGGGACACGACAAACTGAATCCTATTTTTTTCTACAGGAGTTCGCTTTTGGAAAGCGCCTAAATTTATTAAATAAAACAACATTGTCAAGTTTTAAATATTTCATTTTATTGAAACCGATAATTATTTATACCAAACTCTGACCAAGATTAAACTGTGACATAATACATGGAATTCATATTGTAAAACACAGAAATGATTGTTTTGTTTGTTGTTTGTTTGCAGTCTAGCTGCATGGTCCACAGACAAAATGCAACCGTAGCTTAAAGGAAGATATAACATGGTGGTAGACAGATCCTGAAACAGACCAATATAAAACATACATGTAACAGGCTTCAAAAATCTTTTTTTACCTTTCTAATCAAGTTACAAGTACAGGTCATGGCCAAACATATCTCCAAATGAATACATTACATGAATTAAACATCTTTAGATTTCACGAATTACAGGGCTTTAAAAAAACAAACACAAGATTTTAACAGCCTGTGCAAATTTACATTACTACAAACCCTAACCAAGCAGTATAAAACTAGAATATTCTGATGACAGCCCTTGGTTAGACAGATGGATTATTCAATTCAAAAGCATTTCGTAAAATCATGTGTTGTGGAACTTTAACAGAGGCTTAGCAACTGAATTGTGCTCCATACACTTTTAAGTGTAGCTCACTATATATTTACAATCATTCGTATTCTTTAGTGGTACTTATACCTTACAGCCCAGTGTTCCATAGACATTTTAATTACTTTTGGTAGAAAAATACATCATGTGTTTACAGGCTCAGGTTGAGTATTAGAGGGTGCATTCTATAGACAATATAACACTAATAACTAATGTATTTATTTCTGGGCAGTGACATTTGGATCCCAACACTGAATGGACTGAATTTTCACTTCAGTTCCATACATTATCATCTTATCAGGCTTGTTGTGCTGGAGCACAAGGCAACCCTATTACACATGGATTACATGCAGGTGGGTGTCTAAAAGCACAAATTGACCTTGAATTCTTGGGCAGTAACTGATGGGTGACTTAATAGATTTTTTTGACTATGTCTTCAGCAAGTAATGGCAAGCTTTATTTACATGTCTGGTGGCAGAGTTGTGCTTCCTGGCTGTCTTGGATATGTAGCCTTGTCTCCTACTGATTTGCTGGTAATTTGCATGCTATGACCCACCCGTGTACAATTCAGTAATACCTTTAAAATGCTCTCTGCACATTTCAATATATTGATATTTCCTGTTGGCTTGGTTTGAATAGTGAGAATCTGTGACTTGTGTGCATTCTATGAAGGAATTGGATATGAGGCTCTGATACAATAACCGACAAGCTTATCATGTGCAGTAGTTCAACATCCTGAAAAACCCACCCCCGCACAGTGGCCAATAGAAAGCAAGCTGTCCTGGAGACACGTATCTCTCCGTGTCCAAATCTCTCTGAGCGCCACCCCAGGTACCAGTGGGTATGTGCCCTGTACTGGTAGCACAATCCAAAGGCTGACCCAGAGTACATATTCCCTGTTCTTATGGAGCAGAAAGCCACCTAATTTAAAGAATATACAGTATATTCACCAGGTCCAGCACTAACTTTACCTGTAATTACTCCTGGGTCTGCAGGGGGCTCCACCTTCTTATTTTCTCTATGACAAATACAGCCTCCTTCAAAAAAAAAAAAAACACTGTACATAAGGTATCCTCGTTTTGACGGGTCCCAATGATTCCTAGTTATGACACTGCATTAATTTTAAATAAAGCATTACTGATTAAAAATGACCAGTTAGACAAGTATTTAATAGTAGATGAGTGTGCAACAAGATGTGACCAGTGTTAACTTTCCAATTTTGCACAAGAGTCTCGGCCATGCCCATGGACCACTAGACTCTAAAGCCATGCTTGGCCCCATCAAAGGACAAAGTTTATCCTTGTGGGATGCCAAACATTGGTGGCACATGGCCTGAAAAATCATCTCTGACTGAAATATGGAAATATCAGTCTGTTGGCCCAAAATATCTGCTTGTGTGTAGGGCTTTAGTCTGGTACTTGTATGTGCTGTATATACTTGAGTATAAACCAACCTGAGTATAAACCCAGGTACCTATTTTTACCTGAAAAAAGGAGTAAAAGTGATTTGACTCGAGTATAAAGTGAGGGTGGGAATTATGACCACTACTGCCTTCTGATTCTGTTTTGTTTTGAGGTTTTAGTTGCCCTTTAAATGGACAGCAGAATTCCCATACAGTAGTCCTATACCGTAATAGTAAAATCCAGTATGGCTATTAGCGTATGGGACTACTGTATGGGAATTTTCTGTCCATTTAAACAGCAACTAAAGCCTCAAAACAATACAGAATCAGAAGACAATCTTTTTAACAATAGATACCATCCTCCTTCTGGACAGTAATCCCATTTCTTGGTACTCCAGATGTTTGAAAACTACAACTCCTAGCATGCCAGTTGCCCCCCCAGTGTTGAATTGACTTCTCCAACCTTGGCCGCTCGCTCCACTTCCTCTGCTGGCTGATGTCACTACTCGTAGCCTGCATTACTTCCCGGCACTGAGTAGTGACGTCAGCCAGCAGATGATGCAGACTCGAGTATAAACCGAGGTTTAGTTTTTAGGCTTTTTTAGCCTGAAGACCTCGGTTTATACTCTAGTATATACGGTATGTATAATTTTATTTATAAAGCGCCACTTGGGTACGCAGCTCTGTACATTATAAAATACAGAGTATGCAAACGGGGAGTGAAAGCAATTATACAGATAAATAAAAAATCAAATACAATTTCATTCATAGGTTAAGAACACACATATATATATATATATATTATGAATAAATTGATATAAGGGCAGCATGACTTGACACATTAGGAATGAGATCACTGCCCCGAAGAGCTTACAATCTAAGTGGGAGGGAACAACATACACATATTGTACAAGTGGGGGATGCGTACAAAGCTAACAATCATTTTGATGCTCAGAAAGGTAGAAGAACAGTCTAGATTTGAAAGTATTAATGGATGTCACCAGGCGAAGGTAGAGAGGGAGAGAGTTCCAAAGGTAGGGAGCAGCAATAGAGAATGGTTTACGGAGGGAGGAGGCAGGGTTAGTTGGGGGTTTGAGGAAAAGATTTCCTTGTGAGGAACAGAGGGCACGGCCAGGAACATAAGGGACCAAGAGAGAAGATAAGTAGGGTGGTGCAGTAGATTGAAGGGATTTAAAGGTTAAAAGCAGGGTGTTGAATATGATTCTTTGTTTGATGGGAAGCCACCCTATGGACTGAAGTATCAGGGTTGCAGGTTCTCTTTTGGAGGAGAGCGAGATGATCCGAGCTGCTCCACTTTAAGATAGACTGGAGAGGTGAGAGATGAGAGGCCGGGAGTCCAAGTAGTAGTTACAGTAGTCAAGAAGGGAGATTATAAGGGCATGGATGAGCAGTTTAGTAGTGGAGAGAGAAAAGGGCGGATCTTGACAATACTGCGAAGGAGAAAACGGCACGTCCTAGTGACATTATTAATGTGATAATGGAAGGAAAGAGAAGAGTCAAAGATTACTCCAAGGCAGCCTGCTTATTGTTAATAGAGATGGAGAATGTTGGACTGGTTCCTAGTTTAGGGGGGGAAAGTCACTTGCCCTGTTTGTTCCTATGCAGGGAGTCTGGCAGTGCAGAGTCATCCAAACTGGTTAAAACAATACGGCGAGTCCCCAGCCCACATCTCAGGTTGGTTCTAGTAAAAAATTTAAGCAGAAAGTGGGACAGGTCCAACTAGTGTGCAATATATCAGACCGGTGGTGCAGGTCTCCACCCTACATTATAGTGTAATGGACATATACACCAAGGCTCCGTATGTACCACCTCCAGCCTGCAGGGGGTATCAGTGAGTAATAAGACTGATCTGTTTGTGAAATGTTTATGCTTTGTTATTAAAGGACATCATACTTTGTCCTATGAATTCATTACTGTATGCCTGCTATGCTTCTGGATGCTTAATGGAAACTGAGCAATTTAGAAACCTGTACTGAGCCTGGACATGCTCAGAAGAGGCAGACAGGGGATTAACATTCAGTCATTGGCTGTGATGTCAACTGTCAAATCCATAACTGACAGTTGGTAACTGGAAGAACCAGGAAGCAGAAACAGGGGACATTGTGCAGGATTTCAGGTTAGACTTATATAGTTCATATTTCAAACGTTTAGGGTTTTGGGGGGTGATTTACCTTTTATGTAAGTTTTCATTTCAGGGCTGGACTTGCCCTTTTAGTCATTGCTATACTTACGGTTACATGTCATTAAAACTTGTTTATCTTGTTTAAAGAAAGTAAGTGCCCTGTCTGCTTTGTACCAGACCACCAGAGTTACCCATTGTGTGCCATGCTACCCATAATCCCAGGGCCATTTCTAGCTATTTTAGTGCCCTAGGCGCCCTCCCACCTACATTCGCACCCCCACCCCCCACAAAAAAAAACTTGGCCTGTCAAATTACAGCTGGGTCTCCTCCTTCTGCTTCTGACACCGTTTACTGCAACTGTTCCTTATAGCGGAACCGCTTTACTAGTTGGTAAGAGGCACACGCTGTGCCAGGTGAGGCGGGCATGTATACATACATTACTAGTTGGTAAGAGGCACACGCTGTGCCAGGTGATGTGGGCATGTATACATACATTACTAGTTGGTAAGAGGCACACGCTGTGCCAGGTGAGGCGAGCATGTATACATACTTTATGAATGCTGTGACACTGGCCATAAATGAAATACTGATTGGAAGGACAGGACAGGTTTCAGTGGATGTGCGGTATGTGGCACCAGTGTTCTCCCCAGAAATTGTTTCCAGTAGGGCAGAACAGGATAATTTGGTGAGATCTGAGATGTTTTACTCTTTCAGTGCTTTTCCAAGAATATTGGCATTAATAATTTCAGTGCCAGCAGAATATTACCATTAACCCTTTAGTGGCAGCAGACTTAGTCTGTGGGTGTGGTAGAAAGCCCTACCATACTCTGTAGAATAAAAGATGTTGGCCAAAAGATTTGTAAGCCCTGCTACCACGTCAAGGTAGACTCTTTAAGCAGGGCCCTAACTATTTATTTATCTATCTATCTTCTTTTTATTTAATTATTTTATTTATCTATCTATCTATCTATCTATATTATGTATCTATCACTGCTATCTATCTATCTCTTCTATCTGTCTATCTATCTCTGCTATTTATCTATCTATATTATCTATCTATCGCTGCTATCTATCTATCTATCTATTTATCTATCTATCTATCTCTGCTATCTATCTATCTATCCATCTATCTATCTCTGTTATCTATCTATATTATCTATCTATCTATCTATCTATCTATCTATCTATCTATCTATCTCTGCTATTTATCTATCTCTGCTATCTATCTATCTGTCTATCTATCACTATTATCTATCTATCTCTATTATCTATCTATCTCTGCTATGTATCTATCTATCTCTGCTATCTATATATCTATCTCTGCTATGTATCTAATCTATCTATCTATCACTATTATCTATCTATCTCTATTATCTCTCTATCTCTGCTATGTATCTATCTATCTATCTATCTCTGCTATCTATATATCTATCTCTGCTATCTATCTAATCTATCTATCTATCTCTGCTATCCATCTATCTCTGCTATCTATCTATCTTACAATCCGGCAATCGCGTACCGATCATTACAGTGTATAATAGAAATCTATAGCTGGCCATCCTCTACAATCCGGCGATCCGTACCGATTATTACAGTGTATAATAGAAATCTATAGCTGGCCATCCTCTGCAATCAGGGAACCGTCCCAATCATTACAGTGTATAATAGAAATCTATTGCTGGCCATACTCTACAATCAGGGAACAGTCCGATCAGTACAGTGTATAATAGAAATCTAAAGCTGGCCATACTCTACAATCAGGGAACCGTCGATCAGTACAGTGTATAATAGAAATCTATAGCTGCCATACTTTACAATCCAGATCCATCCCAATCAGTACAGTGTATAATAGAAATCTATAGCTGGCCTCCTCTACAATCAGGGAACCGTCCTGATCAGTACAGTGTATAATAGAAATCTATAGCTGGCCATACTCTACAATCCGGCAATCCGGCCCAATTAGTACAGTGTATAATAGAAATTATAGCTGGCCATCCTCTACAATCAGGGAACCGTCCCAATCAGTACAGTGTATAATAGAAATCTATAGCTGGCCCTACTCTACAAATCTGGCGATCCGTCCCGATCAGTACAGTGTATAATAGAAATCTATAGCTGGCCATACTTTACAATCCGGCGATCCGTCCCGATCAGTACAGTGTATAATAGAAATCTATAGCTGGCCATCCTCTACAATCAGGGAACCGTCCCAATCATTACAGTGATAATAGAAATCTTTAGATGGCCATACTTAACAATCCGGCGATCCATCCCGATCATTACAGTGTATAATAGAAATCTATAGCTGGCCATCCTCTGCAATCAGGGAACCGCCCAATCATTACAGTGTATAATAGAAATCTATAGCTGGCCATACTTTACAATCCAGCGATCTGTCCGATCATTACAGTGTATAATAGAAATCTATAGTGGCCATCCTCTACAATCCGGCAATCCGTACCGATCATTACAGTGTATAATAGAAATCTATAGCTGGCCATCCTCTACAATCCGGGGATCCGTACCGATTATTACAGTGTATAATAGAAATCTATAGCTGCCATCCTCTGCAATCAGGGAACCGTCCCGATCATTACAGTGTATAATAGAAATCTATTGCTGGCCATACTCTACAATCAGGGAACAGTCCGATCAGTACAGTGTATAATAGAAATCTAAAGCTGGCCATACTCTACAATTAGGGAAACGTCCCGATCAGTACAGTGTATAATAGAAATCTATAGCTGGCCATACTTTACAATCCAGCGATCCATCCCAATCAGTACAGTGTATAATAGAAATCTATAGCTGGCCATCCTCTACAATCAGGGAACCGTCTGATCAGTACAGTGTATAATAGAAATCTTAGCTGGCCATACTTTACATCCGGCAATCCGTCCCAATTAGTACAGTGTATAATAGAAATCATAGCTGGCCATCCTCTACAATCAGGGAACCGTCCCAATCAGTACAGTGTATAATAGAAATCTATAGCTGGCCATACTTACAATCCGGCGATCCGTCCCGATCAGTACAGTTATAATAGAAATCTATAGCTGGCCATCCTCTACAATCAGGGAACCGTCCCAATCAGTTTGTGACCAACTTCTTCTGTGTTGTAATGTGATTGCAATCCATGATCCGTCTGGGAAATATCGTGGGAATGGTTGGTCCACTCACCAATAAATTTTATTGGATTCAGAATCCAGTCATCTAAAACAATGTTACAATGTTACAAAACAATATTACAAAGATTTTTGATTAAGGAATAAAAAATCTAAACATATATTATTATTCCCCCCAAATACACCACAGACAGCAGAGCTCTTTCGATAAACACAGGGAATCATCTTAATAATAGAATTTACACGTTTTTTCCCCTTTCCAAACGTCCACCCTTAGCAGCCTCGTTAATAAAGGGACAGATGAATAGAGTTTGCTGCTATATTGCGTGCAGTATCACACTGCCGGTAATACTTTTATTTAATTAGGTCCTTGGTGTTTCTATCTCCTAGATTGCATTATAACATGTGATATGTTAAAACAACGAGACAAATACCCAAACAAAAAAGAAAATACCTTTTTTTGTTCGAATAAATTCAATGGATCGGTGATCCGGTTCCGTGGAGTTTAGAAAGTAAATTCGCTTAACGAACGCCGGTTATACGTTACTTCCCTGTCACTTGTCTACACAATGGTGAGATGGCTGGGAAATAATTTTGCAGTTAATTAGTCTGATTTTACGATTAACATGCAGATTAATATACCTTAATTATCTCTGATTTATACTTTCCCCTCGTGTCTTACATGACAGAAAACTTAGTTAAAGGATAACTGTATTGCCTCAATGCATTTTTAAAACAAATTGCTTTAGAAAGAGTAAAGTTATGTAGCCCTCCCCATACATTTTTTCCTGATTTTGAGCCCTCTCTGCCTTCAATTAGCCATGCTGTGAAGGGGGCATAATGATTCTGTCTGCCTCAACTGTCTTCAAAGTAGCAAGTGAGAGAAAACACTCCTCCACCCATGCTTGATCAGCTTGATTATGTAGGCTGTATCTAGCAATAGGACATTTAAGTTTGTTTGACTGGAAGAGGAGGAGGGGAGAGAGGTTGTAACAGACATTCCCACCAGCCAATGACAAGTGTTATGTTATCACGGCCCTGGGTCATCTAGGAGGCGGGCTTTTAGCACTCATCTTTGCAGTGTGATATCTAAGGGAGGGCAGCACGGCTGTAGATGTAGTAAGTGATTTCAGCTGCTTGAAGTGTGGACATGTAATGGGGGGTGATGTTGGATTTTTTGATATGTTGTCCTTAAACATAAGTGTTCCAATGGGGGAAATTCCCAAGGAGCTCTGCAGTGGCGCACCACACCTTTCTATCTTTAACGTTGCGCTCACCGATTTACGATCATTTAGCGCAACGTTAAGTGCCGGAAGAGGTACTCGCGCAGCCGTCGCAAAGAGATTTACCAGAGACTGCGCAGTCTTAGCGCGTAAGTATTTATAAATAATTCCGTGCGGGTGAGATTCACCCAGAGCCACGCAGCCTCGGTAAATCACGTACGGGACATTTTTGTGGCTCTGGGTAATCTCCCTTCAGTAGTGTAAACCTGACCAAAAGTAATAAACCAATGGCTGCAGGGAACTGTAGTGTAACAAGAGGTAAGGCTTGGTACACACAGGTTGATATTTTGGCCTGATTGACCAACCCGGTGTGTATATTTGGGCAGTCGGAAAGAAGCATTGTCAGAATTACTGATATTTTTGTCAAAAATGACATATGAACATTTTGGCAAATTTCCGTTGATCAGCTCATTTAATATAGGTGGTATGGCTTAATTTTCTCCCAATAGACTCTGGCAGTCCAGGATAGTGGGAAAGGCATCGAAAAATGGAACTGCCCCAGTGAGATCGGGAATGGTATGAACTAGCTGAGCCCTACCCTAAAACCAGCACATATTATAGTATGTCATAATATGTACATCTTATATCATAATATGTATGTACACACATAAACATAATCATTTAATGTATCCAGTAATGCCCTTGTTTACTTAGGCAATAAATAAATCTCACAAGCAAAGACTTTGAATGGATCTGTATGATCTAGTAAGTTATCAATGAATGACATCATAGTTAACTATAGCCAGTAGAGACTGTGATTGTCAGCCAATCACAAAGCTACTTCAAGCTAATGAATTAACCAATAGAAGTCATCCCATTATCAAAGGAAGCCACTCATCTCTATGTATTCCACTCCAGTTCTTTAATAACAGGGGGAAAGGTGCTGTATTTAAATACATGTGTACATGCTGCTTGGCTGGTGCAGTATTTCCATTAGAAGTATGATGCAGGGCTTAATTTTCAGCAGCCATGCAGCATGCATTTCACAATCGGTACATAGCCTTGCAGCAGGTACAGTAGATTTTATATGTGTTTGATTTTTAAAGAGATGGCAATCCTATACACATTATAAACAATGTGGCTTTCCATCTATTACAGCAGTTATTCATTTCATGTATGAAATGCCTGACGTATTTTTCTTTAAGTCGGGCCGTGAATTGGCATAAAATTTTAGTTCTTCATCTGAAATAAAACTGGTTAAACTTTTCAAGTAGACACGGTGAACAGCGAAAACTTATCTGAACATTCCCATGCAAATCATTGGAAATTCTGGTTTGGAATTGGAACAGAAATTTCGAACATTAAACGTAGCATTATTCATAACTGTTTGGCATATATTTCCTGCCGGCTGCTGCCAAGCGTGCCATATCTCTACTCACAGGTGAAAACATTGGGATCTTTAAAATTTGAAAACATTCATAAATCATAACAGGGAGTTCTACGTATACGAGAAACCTTCTATCCGCGCCAGCAGGTTTTTTTTCTGCTGAATTGGAAAACAGTCAGCTGACTAAGGGACTTTTCTGACAGACGTGCGCTCCCAAAGACAATATCAATTGGTGTCTATGCACACACTCGCTGAAAATGATGTTTAATTTTGTATCTCACCTGGTTACAAGAAAGCTGACGGAATTGTTCTAAAAAGTAACATTGCTGAAAATTGGGATTTGTATAAAAAAAAAAAAAAACTTCCTTCTTTGTTTCTGTTTCTTTTAGAACATTGCTGCGGAAATAAGATACCAGACTTTATTGTACAAAATGGATTAGTTAACAATAGCATGGATACTGGACTCAGCTATAATGTTAATGTGATCATATAGAAGGTTATAGTTCTGCTAAAACAAAGAGAAATGCAAGTCCATGTGCACTCTGCCAGGTAAGTATATCATGATTAAAAAAAGTCCTGGACACTCTGGATTCTATAAAACCATTTTTATTAAGTGTTCAAAGTTTCGTTGCTTCCCAGAGCACATAAAATTGTTTTATAGAATCAGAGTGTCCAGAACCTTTTCGATCATGAAATAATTCTGTTAAACATTTGTTGCATTCTTCTTACCAAATGACAGATAGGGTAGGCACCACTATGCAAGATTCTATCCACTTTTCTGTCTGCCCACAAGACTGGTACATATAAGATGCCCCCATGCTCAGCCCACAAACACTGGTACATTTAAGATGCTCCCATGTCCTGCCCACAGGATTGGTACATATAAGATGGCCCCATGCCCACCCCACAAAGTCTGGTACATATAAATGCCCCATGCCCAGCAAAACAGACGGTACAATAAGATGCCCCATGCCCAACCCACACAAACTAGTGCATACAAGGTGCCCCAATGCCCAGCCACACAGACTGGTACATATTAGATGCCCACATAGATTGGTACATACAGTATATAATGTCCCCATACCTAGTCCACACAGACTGGTACATATTAGATGCCCACACAGATTGATACATACAGTATATAATGTCCCCATACCTAGTCCACACAGACTGGTACATATAAGATGACCCCATGCCCATCCACACAGACTGGTAAATATTAGATACCCCCATGCCCAGCCCACACAGACTAGTAAATAGAGATGGAGCCAGTTCCAGGCAGACGATCTAACATCCACGGATCAAGGACGGATTTTCGCTGAATTCGCTTCCGGATTTTCTGGAACTTTTGATTATTTTCTAATTTTCTTTTCTTGCCAATTTGTAAAAATGATCCAGCCACATTCCCCAATGACAGCTACAGTATTTTTATCAGTGCCAAACCCGTAGCCACGGCAATGAGATTTCCAATGTTCAAAGGCTTTAATAGAAAGAAGTTTGCAACTTTGCAGAGGAAAAACAATGAACCTTGAACACATATTCTTGTCCCGATTTTTCCTAATTCAGGATATTTTTGTAATTACAAGAAATCCCGAATGCTGGAAGCTCATGAAGTTCCGATACTGGGCGTGTTTTTTTTTAAAGGCCATTTTTCAGGTCCCTGAGCCATTAACAAACTTTCAGATTTTTAACTCCCATTGACTTTAAAGTGCATTCCACCCCCAAACTAAAATTTAACCCACTACTGGCCCACTGTGTAGTGTAAAAAATCCTAACCTTACATCTCTGCTCCTTATGGTTCTCCTGCAGTGCTTGTCCAAAGTCCAGGAAACTGAAGACTAGGAGCTGTCTTCCTACCAAAGGTTTTTGCTTTAATCTGCAGCGGAACCGAAGGGCTGTAAGTAGATTTCTGTTCTTTTTTTAGTAATCTGATATAGAGGTTGGGTGTGGGCAGGGGTAGCCTACATATATTAAAAGTTTTTATTTAGGGTGGTGATACCCTAAATGGACTGCTCACAGATTTTTTTTTAATCTGCGTAACACAGACTGGTAAATATAAGATGCCCATGTCAATCACAACAGACTGGTACATCTAAGATGCTCTCATGCCAGCCTACACAGACTGGTACATATAAGATGCCCAATGCACAGCCCACACAGACTGGTAAATAGTATAGGGCTATCATTTTATCTTAAAGTTCCTTACTCCTGGGTTCCACCACTAGTTCCTTCCAATATACCTGATGCATTCCATTCAAAATTTTGCTTATAGAAATAAGTGCCACCTTCTACTCCATCCTAGGGGTGTGCCATGAGCAAAAGTTTCAGTTTGCTTCATAATTTGTGCCCCTTTGTCAAGGGTAAACACACAGTAGTGCACTCCCAATGGTTTCATTTAATCCTAAACTCAAGGACCCAAATAACAGCTCTGCCTAAGGATTCATTTGAATGTTGAAAGCACCAGTTTATGAAATAATTTCCCTGCAACCGTCGCATTTCACCATAGGACTAAACAGGAGAACATTAACCAGCTAAGAGAACATAGTAAACATCCCAAAATAAAGTTCTTCTCTACTCTGAAAACTAGTTCAAACCCCATCTCCTGGTGGCCTGTCCCTCTGTCTTAGTGGAGCAAGCTTTGTCCATGCGAGAAGGAGCTGGGTATAGCTTAGATGGCACATGGATGGAGCTCAGGAAGGCTGTACCATGTCTTGCCTCCTGCAAAAGTTGGGAACGTCAGATTTGTCAAGCATTGTGCTGTATTCACGCTACACACAATAGACATGCAGTCACCCTAAAACATTGTGCTTTTGAAAAATGTTATCCATTAAATTCATTGTCCTCATAAACATCGCAGAAAGGGTTAGCGCAACTTTAATATAATAAACCCACAATACATGGATTTAGCTATGTAATGACACCAACATATATCAGCAGAGAATAAATGAAACATAAATATTTTACTGTCAGTGTCAGACCAACTCGGAATAGGAACAAAACAAACAGCTCTTTCATTTCCAACTTTCATGAACCTCTCACATGAAACCAGTGAGATCCCAAAACACTTTCATCCTAACACATTCTTATCTACCGTTGGTTTTACACTCGCTCTGTAGATAGAACTTGCAGCTGTTTGCGAATGGAACAGACCTGATGTGGTCTCACAGTGCACAGGCTTATAAATACTTATTAAAAACCCTTTTATAATTCACCTGTCCAAAAATGCCCCTGTGTATCTCTATGAAACAGGCAGAAAATTCAACTGGGTCCTAATTCAAATTGGCAAAAAGATTCTGCACTCGACCTCCAATGAAGAATAGCCGTACTGAATGATAATCGTACATGCGTGCGCAGTCTTTAAACTTGTTCAAACAACAAGACAATAAAACACATGAAAAACGCACTGCGCTTCAATGGCGGTTTTTAACTGAATTCTCAACGGGTTTTACGCGTTTACCGATGCATGTGTACTGTAGTATTATACATTTTTTCCTTGCATTCGGACAGAAATGGGTATTTACAACAGACTGGATTGAACACAAACAGACTAGATCAGAATGCATGAGTGCAAACCAAATAGGACGAATATTATGTATATGAGAAATAAAAGTCAAGTCCTTACACTCTTTTTCACTATGACAGCAATTAATTAAAGGAAATGTCCACCCAAAAACCAACCCAATGTTAGACGCTAAAGTTTTCCCCCAAAACACCCCAGTGCAAAGCTTTTGGGGAAGTGTGGCCTTTTTAAAAAAAATTCCAACTACTTTGATTGAGAACACAGCAGCGCGTGCACTGCCCAATAACCCATTGCCTGGAGCTTCTTGATCTTATAGAATTCTAGCACCTATAGACAGGGCAAACCTGACATTATACACGCTACTCAGCATGCAATCCTAGGTGTCTCAATTTAATAATATAAAAGGTATTATAATGTATAATGGTTAGTGGAGGTGCATGGTGGCTCAGTGATCAGCACTGATGCTATGCAGTGCTAAAATCCTGAGTTCGAATCCACACTTGGACACATCCGCAAGGAGCTTGTATGTTCTCCCTGTGTGTGCGTGGGGTTCTCTCCGAGCTTGTTTCCCTCACAATCATAAAGACATACGGATAGGTTGTGCTTAGATTGTAAGCTCTTTGGGACAGGGCCTGATGTGAATATAATTGTAAAGCGCTAATATAAATTCACAGTAATAATAATTATTGTACACAAACCCATATATAGAACTGCTCAGGGGGGGCTCTGTGTTGAGATATCTATTTATTTGTGTCTAAAGCTGTGTTCACATGGGCAATGTGGTGCCCGACCTGGGACACACAATGGTGTACGAATGGGCACCAGTGGGCATATTTATAATGAGGTTATCTTTCACACCATTTTCGCAAAAAAAAAAAAAAAATCGCGATTACACGATTTATAAATGGCCGCGGAAAGCGCCCACGAAAAGTTAACACCTCGTTAACTTTTCGCGCCTATAGCAACAGTTACCATGCTTCTATTATAAAGTCGGTAACTGAAGCACGCGCTAACCTCGAGGGTGGCGAAAACGGACGAGATTACATTGGGCGGGAGGGGATGCCGGGGAAAGGATCACACACGGTGGTGGTCGCGTTCCTCAGAGGACGTGGCAGGTACACCCCCCCGCCCTCTGCGATGGGGGTGGTAGTATTTTTCGTGGCGATGTGCGGTGGTAATTTACGGTGTTCATTTCGGCCGTTATAAATTGGTCACAAGGGTATGGCATTAAGTGTATGAGTGCTCGGTCGGGCATCCTTGATGATAATCAATGATGTCCAACCGAATGGCCATTTCGGACAGCCACATGCTTATACACCTACCAGTAGTTGCCCAAAATGGCCTTTTATACATACACACGTGTGTACGAACCTTTACTCCCCAGTTCTACTGATATTGAAGCCCCCATTTCCAAACTGCTCTACACATAGTCTAAGACTGTAATTACTGTACGGTTAGGAAGATCTTCCTTCTAGGCCCAGTAGGTTTTGTCAGCATCGTACTGAGCACATAGAACGCTTTATCTCCTCTCCTTTCACATTATTCAGATCCCAGCTCTGTGGCAGAGACATAAACGAGCGTTCATTTAGCCCGTCACCTTCTTATCCACGCTATTTTGTTAAACACACCTAAACTCTCCTCTGACAAAAGAAAAATGTAATGGAAACAAATGACTCGAGTTGCTCTGAGGATTCCGGATGCCAAATGCACATGATTAGTAATTGGACGAGTGCAATAGAATGTTTAAAAAAGTTTAAGCACAGCGATAAGGATGAAGATGATGTTATCTAGAGGATAGAGAGAAGCCATTAACATAGACCAGAGTGTTTCCTATCACTTAATCACAAGGCTCTCCCCCCAGCACGTTTTCGTGCACAAGCACAAACAAACATAAATATTTGTCTTCCCAGCTTCATTTGTGATAAGGACTCACTCAGAACCCTCCCACCTCAGGACAAAAAAACTGTTAAAATACAAAAGAGAGGGCGTGTGAAATACGAAATACGGACATTGTTTCAACGCCAGGAGATTCAGTGACCCTGGTTCCTTAATTGACTTTAATTTCCTTCTTAATATAAGCAGGCTATTCAATAAAAGTTCTTATCATTAAAAATGGTGCTAATTTTGCCCCAACCAATCAGATCTTATTTAACATTTGAAAGCAAACATCTGATTGGTTGGGGCAAAATTAGCACCATTTTAAACGATAAGAAATTTTATTGGCTCTCCTGAAGGAGTTTTATTGCAGAAGATATTTGTTCTGTTTTATTTTTTATAAACTTTGCACTATTTTTACTCTTAATCATAAATGAAAAATGTGGAAAGAGTCAAAAGATTTTATTTTATCTGTAATGGAGGTGGATCGTTCATCAGCCACAAATGAGAGCTATGGGAAGTCAATAAAGTGACAGGAGTAGGATGAGTTCATGTTCCTTTAACCTTGTGTAACCTCTCATCAAGACCAATCTCAATAAATAACTCTACGGATGAAAGGTTTTTTTCTTGTCATGATAACATGTACTTTCTGATAAAGTGATTCCATGGATATGTTTAAAGGGCATGTCCACTTTTTAAACAACCTTTTACCTGTTCATTACATGCATTTGTAACCAGATATTTTATGATATGTTCTATTCCTTGGCATAGGTATCTGCCCTCTCCTTCTGCTTAAAGAACTATAAGTGCGCAGACATACAAGAAGAGGCAGGAGTAAGGGAGGGTGGGGCAAGCACAGATCAATATGTGAGTACCATCATTACTTGTCTCAAATTGTAGTTTGAAAAATGTAAAGTTGTCAGTGAGTACAGTGACCCTTTAAGCAGAATACATGCATTGCAGTTCATCGCTAAAGGGAAAGGACCTTGTTGGTTAGCAATGTGGTGTCATATGCCCTTGGACACATATTGCAAGGAGTTTGTATGTTCTCCCTGTGCTTGTGTGGGTTTCCTCCGGGCAATCCGGCTTCCCCCACAATCTTAAAGACATACTGATAGGTTGTATGTGCCAAATAAATGTGCTTAGATTGTAAGCTCTTCGGGGCAGGGCCTGATGTGAATGTGTACATGTAATTGTAAAGTGCTATGGAAGATGTTGGCGCTTATATTATCCACATTTTAGAATAATATCTTTCCTCACTTATTATTTTACTTCCTGTCCAATTCCAAGCCTAATGTAATTGCATTGCGAGAACAAAGCAGGTAAGGAGCAGGAGAGTAACAGCAGCTTTTATAACATTAGTTTTCTGTGCTACCGAGTAGAGCAAAAACAAATGTTAATAGAAAATGCCCAGAAGAATGTGTTAAATCGAAGCTAACACAATATCACGTCAGGAGCATTGGTTTAACTTATTTTTGGCCCTTGAGGGCGATATTGCATCTTCCTGTAAATCTTTAATACATTGTGTATGCGAATTCCCATAAAAGATAAACAGATACATTTGTGGGCTGTTAATGGAATGGATGTTTACTATAATACTGTATATAGAGTAATATACATATATACAGGCTCATTTAACCAGAGCCGCTCTGGGTAAATGTTCCTTTTGTTATTAATATCACGTTGTGAATCTGGGTAAATCCCGGTAAGGGTTAAAATCCCGCAGTGGGTGAATCCCTTTTTTGAATCGAGTAATATAATATACAGGCTCATTTAACCAGAGCCGCATCGATCTGGGTAAATGTTCCTTTTGTTATTTGAATCACGTTTGTGAATCTGGGTAAATCTCAGTAAGTGTTAAAATCCCGCAGTGGGTGAATCCCTTTTTGAATCGAGAAAGTTGCATTTACCCAGAGCATAAGAGGTTCTGGGTAAAGAGCCTGTATATGTATTAATACCAGTAATTCTCAATATTATATAGTATCCCCGTACCAACCAGAACTACAGTATATGTATAATACCAGTAATTCTCAATATTATATAGTATCCCCGTATAGGATCCCAGTACCAACCAGAACTACAGTATATGTATTAATACCAGTAATTCTCAATATTATATAGTATCCCGTACCAACCAGAAACTACGTATATGCATTAATACCAGTAATTCTCAATTTTAATATAGATACCCATACCAACAGAACAAGTATATGTATTAATACCATATAATATTATATAGTATCCCCGTACCAAGCAGAACTACAGTAGATGTGTTAATACCAGTAATTCTCACATATTATATAGTATCTCCACACCAACAGAACTAAAGTAATGTATTATTATCATTAATTCTTATATTATAGTATCCATGTACCAACCAGAACTACAGTATAGTATTAATACCAGTTATTCTCATATATATATAGTATCCCCGTACAACCGAACCAGAACTACAGTATATGTATTAATACCAGTTATTCTCAATATATAATAGTATCCCCGTACCAACCAGAACTACAGTATGGTTTAACACCAGTAATTCATATATTAGTATCCCTGTACCAACCAGAGCTACGTGTTGTATAATACCAGTAATTCTCAATATTATATAGTATCCCTGTACCAACCAGAATTACAGTATATGTATTAATACCACTAATTCTCAATATTATATAGTATCCCTGGATCAACAGAACTACAGTATTGTATTAATACCAGTTATTCTCAATATTATATAGTATCCCCTCTACAACCAGAAATACAGTATATGTATTAATACCAGTAATTCTCAATTTAATAGTATCCCATACCAACCAGAACTACAGTATATATATTAATACCAGTTATTCTCAATATTATATACTATCCCGTACCAACCAGAACTACAGTATTGTATTAATACCACTAATTCTCAATATTATTAGTATCCCTGGATCAACCAGAACTACAATATGTATTAATACACAGTTATTCTCAATTATATATAGTATCCCCGTACCAACCAGAACTACAGTATAGTATTAATAGCAGTAATTCTCAATATATATAGTACCCTGTACCAACCAGACCTACAGTATATGTTAATACCAGTAATTCTCAATATCATATAGTATCCCTGTAATACCCGAACTACAGTATATGTATTAACACCAGTAATTCTCAATATTATATAGTATCCCTGTACCAACCAGAAGTACAATATATGTATTAATACAAGTAATTCTCAATATTATATAGTATCCCCGTACCAACCAGAACTACAGTATATGTATTAATACCAGTAATTCTTAATATTAATAGTATCCCTGGATCAACCAGAACTACAAGTATATATTATACCAGTAATCCCAATATTATAGTATCCTGTACCAACCAGAGCTACAGTATATGTTCTATACCAGTAATTCTCAATATTATAGTATCCATGTACCAACCAGAGCTACAGTATATGTATCTATACCAGTAATTCTCAATATATATAGTATCCATGTACCAACCAGAACTACAGTATATGTATTAATAGCAGTACTTCTCAATATTTTAGTTTTAGAAACGTTTCCAGACCACTTTAAAGCATTTCAATAAAATTGCCATTACTACATCTGCTGGAAGACAGTTTACTGTTGTCGCGTACGATATTGGGATCGTATGACTAGGATTTGTGTATGGGCCCCATATCTTGCACAGTCAATCCCCTCCATTCCCCTTATTATTTTAGTTTCCCATCTCTGAACTGCTTCCATTTCCAAGATGTCCCTTTTTATATGGGATTCCAAATACTCACCACTCGTCTACCCAAATACAGCCTTCCTGTCAATAAGTTTTGCATTAAAAGTGGAAATGTTAAGACTTTGGTATTAATGTGACTGAACAATTTTTAAAGTTAAGTTAATAGTTAAGTTAATGTCATCTACATTTATATCTATTTGCACCTTTAAAGAAACACCTGTTTCGAAATGTTCTTAAACATGATCACCCATTGAATGGGCAATGCCCTGTGACCACCTACGTTAATTTTAGTCATTTCAATTCCAGTGATTTCCATCCCCTAAATAAACAGCCATGTGAATCATATCCTGATCTCAAGGTGTTCGAGATGAGCCAACTCTGTAAGCACATGACCTCTTCACTCAGCGATAAAATTCTAGCCAAAATATGCTATTGGCCCGAGATGTAATTCATTAGAAATATGCGTATGGTGTGGAGCTATGCTTTCTATCTGGCACAGTCCGGCTTGCAGACTGATAAGAGGAAAAGCAAAGTCCTGATAAGAACTGAATGCAAATATTATGATATGATATTCCTTGGGAATTATGTGTAGATAAAACAAAGTGTTATTATTTCCGGCTTCCCTTTCAGGTTGCCAAATGCACCCCCTCCCTCTTTATTTTTTTTTTTTCCCGCTTTTCGAAATTTGCATTTCTTCAAAAATTGATTCGGCTGCGTATTATGTTAAGCATGTTTGCTAAGGATGGTAATTAGTTACTGTAATTACAGCAATGACAGTTGCTAAATTGTTTTTAAAGCATTACAGTGAGTCTGTGCCAGAAGATTGCAGCACTTTTTTTTTTTAGGGGATTTAAGTCGAGTCTGGAAAGAAAAAACTCCCACTGTAGGCCTAGTTTGGGATTTTCATATACAAAGCCGTCTTCACTTGATAGATTATTTTTTTGTTTTTTAACATCGTATTCGCATTGATTTCGTCAAGAACTAACTTTCCTTTTCAATCCCGCAGATCACAGGAATATAGCAGAATTAGGGTCTTTTTGGGAAAAGTTGGAAAGGGGATATCGCTTTAGAAAATAAAAATACAAAAAAGATAAACTAAAATGGCGAAAATTCATACAAAGCATGCCAATTAATACGGTCACCTTGTTTTACGGTAAATCGCTGAAAAGTCAAAGTGAAAGTCAACTTGAATTTTGAGTTGAATTAATTACGTTAGTTAATCACATGTACTCACAATGTCGAGTAATGTTCAACAAAAGGCTTAGCTCCTAAAGTTCATTTGGTTTCTGAACAAAGAACTTTAGTAAACGTTCTAAAGTTCTATAGTTCGTAAAACTAACCATTTAAATCAATGGGGGAAATGGTTTGACAGACATTCGAAGGTAACCAAATGAACAGATAAATTCGAGGGCTATCGCGAAAACGCCGGATTGAGGGTTATAAACAAACGATTATATTTGGAGATATCGCCGAAACGCTAAATTCGAGAGAAACTGCAGACGCTGTATTCAAAGGTATTGCCGAAACAGTACATTCAAGGGCTAGCGTGAAATGAAATGCTACATTTGAGGTTTATCGCCAAAATCCTATATTCCAGGGTTAGTGCTGAAACTGTACATTCAAGGGTAATTGTAAAAATATGTCTGCGAGTCCGAGGTGTCCAAGCTATTCAAGTTCGGGTCGAACTCGGGTTTGAGTTGTAGCCCATCTCTATTAGCAACAAACATTTGTTGAATGTGCACTGTTGCTGCTTATTTAAAATAATATCAGGGAGTCAATGTGACACTGTCGCTCTGACTAGTAAGGATCATTGTTGTGGTGGCCAAATTAGTATTGTCCAATCAGGGATAGAGATAGAGATGTAGTTTGGTCAAGGAACTGAGCAAACTATTCTATAAAGACATTAACATTGTTTTAGACCAGTAAAATAATATTATCTGGTTAGTTGCTGCTAATAACAGGTTGGAACATTTGGACCCTTTATTAATAATATGTTTTGAAGGTTTTTACTAATCCAGGACTCTAGTACTCATGGTTAGATAATCATTAACAGCAGCTAGTAGCTGGTCAGCACACAAGTAGGTAGGTACCCCTAAAAATGCATTCTCACAAATCACAATAATTACACTTACAGTAGTCCACACTCCTGGTAGGCAAATTTGAAAGGTGGCAGCTTTTTCAAACTCCCACCCCCCTCCCTCCCTCCCAAAACCGTTCTGGCGGCATGCGCTGTCTCATTTTTGTGATTGTGGCAATTTCAAGCAGGAAAGAGTGGCAGTGGCTGGACTCTGCACCAATTACATCAGGAATCAGGATGTCTGCACAATGATTGTTCCCAGTCCACAGTGTTCCAGTGCAAGGGCATGCATGGGTAGGAGTGTCGGAATTGTTATCTCCTTGGCTACTGTCTCTCACACACACACCCCCACACACACGCTCTCTCACTCTCACACACCCACAAACAAAACAATCCGCGCACACACACACACCAACACACACCACACAACACCTCACACACACACTCTAACATGCACACGCCCACACACACACCGCGCGTCCCACACACACACACCTCGCGCTCTCTCCCTCACTCCATCACACACACGCTCACAAACCACAACACACTACCTCCTCCACACACACACACTCTCCTCTCGCCCCGCACACCACACACACCAACACATCAACAACCTCCCCACACACACACACACCACGCATCTCCCACACCACACTCACTCTCACACACACACACATCCCCACACACTCACAACACACACACTTCTCTCACACACACACAACACACTCACATCTCTCGTCCACATATCAACTCACACACCACCACACACAAACACTCAACACACACACACACACTCTACACACACACCACACCTCCCCTCACACACCAACTACACACGCGCACATACACGCTCTCTCGCACCACACTCACACTCATCTCACACACACACTCTCACACACACCCACACACCACACACACACCCTCCCACACACACACACACTCTCCCTCACACACACACACACACTCTGTACATACACGCACACAACACGCGACTCTCATCACCTCACACATACACACACACTCTCCTCTCACACACACACCCCGCTCACACCACACCACCTCAACACCTCACCACACACTCTCTCTCCAACACACAACACCTACACTCACCCCACCCTCGACAACACTCACTCTCACACTCCACACACACCCACACCCCCACTCACACAACACCCAGCACCACAACCATGCGCGCACACCGCGCCTCACACACACCTACACACTCACCGCAGACACACACACCTCTCGTCACACAACACTCTCTCGACTACCGAATCATGAAAACCCACTTAAACATCCTCACATACTCTCTCACTCCCACAACGGCTTCCACTCTCCACAGATCGCACCAGGTTTTTTCTTTCCCACGTTCAGAATCATGTTAGTGCATGTGCAACTTCCGAACTTCCGGTTGCGGCCATTCCCGGACTTCTCTCTTCAGGCTTTGCAGGCACAAGTGCTTGATTGGTTCAAGAGTCCCGACCGTCATGAATACAGTCACTTGAATACAGGCGCTCCATCCGCTATTAAAGAAGGGAAATCTGCCACCTATTAGGTTTTTTTACTTGGGGTAAGTTTGCATTCATAAGGTAGGAGCAAGCGGCGTGGCCACACTGTATTGGTTTCGCCTCTAATAAACCGATCCCAAATTCCTCTGTACCGGAAAACAACCTGGCTCCCCATTAAACAGCGCTTACTACAAATCCTTCTCCTAACATTTAATCCCTTCGCTTGCCTCCTCCTTATATTATCTTCTATCCCCATATGTTCCTGCCCATACCCTCCCACTCATACCAGAACCAGCTTCTGTACCAATCCCCCACGAATGTTTCCTCACCTTAAACCTTTCTCTCTTGTGGTCCCGTCCCTATGGAATTCTTATCCCCTCTCTACCTCAAGAAACCTCTATTAGCAGGTTTAAATTACCCTTCACATCCTACCTATCTGGTACCCAGCACAGTATATGATACCATATATCTATATATGATAAATCTACCCTACATCCTCTACTATCTGGTAACCAGCACGTATATGAGTATCTATAGATCTATATATTGACTAAATCTACCCTAATCCTACCTATCCGGAACCAGCACAGTATTGTATCTATATACGTATATATGATAAATCTACCCTTACATCCTACCTATCTGGTAACCAGCACAGTATATGATATCTATATATCTATATATGATAATCTACTCCTTACATCCTACCTAACGGTAACCAGCACGTATATGATATCTATAATCTAATGATAAATCTACCTCATCCTACCTATCTGGTAACCAGCACGTAATGTGTATCTATATATATATATGATAAATCTATCCTTACAATCACTAGCTATCTGGTAACGCAGCACAGTCTATGGTATCTATATATCTATAATGATAATCTATCCTTACATCCTGACCTATCTGGTAACCAGCCGCAGTCTATGGTATATATATCTATATATGATAAATCTACCCTTACATCCTACATATCCGGTAACCAGCACAGTATATGGTATCTACATAGTATCTATATGATAAATCTATCCTTACATCCTACCTATCTGGTAACCAGCACGGTATATGGTATCTATATATCTAATATTGATAAATCTACCCTTACATCCTACCTATCTGGTAACCAGCACAGTATATGATATCTATATATCTATAATGAGAAATCTACCCTTACATCCTACTATCTGGTAACCAGCACAGTATATGGTATCTATATATCTATATATGATAAATCTACCCTACATCCTACCTATCTGTAACCAGTCACAGTATATGGATCTATATATCTATATAGATAAATCTACCCTTACATCCTACCTATCTGGGTAACATTACAGTTATTGGGTATCTATTATCTATATATGATAAATCTACCCTTACATCCTACCTATCTGGTAACCAGACACGGTCTATGGATCTCTATATGCATATATGATAGATCTACACTACATCCTACCTACTTGGTAACCTGGCACAGTTATATGGTATCTATATATCGATCTATATATGATATATACCCTTACATCCTACCTATCTGGTAACCAGCCACGGTCTATGGTATCTATTTATCTATATATGATAATCTACCCTTAACATCGACACTATCTGGTAACCAGCACGGTCTATGGTATCTATATATCTAAATAAATCTACCCTACATCTACCTATTGAACCAGCACGGTCTATGGTATCTATACTAATATGATAATTACCTTACATCCTACTATCGGTAACCAGGCACGGTCTATGGTATCTATATATCTATATAGTATAAATCTACCCTACATCCTACCTATCTGGTAACCAGCACGGTCAATGTATCTATATCTTCTATATATGATAAATTACCCTTACATCCTACCTATCTGGTAACCAGTACAGTCTATGGTATCTATATATCATTATAGATAAATCTACCCTTACATCCTACCTATCTGGTAACCAGCACGGTCTATGGTATCTATATATCTAATATATGATAAATCATACCCTACATCCTACCTATCTGGTAACCAGCACGGTCTATGGTACTCTATATCTAATATTGATAGATCTACCCTTACATCCTACCTATCTGGAACCAGCCACAGTATATGGTATCTATATATCTATATATATATAAACTACCCTTACATCTACCTATCTGGTAACCAGCAAACAGTATATGGATCTATAATCTTAATATGATAAATCTACCCTTACAATCCTACCTATCTGGTAACCAGTACAGTATATGGTATCTATATCTATATATGATAAATCTACCCTTAACATCCTACCTATCTGGTAACCAGCACAGTATATGATATCATTTATATCTATATATGATAAATCTACCCTTACATCCTAATATCTGGTAACGCACGAGATGTATCGATATATCATATATGATAAATCTATACTTACATCTACCTATCCGTAAACAGCACGTATATGGTATCTATATATCTATATAGATAAAATACTACCTTACGCTCCCTTACCTATCTGGTAACACAGCACGGTCTATGATATCTCTATATCTATATATGATAAAATACCCTTAACATCCTACTATATTTGGTATACCAGCACAGATATCGGACTATTATATATATATGATAAATCTACCCTTACATCCTACTTATCTGGTAACCAGCACATTATGATATCTATATAGCTATATATGATAAATCTACCCTTACATCCTACTATCCGGTACCAGACAGTATATGGATCATATATCTATATATGATAAATCTACCCTTCGTTACTTCCACCATTGGTAACCAGCACAGTATATGGTATCTATATCTATATATGATAAATCTACCCTTAATCCTACCTTATCCGGTACCCAGCACAGTAATGGTATCTATATATCTAATTGATTAAATCTACCCTTACATCCTACCTATCCGTAACCATCACAGTATATGGTTATCTAATATACTATATGATGGATAAATCTACCCTTACATCCATATCGGTAACCAGCAAAGTATATGAGGATGGCCAGCTATAGATTTCTATTATACACTGTAATGATCGGGACAGATCGCTGGATTGTAAAGTATGGCCAGCTATAGATTTCTATTATACACTGTAATGATTGGGACGGTTCCCTGATTGGGCCATCCTCTGCAATCAGGGAACCGTCCCAATCATTACAGTGTATAATAGAAATCTATTGCTGGCCATACTCTACAATCAGGGAACAGTCCCGATCAGTACAGTGTATAATAGAAATCTAAAGCTGGCCATACTCTACAATCAGGGAACCGTCCCGATCAGTACAGTGTATAATAGAAATCTATAGCTGGCCATACTTTACAATCCAGCGATCCATCCCAATCAGTACAGTTGTATAATAGAAATCTATAGCTGGCCATCCTCTACAATCAGGGAACCGTCCTGATCAGTACAGTGTTAATAGAAATCTATAGCTGGCCATACTCTACAATCCGGCAATCCGGCCCAATTAGTACAGTGTATAATAGAAATCTATAGCTGGCCATCCTCTACAATCAGGGAACCGTCCCAATCAGTACAGTGTATAATAGAAATCTATAGTGGCCCTACTCTACAATCTGGCGATCCGTCCCGATCAGTACAGTGTATAATAGAAATCTATAGCTGGCCATACTTACAATCCGGCGATCCGTCCCATCAGTACAGTGTATAATAGAAATCTATAGCTGGCCATCCTCTACAATCAGGGAACCGTCCCAATCATTACAGTGTATAATAGAAATCTTTAGATGGCCATACTTTACAATCCGGCGATCCATCCCGATCATTACAGTGTATAATAGAAATCTATAGCTGGCCATCCTCTGCAATCAGGGAACCGTCCCAATCATTACAGTGTATAATAGAAATCTATAGCTGGCCATACTTTACAATCCAGCGATCTGTCCCGATCATTACAGTGTATAATAGAAATCTATAGCTGGCCATCCTCTACAATCCGGCAATCCGTACCGATCATTACAGTGTATAATAGAAATCTATAGCTGGCCATCCTCTACAATCCGGGGATCCGTACCGATTATTACAGTGTATAATAGAAATCTATAGCTGGCCATCCTCTGCAATCAGGGAACCGTCCCGATCATTACAGTGTATAATAGAAATCTATTGCTGGCCATACTCTACAATCAGGGAACAGTCCCGATCAGTACAGTGTATAATAGAAATCTAAAGCTGGCCATACTCTACAATTAGGGAACCGTCCCGATCAGTACAGTGTATAATAGAAATCTATAGCTGGCCATACTTTACAATCCAGCGATCCATCCCAATCAGTACAGTGTATAATAGAAATCTATAGCTGGCCATCCTCTACAATCAGGGAACCGTCCTGATCAGTACAGTGTATAATAGAAATCTATAGCTGGCCATACTCTACAATCCGGCAATCCGTCCCAATTAGTACAGTGTATAATAGAAATCTATAGCTGGCCATCCTCTACAATCAGGGAACCGTCCCAATCAGTACAGTGTATAATAGAAATCTATAGCTGGCCATACTCTACAATCCGGCGATCCGTCCCGATCAGTACAGTGTATAATAGAAATCTATAGCTGGCCATCCTCTACAATCAGGGAACCGTCCCAATCAGTTTGTGACCAACATTTCTTCTGTGTAATGTGATTGCAATCCATGATCCGTCTGGGAAATATCGTGGGAATGGTTGGTCCACTCACCAATAATTTTATTGGATTCAGAATCCAGTCATCTAAAACAATGTTACAATGTTACAAAACAATATTTACAAAGATTTCTGATTAAGGAATAAAAAATCTAATACATATATTTATATTCCCCCCAACTACACCACGACAGCAGAGCTCTTTCGATAAACACAGGGAATCATCTTAATAATAGAATTTACACGTTTTTTCCCCCTTTCCAAACTGTCCACCCTTAGCAGCCTCGTTAATAAAGGGACAGATGAATAGAGTTTGCTGCTATATTGCGTGCAGTATCTACACTGCGCGGTAATTACTTTTTATTTAATTAGGTCCTCTGGTATTGTTTCTATCTCCTAGATTGCATTATAACATGTGATATGTTAAAACAACGAGACAAATACCCAACAAAAAAGAAATACCTTTTTTTGTTCGAATAAATTCAATGGATCGCTGATCCGGTTCCGTGGAGTTTAGAAAGTAAATTCGCTTAACGAACGCCGGATTATACGTTACTTCCCTGTCACTTGTCTACACAATGGTGAGATTGGCTGGGAAATAATTTTGCATGTTAATTAGTCTGATTTTACGATTAACATGCAGATTTAATATACCTTAATTATCTCTGATTTATACTTTCCCCTCGTGTCTTTACATGACAGAAAACTTAGTTAAAGGATAACTGTATTGCCTCAATGCATTTTTAAAACAAATTGCTTTAGAAAGAGTAAAGTTATGTAGCCCTCCCCTACATTTTTTCTGATTTTGAGCCTCTCTCTGCCTTCAATTAGCCATGCTGTGAAGGGGGCAATGATTCTGTCTGCCTCTAACTGTCTTCAAAGCTAGCAAGTGAGAAAACACTCCTCCACCCATGCTTGATCAGCTTGATTATGTAGGCTGTATCCTAGCAATAGGACATTTCAAGTTTGTTTGACTGGAAGAGGAGGAGGAGAGAGGTTTGTAAACAGACATTCCCACCAGCCAATGACAAGTGTTATGTTAATCACGGCCCTGGGTCATCTAGGAGGCGGGCTTTTAGCACTCATCTTTGCAGTGTGATATCTAAGGGAGGGCAGCACGGCTGTAGATGTGAGTAAGTGATTTCAGCTGCTGTGAAGTGTGGACATGTAATGGGGGTGATGTTGGATTTTTTGATATTGTTGTCCTTTAAACATAAGTGATTCCAATGGGGGAAATTCCCAGGAGCTCTGCAGCTGCGCACCACACCTTTCTATCTTTAACGTTGCGCTCACCGATTTACGATCATTTAGCGCAACGTTAAGTGCCGGAAGAGGTACTCGCGCAGCCGTCGCAAAGAGATTTACCAGAGACTGCGCAGTCTTAGCGCGTAAGTATTTATAAATAATTCCGTGCGGGTGAGATTCACCCAGAGCCACGCAGCCTCGGTAAATCACGTACGGGACATTTTTTGTGGCTCTGGGTAAATCTCCCTTCAGTAGTGTAAACCTGACCAAAAGTAATAAACCAATGGCTGCAGGGAACTGTAGTGTTAACAAGAGGTAAGGCTTGTACACACAGGTTGATATTTTTGGCCTGATTGACAAACCCGGTTGATATTTGGTCAGTCGGAAAGAAGCATTGTTCAGAATTACTGATATTTTGTCAAAAATGACATAGAACATTTTGGCAAATTTCCGTTGATCCAGCTCATTTAATATAGGTGGTATGGCTTAATTTTCTCCCAATAGACTACTGGCAGTCCAGGATAGTGGGAAAGGCATCGAAAAATGGAACTGCCCCAGTGAGATCGGGAATGGTATGAACTAGCTGAGCCCTACCCTAAAACCAGCACATATTCATAGTATGTCTAAATATGTACATATACTTTTGTTTGTGCATTAGTTTTAATGGGTACCGGTATTTTGTGGTATCCTAATGATGCTTTAATGCATATAGTGATCAAAAACAGGTTGTTTTTTTTGAAAATAATACCCTAAAATAAAACATGGGGCCTCCTCTTTATTCATGTTCATTTTCTAATCATTTTAGGTTAATTACAGGTTTGCAGTAGTGGGGATAATTTCTCCCACCCTCGGCTTATTACTCGAGTCAATCAGTTTTTATTAATTTTTCAGGTAAAATGGGTACGACTCGGCTTATACTCGGGTCGGCTATACTCGAGTATATACGGTCTATATGATAAATCTATCCTACAATCCTACCTATCCGGTAACAAGCAACAGTATATGGTATCTATATATCTATGTATATAAATCTACCCTTACATCCTACCTATCCGGTAACCAGCACAGTATATGGTATCTATATATCTATGTATGATAAATCTAGCCTTACATCCTACCTATCCGGTAACCAGCACAGTATATGGTATCTATATATCTATGTATGATAAATCTACCCTTACATCCTACCTATCCGGTAACCAGCACAGTATAATGGTATCTATATATCTATGTATGATAAATCTACCCTTACATCCTACCTATCTCCGTAACCAGCACAGTATATGGTATCTATATATCTATGTATGATAAATCTAGCCTTACATCCTACCTATCCGGTAACCAGCACATTATGGTATCTATATATCTATGTATGATAAATCTAGCCTTACATCCTACCTATCCGTAACCAGCACAGTATATGGTATCTATATATCTATGTATGATAATCTAGCCTTACATCCTACCTATCGGTAACCAGCACAGTATATGGTATCTATATATCTATGTATGATAAATCTAAGCCTTACATCCTACCTATCCGGTAACCAGCACAGTATATGGTATCTATATATCTATGTATGATAAATCTACCCTTACATCCTACCTATCCGTAACCAGCACAGTATATGTTATCTATATATCTATGTATGATAAATCTAGCCTTACATCCTAACCTATCGGGTAACCAGCACAGTATTGGTATCTATATATCTATATATGATAAATCTAGCCTTACATCCTACCTATCCGGTAACCAGCACAGTATAGGTATCTATATATCTATTATGATAAATCTACCTTACATCCTCACCTATCCGGTAAACAGCCACAGTATATATATCTATATATCTATTATATAAATCTATTACATCCTACCTATCGGTAACCAGCACAGTAATGGTATCTATATTATATTATATATCTACCCTTACATCCTACCTATCTGGTAACCAGCACAGTATATGATATCTATATATCTATATAGATAAATCTACCCTTACATCCTACCTATCCGGTAACCAGCACAGTATATGGTATCTATATATCTATATAGATAATCTACCCTTACATCCTACCTATCCGGTAACCAGCACAGTATATGGTATCTATATATCTATATATGATAAATCTACCCTTACATCCTACCTATCGTTAACCAGCACAGTATATGGTATCTTATATCTATTATGATAAATCTACCCTTACTCCTACCTATCCGGTAACCAGCCAGTATATGGTATCTATATATCTATATATGATAACTACACCCTTACATCCTACCTATCTGGTAACCAGCACAGTATATGTATCTATATATGATAAATCTACTACCTTACATCCTACCTATCTGGTAACCAGCACAGTATATGGTATCTATATATCTATATATGATAATCTACCCTTACATCCTACCTATCTGGTAACCAGCACAGTTATGGTATCTATATATCTATAATGATAAATCTACCCTTACATCCTACCTATCTGGTAACCACACAGTTATGGTAACTATTATCTATATATGATAATATACCCTTACATCCACCTATCCGGTAACCAGCACATTATATGATATCTATATATGATAAATCTACCCTTACAACCTCTACCTATCTGGTAACCCAGCACAGTATATGTATCTATATATCTATATATGATAATCTACCCTAACATCCTACCTATCTGGTAACCAGCACATATATGAATCTATATATCTATAATATAAATCTACTACCCTTACATCCTACCTATCGGTAACCAGCACAGTATATGGTATCTATATATCTATATATAATCTAATCTAGCCTTACATCTACCTATCGGTAACCAGCACATTATATGATATCTATATATCTATATTGATAAATCTACCCTTACATCTTCTATCTGGTAACCAGCACATTATATGGTATCTATATATCTATATATGATAAATCTACCCTTACATCCTACCTATCTGGTAAACCAGCACAGTATATGGTAACTATATATCTATATATGATAATCTACTACTTCTCCACACTGAATTATCAGATGATTCTAATCTCTACATGTAACCCGCACATACTCTCTGGATATCTATTATTCAGAAAATTCTACTTTAATTAATCAAGAAAACATATCTGAATATGTCACTACTCTCTACTCTCAGTAAGTATATCTATATATCTATATATGATAAATCTACCCTTACATCCACCTATCTGGTAACCAGCACAGTATATGGTAATCTATATATCTATATATGATATCTACCCTTACATCCTACCTTCGGTAACCAGCACTAATATGATATCTATAATATGATAAATCTACCCTTACATCCTACCTATCTGGTAACCAGCACAGTATATGATATCTATATATCTATATATGATAAATCTACCCTTACATCCTACCTATCTGGTAACCAGCACAGTATATGATATCTATATATTATATGATAAATCTACCCTTCATCCTACCTATCTGGTAACCAGCACAGTATATGGTATCTTATTATCTATATATGAATAATCTAGCCTTACATCCTACCTATCTGGTAACCAGCACAGATATGGTATCTATATATTATATATTATAATCTACCCTTACATCCTACCTATCTGGTAACCAGCACAGTATAATTATATCTATATATCTATATATGATAATCTACCCTTACATCCTACCCTATCTGGTAACCAGCACAGTAATGGTATCTATATATCTATATATGATAAATCTACCCTTACATCCTACCTTCGGTACCCAGCACAGTATATGGTTCTATTATGATAATGAAAATCTACCTTACATCCACCTTCTGGTAACCACACAGTATATGGATCTATATATATATATATAATCTACCTTACATCCCACCTATCCGGTAACCAGCACGTATATGGTATCTAATATCTATATATGATAAATCTACCCTTCACCACATCCTACCTATCGGTACCAGCACAGTATATGTATCTATTATCTATAATGATAAATCTACCCTTCATCCTACCTATCTGGTAACCAGCACATTATATGGTTCTTATATCTATATATGATAAATCTACCCTAACTCCTACCTATCCGGTAACCAGCACAGTATATGGTATCTATATATCTATGTTGATAAATCTACCTTACATCCTACCTATCCGGTAACACACAGTATATGGTATCTATATATCTATGTATGATAAATCACCCTTACATCCTACCTATCCGGTAACCACACAGTATATGGTATCTATATATCTATTATGATAAATCTACCTTACATCCTACCTATCCGGTAACCAGCACAGTATATGGTATCTAATATCTCTATGTATGATAATCTACCCTACATCCCTACCTATCCGGTAACCAGCACAGTATATGGTATCTATATATCTATGTATGATAAATCTACCTTACATCCTACCTATCCGGTAACCAGCACAGTATATGGTATCTATATATCTATGTATGATAAATCTACCTTACATCCTACCTATCTGGTAACCAGCACAGATGGTATCTATATATCTTGTATGATAAATCTACCCTCATCCACTATCCGGTAACCAGCACAGTATATGGTATCTATATATCTATGTATGATAAATCTACTTACATCCTACCTATCCGGTAACCAGCACAGTATATGGTATCTATATTCTATATGATAAATCTACCTTACATCCTACCTATCCGGTAACGCACCAGTATATGTATCTATATATCTATTTATGATAAATCTACCTTACATCCACCTATCCGGTAACCAGCACAGTATATGTATCTATATATCTATATATGATAAATCACCCTTACATATCCTACCTATCCGGTAACCAGCACAGTATATGGTATCTATATATCGATATATGATAAATCTACCTTACATCCTACCTATCGTGTAACCAGCACAGTAATGGTATCTATATATCTATATATGATAAATCACCCTTACATCCTACCTATCCGTAACAGCCAGTACTGGTATCTATATATCTATATATGATAAATCTACCCTTACATCCTACCTTCCGGTACCAGCACAGTAATGAATCTATATATCTATTATGATAAATCTACCCTTACATCCTACTATCCGTAACCAGCACAGTATATGGTATCTATATATCTATATAGATAAATCTACCCTTACATCCTACTATCTGTACCACGCCAGTATATGGTATCTATTATCTATAATCTATAAATCTAGGTAACCAGCACAGTATATGGTACTATATATCTATATATGATAAATCTACCCTTACATCCTACCTATTGGTAACCAGCACAGTATATGGTATCTATATATCTATATATGATATCTACCCTTACATCCTACCTATCCGGTACCCAGCACAGTATATGGTATCTATATATCTATATTATAAATCTACCCTTACATCCTATCCACCTCTGGTAACCAGCACAGTATATGGTATCTATATATAAGAAAAATCTACCCTTCCATCCTACCTATCTGGTAACCACACAGTATATGGTACCTATATATGATAAATCTACCTTACATCCTACCTATCCGGTAACCGCACAGTATATGGTATCTATATATATATATATATATATCTACCCTTACATCCTACCTATCTGGAACCAGCACAGTTATATCTATAATCTATATATGATAAATCTACCTACCTTACATCCTACCTATCTCGGTAACCAGCACAGTATATGGTATCTATATACTATATATGATAAATCTACCCTTACATCCTACCTATCGGTAACCAGCAACGTATATGGTATCTATATATCTATATATGATAAATCTACACCTTACATCCTACCTATCGGTAACCAGCACAGTATATGGTATCTATATATCTTATATGATAAATCTACCCTTACGTCCTACCTATCCGGTAACCAGCACAGTATATGGTATCTATATATCTTATATATGATAAATCTACCCTTACATCCTACCTATCTGGTAACCAGCACGTATATGGTATCTATATATGATAAATCTATCCCTTACATCCTACCTATCTGGTAACCAGCACAGTATATGGTATCTATATATATGATAAATCTACCCTTACATCCTACCTATCCGGTAACCAGCACAGTATATGGTACTATATATCTATATATGATAACTCTCCTTACATCCTACCTATCGTAACCAGCACAGTATATGGTATCTATATCTATATATGATAAATCTACCCTTACATCCTACCTATCCGGTAACCAGCACAGTAATGGTATCTATATATCTATATATGATAATAATCTACCCTTACATCCTACTATCCGGTAACCAGCACAGTATATGGTATCTTATATCTTATTATGATAAATCTACCCTTACACTCCTACCCTACTCTCGGTAACCAGCACAGTATATATGGTATCTATATATCTATATATGATAAATCTACCCTACATCCTACCTATCTGGTAACCAGCACAGTATATGGTATCTATATATCTATATATGATAAATCTACCCTTACATCCTACCTATCCGTAACCAGCACAGTATATGGTATCTATATATCTATATATGATAATCTACCCTTACATCCTACCTATTGGTAACCAGCACAGTATATGGTATCTATAATCTATATATGATAAATCTACCCTTACATCCTACCTATCGGTAACCAGCACAGTATATGGTATCTATATATGATAAATCTACCCTTACATCCTACCTATCTGGTAACCAGCACAGTTATGGTATCTATATATCTATAATGATAATCTACCCTTACATCCTACCTATCTGGTAACCAGCACAGTATATGGTACTATATATCTATATATGAAAAATCTACCCTTACATCCCCATCTCTGGTAACCAGCACTTATGGTATCTATCTATAATATAATGATAAATCTACCCTTACACCCTACCTATCTGGTAACCAGCACAGTATATGGTATCTATAATTCTATATATGATAAACTCACCCTTACATCCCACCTATCTGGTAACGAGCACAGTATATGGATCTATATATCTATATATGATAAATCTACCCTTACATCCTACCTATCCGGTAACCAGCACAGTATATGGTATCTATATATCTATATATGATAAATCTACCCTTACATCCTACCTATCTGGTAACCAGCACAGTATATGGTTCTATATATCTATATATGATAAATCTACTTACATCCTACCTATCGTAACCAGCACAGTATATATATCTATATATCTATATATGAAATCTCTCCTAACATCCTACCTATCTGGTAACCAGCACAGTATATGGTATCTATATATCTATATATGTAAATCTACCCTTACCTCCACCTATTGGTAACCAGCACAGTATATGGTATCTATATATCTATATATGATAATCTACCCTTACATCCTACCTATCTGGTAACCAGCACAGTCATATGGTATCTATATATCTATATATGATAAATCTACCCTTACATCCTACCTACTGGTAACCAGCACAGTATATGGTATCTATATATCTATATATGTAAATCTACCTTACATCCTACCTATCTGGTAACCAGCACAGTATATGGTATCTATATATCTATATATGAAATCTACCCTTACATCCTACCTATCTGGTACCAGCACAGATATGGTATCTATATATCTATATATGATAAATCTACCCTTACATCCTACCTATCTGGTAACCAGCAGTGTATGGTATCTTATAATCTATATTATAAATCTATCCTTACATCCTACCTACTGGTAACCAGCACAGCATATGGTATCTATATATCTATATATGATAAATCTACACCTTACATCCTACCTATCTGGTAACCAGCACAGTATTGGTATCTATATATCTATATATGGTAAATCTACCCTACATCCTACCTATCTGGTAACCAGCACAGTATATGGTATCTACATATCTATATACGATAAATCTACCTTACATCCTACCTATCTGGTAACCAGCACAGTATGGTATCTATATATATATATATATATATGTACTGTTATTACTGTACAGCGCTGCGTCCCAATTGGTGCTTTATACATAAACCATACATACATACATACAAAAACCTGTATAATATTAAATTTATTATGTTGTGTTTGATACTATCCAATACCTAGACCTTACTATTTCAATCAGTCAGAATATATACAAACGGAGGATTTTTTAAAAACCCCTGGCTGGTAATTCCATCCTTAGAGCTGACTGTAATCATCCCCCCACTGTATAAATGCCATTCCCTATGGCCTTTCCTTCAGAATAAGAAAGAACTGTTCTACACAAGGCATGTAGTGAAGCATCAGAGAAGATGACCGAAAGAAAGATTCTTACATAACAAAAATAATTAGCAAGTATATCCCAATACTAGAACAAGATCACATGCTGAAGCAGATATTAACAGAAGGATATACTGTAAATGTGTACCAGAGATAGAATGCACGATCTTTGGGCGACATGTTACACCCACCAAATCTAACGCATAGTTTAAACGAGTAGGGACGTACCACCAAATGCAAAACGTGTGCACATATCAAGCGGAATAATGTATGCACAAGTACTAGCAATGGTAAAAGCGTTCTTTGAAACAATACATTAACTGTTAATTCAGACCATGTAGTTTATCCAATGTAGGATGCCACCACACACACCCTATAACATAGAATAATGGAACACATTCGAGATGCAACCAATGATAAGGATAACCCGTATATAGCTAGACATATGCAGCAACTTAACACTAAAGGGGGAAAAACGGCAGGTACAGGGCATTCAGCAGGTCTGTGCAGTAACATCCGTAACTCCTCTCCTGAAAGAGGAAACTTAATGCCCATACATTAGTACTTACCCTCTGACCAATCCACCTGATTCAATCAAAATTCCTGTTCTTTTGCGACCGACATACAATCGCAAAATGAATGGGGCCAGGAGAGACCTCACGATCATATGTGGGTCGCGAAGAGAACGAGAAAGGGGCGTTCAGGAATATTGATTGAATGAAGTACTAATGTATGGGCACATAAAGGATATTCGTCTTAGACACTAGAATATCTAGCAGACTCCGTTCTATGGGGGATATTTCATGCTTTGTGGATTGCATTGTATGAGTAAGAGCTCGGAGGAGCCTGTAATGCGTTACGCCACTGGTTCTAATCCTGCGTGTATGCGCCGTGTATATCTAATGTAATAAAGGGCCCTATTTATAAAAGATCGGTATCGTTATCAAAATACCGCGTTATCGTAAAATAATGAGACCGGTTTTTACCGATAACGACCGTTATTTACTGATAACGGTCGTTATTTACCGATAACGGTCGTTATTTACCGATAACGACCGTTATCGGTAAATAACGTCGTTTCGGTAAATAACGGTCGTTATCGGTAAAAACCCGGCGTTATTTTACGATAACGATCGGTATTTTACAATAACGATACCGATCTTTTTAAATAGGGCCCCAAGATCGGCTTTTACGGATAACCGGTGAGTTTGAGTGATCACTTTACCAGCGTGAACGGCACAGTCATTTTACCTGTATGTAAGTTTTCATTTTGGGGATGGACTTGCCCTTTAAATATCTAGTTATTAATGAAGTTTTTTGTGCTAAGATGCAGATTCTTCTTTAAATTGAGAATATTAACAATCCCTCCTAACCATTTGCTCGGCCCGTCGGTTGCAGCTAGAATTAACTTCCTCCTAATTTTTCTATTTTCGTCCTACTTACGTTTTTTGGGGATTTTTTCCCCCAGGATTCTCCATCAGCCTCAGGCTCCTATAGCCGATGATTAATTGCTTAAAGGAGCACGGAAAGCGCCAGGCTTGGTTTTATCTTGCAATGTTTGAATAAAAGTTACTTTTTAAGCTTCCTGGATCCGAGTTGCTGTGATTGCCTTTCCGGGCTGAGACCCAAGTTTGTCTCAGGCTCCTATTACCTAGTTTTTTTTATTTATCTTGCTCGGTTGATACAATAAGATTCTTTACTTTTCATCCTAATTTATTCCATCGTTGTGTTATCTGCAACTTGTGTTTCATTTATTTTATCCTAGTTGACAGCAACCTAACTTATGCACAAACTAACGTCCAAAAATCGTCTCTTTCAAGCTTCCCCCCAAAATTCTCCTAACCCAATTAGTCCCTTATGCTTCATAGTGTTGACTGTTTAGTTCCCACATATGTGGCCAAACTAATTGTGATGAAAGTAAATGGACCAGAGACAAACAAGCTACTAGAAAACTAATTATCTCGAGTGTTTCTCCATGGTACCTGCGCTGTCTATTTTATTTCACTCAACAGCCTCTAAAGCTCGTCCAGAAAGTGGTATTTGTCATTTCATAGAAACTTGATAATGACATTAATTTATCTTAATGGCCCGTTCTATTGTTATAAATAGTAAAATTAGTTCAAATTGTCTTGCTTTTGCTGGTTTCAGATGGCTCAAGAGGACCCACAACATCATAGATGAGTAGAAATTTGGTGTGCTTGACAGATTTTCAATAATTTGTTATGTGGAACATAAGTAATGTTAGTACCATTAATGCTTATTTTCTCTAATTCATTACTGCCTTTTTCCCTTTTATCTTTTTTAATGCCTGGACCATAACAAGCCAGTTCGTGTATATCCAGCTGGCTATTAACATTCTGTACATGAGAACATCTTGATGGAAAAAAAACCCCCAAGTATTTACGGAATGATCGAGGATGGTGGCTGGGCGCGACGGAAGGAACCGGAATGGCTGGACTACACGGATCAGCACTGGAGTTAATAGAGAAATGTAAAAAGGGTCTTTCTTTATTGCGATTTAGGATTGTAAAATACCATTCAAATTTACCGGCTAAATAATCTTGTAAACATGGTTGGTTTTAGAGAAAGCAGTTGCCATTTCTAAAAAGTGACAGATGGCCCCTTGTAAAGAAAAGACCTTGTTTATGGTTCCTATTTCACACTGTTACACATTAAGTCCTGGGTTTCAATCTACCCTTGAGGTGGGTGCACACGAGGGGACTTTTAGTCTCACAGGGAACCGCACGTTCACCCGTGATTTACCAGGGGTCTGATCGCCCATTTTTCTGATCCAGACGAATGGCAGCAAGCTTGGTCTCGGCCACCCCCACACACACCATGCGATATTTCAGGCCGACCAACCAACACACGGCACCATCGGTCGATTGGCCCAAAATATTGTATGGTGTGTGGAAATCTTTAAAGACATACTGATAGGCTGTGCGTATTGGTAATTAGATTGTAAGCTCTTTAAACAACAGGGGAGGATGTGAATAGTTAAAGGGTACCTCCACCCTCAAAAATGTATATTAATAACCAAGACCCCTCAAAGGTTTCTTATACTCACCTCTTCTTCCAACGCATTTAAGGATACTTACAAAGCCAATCCCTAACTTCAGCTCTCTCCAAGTACTAACGCTTCTGGGTCATTCCCGTCACTATAGTTGAGGCCTTGACTACCTTGAAGGTAAATTTGTGACAAAATTTTCACTGGGTGAGGTGGTAATATGAGGAACATGGGAGATATTAGTAACCCACAGTTATAGGAACCTCTAACCTCAGATACCGCAGGTTAGTGTAAAAGTACGGCTGCATTCAGATTTTTGACCATGCGGGAGCGTAGAGTAAAAATGCCATTGGTATTGTATAGGCATTTGTTCAATACCGTAAATGTATGATCACACTGCGGTCGTAATTGTACAATCACAGTCATAAAATACCATTCATGAAATACCTGGTATCACGAATACACAATACCATGCCTTTATAAATATGCCCCATAGTTATTAACCCGTGGCAAGGGTATTACCTTGGGTTCTTACAGAGCACGTTGGCATTTTATCACACAATCGTAAATTGTCATCAATTATTAACAGATTATGGCCACAACCGTTTTTTTTTTATTACTGCTGGTTCAATGCATGAACAATACCACTCAGTGGGGAAATTCATAAACTTTGTTATCGTAAATAACAGTATTATTCTACACTCTTTATTTAACATATGTTGTTACATGGCATTATAAATAAGGATGTACTTTGTGCCTTTATCATTTGACATATGTACCGTATATACTCGGGTATAAACCGAGGTTTTCAGGCTTTAAAAAAGCCTAAAATCTTACCTCGGTTTATACTCGAGTCAACCTTCTCCTACCTTGTCCGCGGAGCGCACGATCGCATCCTCAGTGCCATCCGGATGATGTCACTACCCGGCGCCTCTCATTTTGCGACGCCGACTAGTGACATCATCCTGAAGCGCAGAGGATTGGAGCAAGGAGCGAGCGGCCACCGGACAAGTAGGAAATACCACAGGGACACCAGTGCAACATAAAACATCTAAGTGGCAAATATTTACAAATAAGAGTAAAACCTTTATTTGTCATACTGATGCACAAATAAGGAGAATTTTACCCCTATTTGCAAGTATTTGCCACTTAAGTTTCCAAACATCTTAATTGGCAAATACTAACCCCCTCGGTTTATACTTGAGTCAATATTTTTTTCTCCTTTTTAGCTAAAACTAGTTACCCTCGTTTATACCCGGGATGGTTTTATCCTCGAGTATATACGGTACTGCTTGTTTCTTTTAAATATGCCATTTTTAAATTAACAACATGTTAATAATGATATTGTTATTTTGCGTAACAAAGTTTTACAAATTCGCCAGTATTATGCACAATGGTCTGTAATTTTTTATGTCAACACCAATGTTTTGATCCTAAACGGTCCTCTAAAAGGAGCAGGAATGGGCAGATTTCTAATGACACACATACAGCAGGCAGGGCGGTCTTTGATATGGGCGACCTGTGCGACCACACGGGTTGCACTACCAGGGGGGCGACAGCTGGGAGTCTTAGGTCACGGACCTGTGCTCAAAGTTGTGCATCAGTGCCACACCCCTCTAGTTAGTCCTCCAGATCAAATATATGTATCAGCACCTCACCACATACTAAGCCCCAACACATGTAAGCTTTACTTAAGATGTCTGTATGCTGTGCTGTTCTGTCTGTGCATTTATACGTTACTTGTTACATAATGATGTACGCACCATATATACAAGCACACACTGAATATACTGAAAGATAGTAAGCGCAGGTGGGGTACTTGATTTGAAGCAAGCAGCCCTGCATACGGCTCCTACTCCTCACTTTTCTGGATTTTCATCAGGCTGTGCAGGACAACCATAGGAGCAGTGGAGAAAGGCCAGGATCTAAAAAACACTATACAGTGGGCACATTTTAATTGGGTAGGGCATGCCCTTTAAGTATTAGTATTTTTTTTCTTCTTCTTTTTTTTAGTATATTTTCTGACCCACTTGTAAAAAACACTTCAGCTTACTTACGATAACGATTGGTAATTTGCGATGACTTATTTAATGATATTGCTCCTTTATGAAGACTACAGATGAACGAACCTGCAAGCTCCGTCCTGCCAGCAATGCTGTGGAATGTGTCCAAATTGATGGAACCAAAAATCTGCTTTGAACCCAAATGAAGTGGATTTTTGGGATAAAAATAAAAAAATTTGATTTTCGAACTTTCATCACCAAATTTTAAACGTAATTTGGTTTGTTGATTTTAACCAGCACAGTATATGGTATCTATATATCTATATACGATAAATCTAGCCTTACATCCTACCTATCTGGTAACCAGCACAGTATATGGTATCTATATATATATATATATATGATACTGTTATTACTGTACAGCGCTGCGTCCCCAATTGGTGCTTTATACATAAACCATACATACATACATACAAAAACCTGTATAATATTAAATTTATGTTATGTTGTGTTTGATACTATCCAATACCTAGACCTTACTATTTCAATCAGTCAAGAATATATACAAACGGAGGATTTTTAAAAACCCCTGGCTGGTAATTCCATCCTTAGAGCTGACTGTAATCATCCCCCCACTGTATAAATGCCATTCCCTATGGCCTTTCCTTCAGAATAAGAAAGAACTGTTCTACACAAAGGGCATGTAGTGAAGCATCAGAGAAGATGACCGAAAGAAAGATTCTTACATAACAAAAATAATTAGCAAGTATATCCCAATACTAGAACAAGATCACATGCTGAAGCAGATATTAACAGAAGGATATACTGTAAATGTGTACCAGAGATAGAATGCACGATCTTTGGGCGACATGTTACACCCACCAAATCTAACGCATAGTTTAAACGAGTAGGGACGTACCACCAAATGCAAAACGTGTGCACATATCAAGCGGAATAATGTATGCACAAGTACTAGCAATGGTAAAAGCGTTTCTTTGAAACAATACATTAACTGTAATTCAGACCATGTAGTTTATCCAATGTAGGATGCACCACACACACCCTATAACATAGAATAATGGAACACATTCGAGATGCAACCAATGATAAGGATAACCCGTATATAGCTAGACATATGCAGCAACTTAACACTAAAGGGGGAAAATAGGCAGGTACAGGGCATTCAGCAGGTCTGTGCAGTAACATCCGTTAACTCCTCTCCTGAAAGAGGAAACTTAAGGTGCCCATACATTAGTACTTACCCTCTGACCAATCCACCTGATTCAATCAAAATTCCTGTTCTTTTGCGACCGACATACAATCGCAAAATGAATGGGGCCAGGAGAGACCTCACGATCATATGTGGGTCGCGAAGTAGAACGAGAAAGGCGGTTCCAGGAATATTGATTGAATGAAGTACTAATGTATGGGCACATTAAAAGGATATTCGTCTTAGACACTAGAATATCTAGCAGACTCCGTTCTATGGGGGATATTTCATGCTTTGTGGATTGCATTGTATGAGTAAGAGCTCGGAGGAGCCTGTAATGCGTTACGCCACTGGTTCTAATCCTGCGTGTATGCCGTGTATATCTAATGTAATAAAGGGCCCTATTTATAAAAGATCGGTATCGTTATCGTAAAATACCGATCGTTATCGTAAAATAATGACCGGGTTTTTACCGATAACGCCGTTATTTACTGATAACGGTCGTTATTTACCGTAACGGCGTTATTTACCGATAACGACCGTTATCGGTAAATAACGGTCGTTATCGGTAAATAACGGTCGTTATCGGTAAAAACCCGGTCGTTATTTTACGATAACGATCGGTATTTTACAATAACGATACCGATCTTTTATAAATAGGGCCCCAAGATCGGCTTTTACGGATAACCGGTGAGTTTGAGTGATCACTTTACCAGCGTGAACGGCACAGTCATTTTACCTGTATGTAAGTTTTCATTTTGGGGATGGACTTGCCCTTTAAATATCTAGTTATTAATGAAGTTTTTGTGCTAAGAGTGCAGATTTCTTCTTTAAATTGAGAATATTAACAATCCCTCCTAACCATTTTGCTCGGCCCGTCGGTTGCAGCTAGAATTAACTTCCTCCTAATTTTTCTATTTTCGTCCTACTTACGTTTTTTGGGGATTTTTTCCCCCAGGATTCTCCATCAGCCTCAGGCTCCTATAGCCGATGATTAATTGCTTAAAGGAGCACGGAAAGCGCCAGGCATTGGTTTTATCTTGCAATGTTTGAATAAAAGTTACTTTTTAAGCTTCCTGGATCCGAGTTGCTGTGATTGCCTTTCCGGGCTGAGACCCAAGTTTGTCTCAGGCTCCTATTACCTAGTTTTTTTTATTTATCTTGCTCGGTTGATACAATAAGATTCTTTACTTTTCATCCTAATTTATTCCATCGTTTGTGTATCTGCAACTTGTGTTTCATTTATTTTTATCCTAGTTGACAGCAACCTAACTTATGCACAAACTAACGTCCAAAAATACGTCTCTTTTTCAAGCTTCCCCCCAAAATTCTCCTAACAGACCAATTAGTCCCTATGCTTCATAGTGTTGACTGTTTAGTTCCCACATATTGTGGACCAAACTAATTGTGATGAAAGTAAATGGACCAGAGACAAACAAGCTACTAGAAACTAATTATCTCGAGTGTTTCTCCATGGTACCTGCGCTGTCTATTTTATTTCACTCAACAGCCTCTAAAGCTCGTCCAGAAAGTGGTATTTGTCATTTTCATAGAAACTTGATAATGACATTAATTTATCTTAATGGCCCGTTCTATTGTTATAAATAGTAAAATTAGTTCAAATTGTCTTGCTTTTGCTGGTTTCAGATGGCTCAAGAGGACCCACAACATTAGATGAGTAGATAATTTGGTGTGCTTGACAGATTTTCAATAATTTGTTATGTGGAACATAAGTAATGTTAGTACCATTAATGCTTATTTTCCTCTAAATTCATTACTGCCCTTTTTCCCTTTTATCTTTTTTAATGCCTGGACCATAACAAAGCCAGTTCGTGTATATCCAGCTGGCTATTAACATTCTGTACATTGAGAACATCTTGATGGAAAAAAACCCCCCAAGTATTTACGGAATGATCGAGGATGGTGGCTGGGCGCGACGGAAGGAACCGGAATGGCTGGACTACACGGATCAGCACTTGGAGTTAATAGGAGAAATGTAAAAAGGGTCTTTCTTTATTGCGATTTAGGATGTAAAAATTACCATTCAAATTTACCTGGCTAAATAATCTTGTAAACATGGTTGGTTTTAGGAGAAAGCAGTTGCCATTTCTAAAAAGTGACAGATGGGCCCCTTGTAAAGAAAAGAACCTTGTTTATGGTTCCTATTTCACACTGTTACAGCATTAAGTCCTGGGTTTCAATCTACCCTTGAGGTGGGTGCACACGAGGGGACTTTTAGTCTCACAGGGAACCGCACGTTCACCCGTGATTTACCAGGGGTCTGATCGCCCATTTTTCTGATCCAGACGAATGGCAGCCAAGCTTGGTCTCGGCCACCCCCACACACACCATGCGATATTTCAGGCCGACCAACCAACACACGGCACCATCGGTCGATTGGCCCAAAATATTGTATGGTGTGTGGAAATCTTTAAAGACATACTGATAGGCTGTGCGTTATTGGGTAATTAGATTGTAAGCTCTTTAAACAACAGGGGAGGATGTGAATAGTTAAAGGGTACCTCCACCCTCAAAAATGTATATTAATAACCAAGACCCCTCAAAGGTTTCATTATACTCACCTCTTCTTCCAACGCATTTAAGGATACTTACAAAGCCAATCCCTAACTTCAGCTCTCTCCAAGTACTAACGCTTCTGGGTCATTCCCGTCACTATTAGTTGAGGCCTTGACTACCTTGAAGGTAAATTTGTGACAAAATTTTCACTGGGTGAGGTGGTAATATGAGGAACATTGGGAGATATTTAGTAACCCACAGTATAGGAAACCTCTAACCTCAGATACCGCAGGTTAGTGTAAAAGTACGGCTGCATTCAGATTTTTGACCATGCGGGAGCGTAGAGTAGAAAATGCCATTGGTATTGTATAGGCATTTGTTCAATACCGTAAATGTATGATCACACTGCGGTCGTAATTGTACAATCACAGTCATAAAATACCATTCATGAAATACCTGGTATCACGAATACACAATACCATGCCTTTATAAATATGCCCCATAGTTATTAACCCGTGGCAAGGGTCATTACCTTGGGTTCTTACAGAGCACGTTGGCATTTTATCACACAATCGTAAATTGTCATCAATTATTAACAGATTATGGCCACACCGTTTTTTTTTTATTACTGCGTGGTATCAATGCATGAACAATACCACTCAGTGGGGAAATTCATAAAACTTTGTTATCGTAAATAACAGTATTATTCTACACTCTTTATTTAACATATGCTATGTTACATGGCATTATAAAATAAGGATGTACTTTGTGCCTTTATCATTTGACATATGTACCGTATATACTCGGGTATAAACCGAGGTTTTCAGGCTTTAAAAAAAGCCTGAAAATCTTACCTCGGTTTATACTCGAGTCAACCTTTCTCCTACCTTGTCCGGCGGCCGCACGATCCGCATCCTCAGTGCGCATCCGGATGATGTCACTACCCGGCGCCTCTCATTTTGCGACGCCGACTAGTGACATCATCCTGAAGCGCAGAGGATGTGGAGCAAGGAGCGAGCGGCCACCGGACAAGGTAGGAGAATACCACAGGGACACCAGTGCAACATAAAACATCTTAAGTGGCAAATATTTACAAATAAGAGTAAAACCTTTATTTGTGCATACTGTATGCACAAATAAAGGAGAATTTTACCCCTATTTGCAAGTATTTGCCACTTAAGTTTCCAAACATCTTAAGTGGCAAATACTAACCCCCTCGGTTTATACTTGAGTCAATATATTTTTTCTCCTTTTTTAGCTAAAACTAGGTACCTCGGTTTATACCCGGGATGGTTTATACTCGAGTATATACGGTACTGCTTGTTTCTTTTAAATATGCCATTTTTAAATTAACAAACAGTGTTAAATAATGATATTGTTATTTTGCGATAACAAAGTTTTACAAATTCGCCCAGTATTATGCACAATGGTCTGTAATTTTTTATGTCAACACCAATGTTTTTGATCCCTAAACGGTCCTCTAAAAGGAGCAGGAAGTGGCAGATTTCTAATGACACACATACAGGCAGGGGCGGTCTTTGATATGGGCGACCTGTGCGACCACACGGGTTGCACTACCAGGGGGGCGACAGCTGGGAGTCTTAGGTCACGGACCTGTAGCTCAAAGTTGTGCATCAGTGCCACAGCCCCTCTAGTTACGGTCCTCCAGATCAAATATATGTATCAGCACCTCACCACATACTAAGCCCCAACACATGTAAGCTTTACTTAAGATGTCTGTATGCTGTGCTGTTCTGTCTGTGCATTTAGTACGTTACTTGTTACATAATGATGTACGCACCATATATACAAGCACACACTGAAGATACTGAAAGATAGTAAGCGCAGGTGGGGTACTTGATTTGAAGGCAAGCAGCCCTGCATACAGGCTCCTACTCCTCACTTTTCTGGATTTTCATCAGGCTGTGCAGGACAACCATAGGAGCAGTGGAGAAAGGCCAGGATCTAAAAAACACTATACAGTGGGCACATTTTAATTGGGTAGGGCATGCCCTTTAAGTATTAGTATTTTTTTTTCTTTCTTTTTTTAGTATATTTCTGACCCACTTGTAAAAAAACACTTCAGTCTTAACTTACCGATAACGATTGGTAATTTGCGATGACGTTATTTAATGATATTGCTCCTTTATGAAGACTACAGATGAACGAAACCTGCAAGCTCCGTCCTGCCAGCAATGCTGTGGAATGTGTCCAAATTTGATGGAACCAAAAATCTGCTTTGAACCCAAATGAAGTGGATTTTTGGGATAAAAATAAAAAAATTTGATTTTCGAACTTTCATCACCAAATTTTAACGTAATTCCGCAAAGTTCCGCTCCGTGAAATTCCAAAAATTCTGCCGGATCTGCGAATTTATAGAATCGTTGATTTCCTCCTTAAAACCAGGTTTGTTTCAAAAACGAATTCCTTCTTAATTCCTTACAATACACGCAGCTAATGGGCGGCGTAAAAAAAACCCTGATCCAACTATATATGTCTGAATATTGTCATCCTTACTGATAATAAACATCTATTTACTAAATTATTTTTCTATTTGAAACAAAGATTATCTCTCCAAACCCTTTAAAACCCACATTGTGGTGAGTATCCTGTTTTGTTCAATTAAATCCACTCTGAGTCAACCTGGGTCTGTAGTTATTAATTTCAATGGCAGGATAAAATGCAGTTCCTCATGTGTAATTGCGGAGAGCGACTGAATAAAGAGCCAGCAAAAGGTTTTTATGAAAGGTAATAATCTCCGATGGGTATTATCAGAAATGCATTTAATATCTTATAGAGACAAGAGCACAACATATTACCGGCCATGCAATTCTAGCTGGTTAGAAAATGGCTTCTGCTTAAAATAGTATTATAGATGGATCAGAATATTGGAAAATAAATGTTTGGCAATTTTATTAGGGCAACAAAACTATCAGTACTTCTAATAAAGCCAAAGTCTTCCTTTTATATGAATGTTTCCATGGGGGAAAAGCACCAGAACCAAATGTCTCTGGTGCTGTCCCCCCCCCCCCCGTTGCCATAAAGGGAATACTTTGAGGTTCTGGCACATGCAAAGACTTCCATTGCAGGGATAGCCAGTGTCCTTAGCAATTTTTTCAACTTGCCTCATGGCTGGGGCAACCCTGGCTTTTGGTGTTCAATCTAAACCATGCTCTGTGCAATGGCTGCAACCTGCTTTATAGTAGAATTGTAACACTTATCGGGCACTGGAAACTTACCTTTTCATGGAATGTAATTCATAATGTTCCCCTTTTGCTTCATTTTAAATTGCTTCCACCTTAGAAGATATGTCTAACCCCAAATCAAAAACCTGTCACCTAGCATGTCCAACCCTTTGACTATACTAACCTTCAATACCGCTGATCTTACATAACTTATGGTGGCCATACATGCAACAAACCCATATCATACGATCAGTATTGTCAGATTAAAAATGTTTCAACTTGTTGGATAGACAGGAAAATGGTTAGTATCACATTTTAGGAACACTAAAACCTCGTACACGCGTTGGATAATTTTCGTACGATGCAGCCAACGAACGTTTAATGACATTATCATTAATCCTTATAATTGAAACGACATCTGTACACACAGCAACAATAGTCACCATGATAGTCGTTAGATATAGACATTCGTACATAAGGTAACATTCGTATCTTCGTGCAATTATGAAAGCAGCGCATGCGCCTTTTATAGATTTTTTCGTAGAACTTTAACGATTATCTGCCGACCATGTACAAATATACAATAATCGGCAGAACAAATCCGCCAGGCTGATTGTTGGGAAAAGCCGACAATCGTTGGTCTTTGATGATATATTTTCGGACAAAAGTTGTGCGATTGCTCGTTCGTTGGCTGCATCGTACGACTATTATTCAACGTGTGTACGAAGCTTAAGGAGGTAAGAATGGTCGTCAGAGGGGGGACATGCAAATAGAAGCCTTAAAGGACATGTCCAGTCATAAAACAAAATTTTACCTACAGGTTTAAACCCCCCCCAAACCCCACTTTCATTTACTTGCCTTGACCCAAAGATGCCTCTAAAGATACTTACAATACTGGTACCATACAGTGACACCAGTAAATACTGGTACAATACAGTGACACCAGTGGATACTGGTACCATACAGTGACACCAGTAAATACTGGTACCATACAGTGGCACCAGTAAATACTGGTACCATACAGTGACACCAGTAAATACTGGTACCATACAGTGACACCAGTGGATACTGGTACCATACAGTGATACCAGTAAATACTGGTAACACACAGTGGCACCAAAAAATACTGGTACCATACAGTGACACCAGTGGATACTGGTACCATACAGTGATACCAGTAAATACTGGTACCACACAGTGGCACCAAAAAATACTGGTACCATACAGTGACACCAGTGGATACTGGTACCATACAGTGACACCAGTAAATACTGGTACCATACAGTGACACCAGTAAATACTGGTACCATACAGTGACACCAGACTGGTGCAGTGAGAGCAGTGGGTACTGGGTAGATACATTAAGAGCAGTGAAAATAGCAGGTACTGGAACCATAAAGAAATGAGAACAGGGACACGTGAATGTCACTACTGGGGGAAGTATTGTGGTATGTGGTTGGCTAATAAGAAAATAGGTAAGCATACTACACTGTAACCCAGAAGAAGAGTCTTATTTGTGCTATAATTATCTTCCATTGCCAACAATCATTTCTACATTAAAAAAATTGGAGCACTTGATACTTTCGAACGGTCGGCCAGGAGGAAGGACTGTCGGTCGCGGCAAAAGCAGCCGTGTCCGATAGTCACCGCGACCGATCGTGCGGTCCATAGAGGACCGCACGATCGGACGAGGTTTTCCACCCTGTCCGATCGTCCTTTCGTCCGATTTGGACGAACGGTCGATCGGACATGGGCACATTCGAATGCGATAATTTCGGTCCGATCGACCGATACACTGAACTATCGGTCGATCGGACCGAAATATCTAATCGTGTGTACCCAGCTTTAGATTGTCCTATCAATCCTTTGTGACAATATGGACCCCCCTCCCCTTCTACCTTTAATTTCAGACACTGTGAATGACCTTGTTATTTGGTCGTGATTCCATTTTACACACCATGGGGAGGTTCTAATATTGACTTTCACGTTTCTGTTTATCATTATCTATAATTGGTTTATCATGAGGCTCCGTTTGAATCTGCTTCTGTTTGTCCTCCTATTGATTAAAGAGCTTTCTTTACAGTGCCACCTTTTCACAGTGGTCCCCTTTGTGTTTCTAGTGAGATAATGAATATGGGATTGATTACAGTGTTTAGGAAACAATCAAGCAGATCTATGATTTCTTTTAAATGTTAAACTATTACTTTGTTATTAGGCCATTAAAAGGAAAGTTCAGTGGAAAATGTCATTATTTTTGATGACGGCGAAGGAAACCATATGATTATTTTTGTAGTGGTTCCGCCAGACATGAAAATAGTTTTAAGGGTTCCGCAAGGCTTGACATTGATTCCTCCCAGCCAAACTCTCACTCAAGGTAAATGGTCGCCTGGGACATAAAACTGTAATGCGTGTATCCAGCCTTAGAAAGCTGAAGATGAGGAAGGAGTCACCACAGCCAAGTATTTTGTACATAAAGCTTAGTGGTGATCTCTGCTCCTCCAGTATGCAGTTTCTGTGCAGTTAAAAGCACAATGAAATAGTAGCATCTCTACCCCCAAAATACAATTTTGCTGTAGTGTAGGGGACCCCCCCATCCGTAAACGCTAGGGGTTTAACTTTAAAAAAGGACACAAATCAACTTACCCACCTTCATTCCCTCGGTCTCTACTGCTCTAACATTCCCAGAGGTTGCAGTAGGGGCCGGCCTGGCATGGTCAGCTAATCACAGACACGGCTGCCGGTCAGTAGAGGGAGCCTAGGGAGGCAGGGTAAGTCTATTTCTGTCCTTTTTATAAAGTTACGTTTTATAACCTTTGCTACTCCCTGCTGTGGTCAGTAGTGATCTGCCATTACAGGTTCTGTAACGGTCCTTCTTCTTCCCAGGATGCACCACTTCCTTGAAATGAATGTTCCATAAGCTAGATACACACGATGCAATAATTCGGCCCAATCGACCGTCATTTCAGTGCTTCGGTCGGTCAGGCCGAATTATTGTATAGCGGCTTTTTGAGGCCACGACCGATCACCAATAGTTCGTACGTCCAGATTGGACGAACGATCGGACAGGTCGGAAAACACAACCCATCGTGTGGCCCTCTATGGACCACACGATCGGTCGTGCCTAACTGTCGGATGCGGCTGCTTTTGCTGTGACGACAGTCCTTACTCCTGGCCAACCGGTCGAAAGCCTCGAACGGTCGGTCTGGAGGAAAGATTGTACAGTGTGTACCCAGGTTTACAGTAATTTCTACCGATTGGCTCAAACATGCTCAAATCTCCACCGATCAACTGAATCCAAGGGCAAGACCATAACCGACACTATTAGGGGTCCTGCAAACAGGAAGTCACTTTAGTTAGCGGAACAAGAAAACGTACCATTTCTTTTCTTGAAAGTATTTTTTTCTGTGTTGAACTTCCCTTTTTATTATTGCTGGCTGTAAGCAAAGCAGGCAATACTTCCTGGTTTACTTTTTACAGAATGCAAGGTTGATAAATGGGCAGTTGACCCTCTAAGATTCCGGTCTTAAAGGCCTCTTCTCAATGGTGTCTCAGTGAACACGGGAGGAGCAGTAAGCTTAGAATAACTGCAAAGAATTCTGTGTTCAAACTTTTAAGGGTTATAGGGCAGGTATGATTACCAGCTGTAATACCCTATCGAAATAACACGGCTTTCAGAGTACTTTATGTAGAAAGATGTAAGGGAAGATTACAGGGCCATTAAATGTGAAAAGAAACCAATTTAAAAAGCGACAACCTATATCTGTACAAACGTTGTTCCATTTAAATTGCTATGGTAAAAGCATTTTCTAGTTAATAATGTGATTATTTTCAAATAGCAACAACATTCAGACAACCGTTTGCTGTATAAGAACAGAGGCAGCTTAAATTAAAGGTAATGAAGATGTGATAATATTGGTATAAAAGCAATCACACAGCTACACAGCAATGTAGGATCTTATTAGAACATTTGGGGTGAATTTGCAGAGAGCCTACCTGGCTGGGAATAGAAATATGTGAGTGACAAAAGCCCCTGATAGTGGGATTTAGAAGACAAAGCACAGGTGATGTTTTTAATAATAATTGCTTGGCTTATTTTGGCTTTTAGGGCTTTTTCAACACACGGCCATAATGTGTGTGTATTCTACCCGGACGTGGAAAAATTCTGTTTCTTTATCCACATTCCTCAATTGTCATGGGAACGTTTCTCATCTTATCATTGGGGAATACAATAAGTGATGGCACGTCTAGGTCACAAGTTTACATAAGCACACTTCATTTTGACAATGAAAGTCCAAGTAGAGTCAATTTGATTTAGCCAAATTGAATGGAATATCGATGTGGGCCTTAAAATACAAACAACATTTGGGTGTAGTAAAAAAACAACATTGATAGGTGTATGCTTTATAAAGCTGGGTACACACATTACCAGATGACAAACAGAATCTGTCATTTTTCAAAGATGTGGCTACACACAGTCCCGGAACTGACACATTCCTTACAACTGCAGCCAGCTCCCTATAATTTAGCGACCATGGGCGAGGGTACGAACGTTCCCAAGGCCTCGAGAACGCTTGTTTTTGCAGCACTCACTTTAACAATAAAAGGGGCAATTCTGTCAGGTCTGGCATAATCGTCCCTTTATCATTAAAGTGTGTGCCCAGTTTTAGTTCAATCTTGACCACTAAGTAACTGTAAGTTCAGCTTTTCAACATTATGAAACATTATGAAAACAGTATTCAGTGTAACCTTCCTCTATAGGATTAGAGAAACAAGGGGGTAGAGCAAAATAAAATGAAACAATTCCATTTTTGCTGACATTTTTTTTCCTCTAATCATCGCTTTAAGACCATGGTGGGAAAACCAAAACTAGTGGACCCAGCCAGCCATACCATATAACTATTACCTTTATGATAATACCCCACAAATACTTTGTTGTAAATTAATTTTTATTTATTAAAATTTATTTATCAACTTTATTTTGGGTAACAAATCGTCCACGGCTTTTATTAATAACTTTATAAAATTTAAATAAATGATACCCTTTTTATTTGCATAATAACACCACTGCACACCCTTGCGTACCATAACCAAACTTGTTGTTAACCAACTTAGCCGTAGATCTTATCTTAAATGCCAACCTCTGTCCTGCCAGAGGGCATGTAACGGCTCCATAAATACATCCAGCAAGGGTGTACATATACACATAATAACAGGGTGGGAGTGAGATGATTCCTCGGCTAAATCAAAATGGCGCCGGTGACCACGTGGCGCCTCCTCTTAAAAGACACGGTGTAATGACGTCATGCCAGCACTGAATCTCGCATGAACAAGCCCGCTAGCCCAGAAAGTAGGAGGAGAGGGAAGACTCCACCCACTGCCTGCAGGGGAAAGCCGCTTCCCCCCCACGGTCAGTTGTCCCATCTGCTATGCGTGGCTGGACTCTCAAAATATGATAGAGGCACTTCTTTGGTTATATTCACTGTCGGTCACAACGTCCGATCCGGACGAAAGGGCGACCAAGATGGGCTGCCTGCAAATACACCATCCACTTATTTGGACTGTCAGTGTGAATTTGTACCACAGAAAAGCAAGTTATCTACTACAGGATGCGAGAATGTCTTCTTCTGTACCAAAAAAATCTCTGAAAAGTCCCAATAAACAACAAATACATAGTGTATAGTATTCATATAGCAATTTCTCCCCCCAGATATCTTAAAGGACAATATTCCTGATATTGATTATTCCTACCTCCCTGTGAATAATAGAAAGCTCGGGTAACGGAGATAAACCTTATGTCGATCCACTCGTGGCTGTTACGACGTGTCTCCCCATTGGCCACTGGCCAGTCTGGTAACAGTACTGGACTAAGGGAACAATGGGATTTTACAAGTGGACTTTAACTGCCTGTTGTGTACCCTATAATGAAAAGCCAGGGTACTATCAGTGGGTCTTGTTAGTAAGGGTATAATTTCCCTTTGAGTATGTATCTCTTAGGGCTGGTACACACCATCAGATTCCTTATCCCAGCAGAGACTTCATCTCTGGTGAATCACCAATCACAGTGAAGTCATAGCGAAATTAGCCGCGCCTGACAATTTGCCATGACCCACCGTGTGGTCCATAGGAGACTGCACGTTGAGCCATGATTTACCAATATGTCTGATCCCCTCTGGGGAGGGGGTGGTTCTGGGTCTGGACTCCAAATTTTTGGGGGGGGGGGGGGGGGGCAGGCCCCTGCAGTTACACCCCTAGTCACAGCCTCTTCTGCTATATCTGGGAATGGAAAAGCAAAAGGGGCCATTAAACAGAGAGGCTCCTACTCTTCACTTTTCTGGCCCAGCAGGAGAACCATAAGTAGTAGAGGTGAAAGGTAAGGATTTTTTACCTTTTACCAATATGTAAGCGGAAAGTAATATTTATACCTTATTGTTATTTCTAAAGGATAAAATAAGTTGTGGGTTAAGTTTTTTCATCTTAGAAGTTAAAAAAAAAAGGATTATCAGAAAGGTCAGTGCTAGACTGAATCTGAAATAAAAGTTCTAGTGAAAGGTCAGCGTGACAATAAATATCTGCAGCCATAGTCCTTTTAAACGCTTTAGCATTAATATCCTAACTATAAAGTGACACCTTCCAGCCTCTGAGTTCATTTACCAAACGTCAAGCATGATGCATACATAGCCCTTAACACTCTCATTTAGTGTAGATCTTACGGTCATTTTACAGTTGATCAGATACTGTCACTCCCCTTAATAGATCTAACTACAGGACAGCTGACACATCTTATTCTGTCTTCAGGTTCACCACAATGTCAAAAAAGGCAGAACTTCAATAGATTAGTAAGGATTTGTATTTTTATACAGTGTGGACTGGGGTTTTGGGGCCAGGAAGTACAAGTCCCAGGGTTCCATCAATAAACATTAAGGGGCCCACTCAATGTTTCTCTCTTTATTTCTCATACATGCGTCTCACTCTTACTTACTCCTTTTGTTTATTAACTTGCAAGTTCTCATTCTACCCTACATCTTACAACGACCTTTTTCCATGGGTAATGGGTCTGTGGGCCACCAGGGGTTTCCCTGTATCCTGGTTTATCCTTCTGTCCTCACCAAATGGGGATACAATTAATTTACCCTGTTTTGTTCTATCCACTTATCATATTTACCCAGATTCATATACTCCTCAGAATCTCCGCTCAGCCAATGCAATTCTCCCTCTCCCAACAAGTATAAAGAAATATGTATAATTATTTATATATAGTAATTATATTTTTCATTATTTTTACATGTTTATATCATTAAAGGAGAACTTAAGGGGGTCTAAGTTCCTTACCCTTGGGATTTAAACTGGCTGTGCACATAGCTAAAGTTGCAGCTTCCCCTGTCTGTACCACACTGCATATTTTCTATTGAAGAGGTCAGACAGGACTCAATGGAGTACAGCAATTTTAAACCGTGGGCACATCAAAAGGGTGGAGGTGGGTTTTGGTATAACAGGAGAGACTAATAATGTCTGTTAGCCATATTTATAAAGCTATTTAGTGATACCGCATCTTTGACGAGCGCAAATTTTACACTGGTACTGTATATACAGTACCATTGTGGTACCCTAGATACCCCAGATTATTAAATATGGCCCTGTGTGTGGCTTATGGTAGGGGATAGAGTATAGGGGTTATTGGTAGCAAATTGATAGAACAGGACATGCAGGAGATTTCTGTACTGTACAAGAGAATCTTTAATGGGTCAATGGGAAAATGATCTAGTAATTCAAAAATGTAATTACAACCCACCCCTCTCCCATTAAAAGCACCTAGGGTCCTGTACCAAATACCCAGACTGCTAGGTTATCATCCCTAGGATTACCTCTAATCACATGCAATATTAAGGTGACCATAAACCTTGTCCAATCTTTGACAAAAGTTCCAAGTGTACTAAGGCACACCGCTGTTGGCTGGTTGGCCAGACAAGTTGGTAGGTGCAATCCTCTCAGCCCCCTACTTCCAGGGCTACATAACCAAGCAAGGTATCAAAGTAGAGGAGCACACTACTGTAGTGAAAACTTCTTTATTTAGTGCAAAAACAGCATACAACGTATATATACCTAAGGAAGGGGCCTAGTGTCCCGAAATGTTGTATGCTGTTTTTGCACTAAATAAAGAAGTTTTCACTACAGTAGTATGCTCCTCTACTTTGATACCAATCTTTGACAAACCCTGTTGGATCCAATGGTATTTGTCTAATTTCCACAGCATTCGGTCTCCATATATGCGACCACAGGTTCAGTATATGTATATTAGGGCCTTTAGCTGTATATTATGATCACTGGATCCAGTCTGCTCCACCTTCTGCTTATGTGGAAGACACACTTGTAATTGTATTGTTGAGACAGACAGTAAAGCTGGGTACACACAGTAACGATCAATCCCCGATAATCCGACGGTATCGGGGCTTATCGTTACTGTGTGTACGTTCGTTTCCCGAACGCGCGCGGGCCGCGAACGATCGGTCGGCCGTACGCTCGTTCGGGAAAGGCCGAAAATTTCCATCGGCCGCGCTAGACTCCTATAGGGAGTCTAGCGCGGCCGAGGAACACACAGTCCCGAGCGTTCTCCCTATAGGGAGAATGCTCGGGACTGTGTGTATGCAGATCTTTGAAGATGGCAGACACGATCTTGCAGATCCTGTCTGTCATCTTTCAGAAATCGTTACTGTGTGTACCTAGCTTAAGGACCATCCTCTGGATCATTAGAGTACTGTTGATATGCCAGGTTTCTGTTTGAAAATAAATAGCACATTATTGCCAGTTTGCATGGTGTGTAAACATTTTGAGGACCTTTTCCCCCATAGTTCATTTCCCCTTATTGTTAAAATTGGTGCAATACCTGAGCAAATTTTATTGCTTCAGTTTTGTACCAAATTGTGCAAAAATTCTGATATCGACAATTTAGAGGTTTCTCAAAACTGTACACACGATTGGCCATGAAATCGCTCCTCATTGATGGGCACTGATGCCTCAAACTAAACCTGATTAAAACCGAACTAATCATTTTCCCACCTAAAGCTGGTCCTATCCCACCTTTTTCTATTTCTGTTGACAACACCCCCATTTACCCAATTCAGTCGGCACGTTGATTAGGGTTAATTATTGATTCCTCTTTTCTAATCACATTAACTATGTTGCAAAAAACGGTCACTTTTTTCTCTGCAATATTTGTGAAAATCTGTAGATTCCTTTCTCTTCCTTACAGCTATCTATGCTTATCCATTCTATTTAATCTATTTATTAATGATTTGGAAGTGGGTATTGTCAGCAAGGTTTCTGTGTTTGCTGACGACACAAAACTTTGTCGACCATTAAAAACTTCAGAGGATGTGCAATCGTTGCCAAGGGATCTAGATAGATTATCACATTGGGCTGCTAAGTGGCAGATGAAATTCAATGTTGATAAATGTAAGGTGATGCATTTTGGACTTAAAAATACTTGTGCTACTTATACTATAAATGGCTCTGTGTTAAGTGAATCCCTGTTGGAAAGGGATCTTGGAGTTTTGGTGGATAACAAACTTAAAGGTAGCAAGCAGTGCCAGGCGGCAACACCAGAGCCAGCATGGTATTGTCTTGTATAAAGCGAGGTATGGATTCAAGGGAGGAAAATGTAATTCTCCCTCTTACAAAGCATTGGTAAGGCATCATTTGGAATATGCAGTGCAATTTTGGAATCCTGTGTACAAAAGGACATCTTTGAAATGGAAAGGGTTCAGAGAAGGGCAACTAAATTAATAGGGATTGGGGGAGCTTGAATATGAAGAGAGACTGGAAAAGTTACAATTATGTACGCTGAGAAAAGGCGCTTGCGTGGGGATATGATTACTGTGTATAATACATTAACGGGCCATACAATAAACTATCTGGGGCATTGTTCACCAAGAGAACATGTCAAAGGACACGAGGACATCCCTTAAGACTTAAAGAAAAAAGGTTTGGCTTCAAGCTCGGAAAGGGTTTTTCACTGTGAACGGTAAGCTATGGAACTGTCTTCCAGTGGACGTTGTAATGGCAGGTTCATTGGTCAGTTTCAAAAAAAAGCTGGATGAGTTTCTGCAAACAGGAATGTTGCAAGTTACTGGTATTGATACATAAAGTAGAGTTGATCCAGGGAAGTTTCCGATTGCCACTTGGAGTCGGGAAGGAATTTTTTCCCCCTTCATAAATTTGGTGGGGTTTTTTGCCTTCCTCTGGATCACAGTTAGGCAGGAAATGAGATATTGCTAATGGGTTGGACTGGATGGACGTATGTCTTTATTCAACCTCAAATACTATACTATACTATACTATGCTCATGCTCTCATCCTATCTAGCCTGGACTATTGTAACCTTCTGGTCTTCCTGCTTTCCATCTTTCTCCCCTTCAGTCGATACTTAAAGGGTATCTCCACCTTCCATACAATTTTTTTCTGTAGTGTAGGGGACCCTATACCACCCCCAACCGCCATGTTTGTTTGCAAAAAAAATAACCAGAAAGGTACTTAACAGAGCTTTGTTCCCCCAGCGTTCTGATCCAGACCTCCAATTGCAGGAAATTACAAGCAGGGGACCAGATCGGCAACCGCGTCCATGATTGGCTGAGAGGCAGCCAATCACAGACGCGGCTGCCAGCAGTGAAGAGTGCCGGAGAAACGAAGCTCTGTAAGTACATTACTGATTATTGTTTTTGCAAACAAATATGGCATTTGGGGGTAGGATAGGATCCCCTATACTACAGAAAAAGGATTCAAAGGTAGGGCACCAGGCAGGAAACAGGGATCAAGAGGGAGGAGGGTGGGGGAAGGGCTCCAGTGGGCAAGCCAGAAACCTCTCAGAGGAAGGTAAGAAGCAGGCTCCTACTCTTCAATTTCTGGCAATTTGGATAGACATTGCAGGAGAACCATTTGGAGCAGAGAGGTAAGGTAAGGATTTTTGAACACTACACAGTGGGGCCAGTAGTGGGGGACATTTTAGTTTTGGGGGTGGACATGCCACTCTGCCGCATGCATTATCTCGCTCTCTTAACAATCAGGAAATTAAAGAACCATCTCTTATAAAGACCCCCCCCCACCCACACTGCCTCCTCTCATCCTCTGGAATTCTATTACCTCAATAAACAAGTTTAAATCTAACCTCTTATCCTATCTCTCTGAGCACAGCACTACATAGGACTGCTGACACTGCACCAGTTATTACTATGGCATGTCCACTCCTATGTATCTGTATGTTACCCACCTAATTAGATTGTAAGCTCAATGGGACAGGGACCCTTTTCCCTCATGACACATGTTCAAGCAGTTGCATATTTCATAATGCTCATACTTATTTATATATTGTCCCCTTGTACGGCTTGTTATATTCTATATTGTTCAGCACTACGACCCCAAGTGGCGCTATATAAATAAACATATACATATATACTTAACATCTGCTGGGGACCTGGTCTGATTGCTAAAAAAAAAATCAAACCCTATTCACTATATACCTCATAGCCTTTGGTATATAAGGTTTCCGGGGCTGAGTGATCTTAAATATGGTAATAAGTATTCTCAATAAATAACCTCCTTTATTGTATATCCACTAGATTGACTGAATATTTTCCTTGTATCAGTGCTGGGCACGTTATTAGAACAAAAACATTTTTTAAACGTAAGTAAAATGCAAAGAGTTTTCTACTGACAGTCAAACTTTATTTAAGCATTTTTGTAAAACACAAACATTTGCTTTCTGTTGTTGCAGCAAATATCCATGCTTAAATAAACAACCACAAGTTATCAGAGAATAAATATGGCATCTTCCTCTATCCCCTGCTTAAAAGTGAACTATATTGCTTATCTAAATGAATGTTCAAATTAAGCGCTCTTAGGGCCCTATCTATAAATGCGTGGTATTGATAAGTAGCGATACTGCTCCTTGAGGCTGAGGACGCACTACAACACACCAAATCGTGCACGCAATCATGAGCGATAACGCATCGCGATTTTTACACTTGTGCGCGTTGTCCCACGTTTGTGCATGCATTTTTGCTATTTAGAAAGAGAAACGCAAACGTATGCGAAATAGCATGCGCATAGGATTGCGATTTCCATGTTCGCAAAAATCGCGGGTACAATTGCAAGCGAAAATGTGGGCGCAAACGTGCAAAAAACGCGCTAGTGTGGCCTAGCCCTTAATGATTGTCAATTTTATGACCACAATCATGCAAATAACACATTTACGATACAAACATTGTACGATCGCCTATACAATACCATGGTAACAGTGTGAGAAAGTCACACTTGGCGTCTCTTGTGCATTTCCAGAATATTAGTCACCAAATAGTTCCATAATCTTATTAACCACAAGGCCAACTGATCTGAAACACCGGCCTCATTTACCCAAACACTCCGGGTACATGTGACTTTCAGTATTTAATCCAGGATTTGCGTCTAGGGTAAAAAAAGGTATTTATCCTGAGGGACACTTTAACACTAGCCATTAGTTGGCATTAAAATGTAGCATTAAAAGTAGAGCAAATTTCGGTATTAAATACATACCCACAGCCAGAGCAATGAATGGGTTACTATTTAATATCTTATTTTCATAGAGCGCCGCCCTTTTATGAGAATGTGTGAGGCACACACCTCAGGCGGCACATTTTTTGGAGCGGCAGAATTCAGGCACTTGTATTGATCTGTCGGCCCAGGTGACGTCACTACTAGGCGCGAGGTGCAAAGTCTCACTTGCCGCCCGGCGCAATAGTAGTGGCATCAGCCAGCACAGCAATACTTGCGGAGCGGTCGCCGGGCAAATGAACATACAGCAGAGTGAGCTATTTGTATACAGACCAGGGTCCATTAAAACCGTTTCCTTACAGCAGAGGTAATGCCCCAACAGACTAGAAATGGAGAGTTTGTGGGGCAAATTATGAAGTGAACAAACTTGGCTCTCTCCGAGAGACTTTTTAATGCACTGTTTATGCAGATTTAGACTCTCAATATATTGGTATAATAGACATTTTACTCGCAGATTCGATAATTCGATATTTACTCGCGTATTGGTATAATAAACATTTTACTTGCGGATTCGATATTTACTCGCGTATTGGTATAATAAACATTTTACTCGCGGATTCGATAATTCGATATTTGCTTGCATATTAGTATAATAGACTTTTTACTTGCATATTCACGCACCTCGAACGTTCGAATATTCGATAATTATCGAAAGTCCAAATTACGTTTTATAACCTTTGCTACTCCCTGCTGTGGTCTAGTGAATCTGCCATTACAGGTTCTGTAACGGTCCTTCTTCTTCCCAGGATGCACCACTTCCTTGAAATGAATGTTCCATAAGCTAGATACACACGATGCAATAATTCGGCCCAATCGACCGTCATTTCAGTGCTTCGGTCGGTCAGGCCGAATTATTGATAGCGGCTTTTTGAGGCCACGACCGATCACCAATAGTTCGTAGTCCAGATTGGACGAACGATCGGACAGGTCGGAAACACAACCAACGTGTGGCCCTCTATGGACCACGACGATCGGTCGTGCCTAACTGTCGGATGCGGCTGCTTTTGCTGTGACGACAGTCCTTACTCCTGGCCAACCGGTCGAAAAGCCTCGAACGGTCGGTCTGGAGGAAAGATTGTACAGTGTGTACCCAGTTTACATTAATTCTACCGATTGGCTCAAACATGCTCAAATCTCCACCGATCAACTGAATCCAAGGGCAAGACCATAACCGACACTATTAGGGGTCCTGCAAACAGGAAGTCACTTTAGTTAGCGGAACAAGAAAACGTACCATTTCTTTTCTTGAAAGTATTTTTTTCTGTGTTGAACTTCCCTTTTTATTATTGCTGGCTGTAAGCAAAGCAGGCAATACTTCCTGGTTTACTTTTACAGAATGCAAGGTTGATAATGGGCAGTTGACCCCTCTAAGATTCCGGTCTTAAAGGCCTCTTCTCAATGTGTCTCAGTGAACACGGAGGAGCAGTAAGCTTAGAATAACTGCAAAGAATTCGTGTTCAAACTTTTAAGGGTTATAGGGCAGGTATGATTACCAGCTGTAATACCCTATCGAAATAACACGGCTTTCAGAGTACTTTATGTAGAAAGATGTAAGGGAAGATTACAGGGCCATTAAATGTGAAAAGAAACCAATTTAAAAAGCGACAACCTATATCTGTACAAACGTTGTTCCATTTAAATTGCTATGGTAAAAGCATTTTCTAGTTAATAATGTGATTATTTTCAAATAGCAACAACATTCAGACAACCGTTTGCTGTATAAGAACAGAGGCAGCTTAAATTAAAGGTAATGAAGATGTGATATATTGGTATAAAAGCAATCACACAGCTACACAGCAATGTAGGATCTTATTAGACATTTGGGGTGAATTTGCAGAGAGCCTACCTGGCTGGGAATAGAAATATGAGTGACAAAAGCCCCTGATAGTGGGATTTAGAAGACAAAGCACAGGTGATGTTTTTAATAATAATTGCTTGGCTTATTTGGCTTTTAGGGCTTTTTCAACACACGGCCATAATGTGTGTGTATTCTACCCGACGTGGAAAAATTCTGTTTCTTTATCCACTTCCTCAATTGTCATGGGAACGTTTCTCATCTTATCATTGGGGAATACAATAAGTGATGGCACGTCTAGGTCACAAGTTTACATAAGCACACTTCATTTTGACAATGCAAGTCCAAGTAGAGTCAATTTTATTTAGCCAAATTGAATGGAATATCGATGTGGGCCTTAAAATACGAACATTTGGGTGTAGTAAAAAAACAACATTGATAGGTGTATGCTTTATAAAGCTGGGTACACACATTACCAGATGACAAACAGAATCTGTCATTTTTCAAAGATGTGGCTACACACAGTCCCGGAACTGACACATTCCTTACAACTGCGCCAGCTCCCTATAATTTAGCGACCAGGGCGGGTGGGTACGAACGTTCCCAAGGCCTCGAGAACGCTTGTTTTTGCAGCACTCACTTTAACAATAAAAGGGGCAATTCTGTCAGGTCTGGCATAATCGTCCCTTTATCATTAAAGTGTGTGCCCAGTTTTAGTTCAATCTTGACCACTAAGTAACTGTAAGTTCAGCTTTTCAACATTATGAAACATTATGAAAACGTATTCAGTGTAACCTTCCTCTATGGATTAGAGAAACAAGGGGGTAGAGCAAAATAAAATGAAACAATTCCATTTTTGCTGACATTTTTTTTCCTCTAATCATCGCTTTAAGACCATGGTGGGAAACCAAAACTAGTGGACCCAGCCAGCCATACCATATAAACTATTACCTTTATGATAATACCCCACAAATACTTTGTTGTAAATTAATTTTTATTTATTAAAATTTATTTATCAACTTTATTTTGGGTAACAAATCGTCCACGGCTTTTATTAATAACTTTATAAATTTAAATAAATGATACCCTTTTTATTTGCATAATAACACCACTGCACACCCTTGCGTACCATAACCAAACTTGTTGTTAACCAACTTAGCCGTAGATCTTATCTTAAATGCCAACCTCTGTCCTGCCAGGGGCATGTAACGGCTCCATAAATACATCCAGCAAGGGTGTACATATACACATAATAACAGGTGGTGGAGTGAGATGATTCCTCGGCTAAATCAAAATGGCGCCGGTGACCACGTGGCGCCTCTCTTAAAAGACACGGTGTAATGACGTCATGCCAGCACTGAATCTCGCATGAACAAGCCGCTAGCCCAGAAAGTAGGAGGAGAGGGAAGACTCCACCCACTGCCTGCAGGGGAAAGCCGCTTCCCCCCCACGGTCAGTTGTCCCATCTGCTATGCGTGGCTGGACTCTCAAAATATGATAGAGGCACTTCTTTGGTTATATTCACTGTCGGTCACAACGTCCGATCCGGACGAAAGGGCGACCAAGATGGGCTGCCTGCAAATACACCATCCACTTATTTGGACTGTCAGTGTGAATTTGTACCACAGAAAAGCAAGTTATCTACTACAGGATGCGAGAATGTCTTCTTCTGTACCAAAAAATCTCTGAAAAGTCCCAATAAACAACAAATACATAGTGTATAGTATTCATATAGCAATTTCCCCCCAGATATCTTAAAGGACAATATTCCTGATATTGATTATTCCTACCTCCCTGTGAATAATAGAAAGCTCGGGTAACGGAGATAAACCTTATGTCGATCCACTCGTGGCTGTTACGACGTGTCTCCCCATTGGCCACTGGCCAGTCTGGTAACAGTACTGGACTAAGGAACAATGGGATTTTACAAGTGGACTTTAACTGCCTGTTGTGTACCTATAAGCCAGGGTACTATCAGTGGGTCTTGTTAGTTAGGGTATAATTTCCCTTTGATGTATGTATCTTAGGGCTGGTACACACCATCAGATTCCTTATCCCAGCAGAGACTTCATCTCTGGTGAATCACCAATCACAGTGAAGTCATAGCGAAATTAGCCGCGCCTGACAATTTGCCATGACCCACGTGTGGTCCATAGGAGACTGCACGTTGAGCCATGATTTACCAATATGTCTGATCCCCTCTGGGGAGGGGGTGGTTCTGGGTCTGGACTCCAATATCTTGTGGGGGTGGGGGGGGGGCAGGCCCCTGCAGTTACACCCCTAGTCACAGCCTCTTCTGCTATATCTGGGAATGGAAAAGCAAAAGGGGCCATTAAACAGAGAGGCTCCTACTCTTCACTTTTCTGGCCCAGCAGGAGAACCATAAGTAGCAGAGGTGAAAGGTAAGGATTTTTTACCTTTTACCAATATGTAAGCGGAAAGTAATATTTATACCTTATTGTTATTTCTAAAGGATAAAATAAGTTGTGGGTTAAGTTTTTTCATCTTAGAATGTAAAAAAAAAAGGATTATCAGAAAGGTCAGTGCCAGACTGAATCTGAATAAAAGTTTCTAGTGAAAGGTCAGCGTGACAATAAATATCTGCAGCCATAGTCCTTTTAAACGCTTTAGCATTAATATCCTAACTATAAAGTGACACCTTCCAGCCTCTGAGTTCATTTACCAAACGTCAAGCATGATGCATACATAGCCCTTAACACTCTCATTTAGTGTAGATCTTACGGTCATTTTACAGTTGATCAGATACTGTCACTCCCCTTAATAGATCTAACTACAGGACAGCGACACATCTTATTCTGTCTTCAGGTTCACCACAATGTCAAAAAGGAACTCCAATAGATTAGTAAGGATTTGTATTTATACAGGTGGACTGGGGTTTTGGGGCCAGGAAGTACAAGTCCCAGGGTTCCATCAATAAACATTAAGGGGCCCACTCAATGTTTCTCTCTTTATTTCTCATACATGCGTCTCACTCTTACTTACTCCTTTGTTTATTAACTTGCAAGTTCTCATTCTACCCTACATCTTACAACGACCTTTTTCCATGGTAATGGGTCTGTGGGCCACCAGGGGTTTCCCTGTATCCTGGTTTATCCTTCTGTCCTCACCAAATGGGGATCAATTAATTTACCCTGTTTTGTTCTATCCACTTATCATATTTACCCAGATTCATATACTCCTCAGAATCTTCCGCTCAGCCAATGCAATTCTCCCTCTCCCAACAAGTATAAAGAAATATGTATAATTATTTATATATAGTAATTATATTTTTCATTATTTTTACATGTTTATATCATTAAAGGAGAACTTAAGGGGGTCTAAGTTCCTTACCCTTGGGATTAAACTGGCTGTGCACATAGCTAAAGTTGCAGCTTCCCCTGTCTGTACCACACTGCATATTTTCTATTGAAGAGGTCAGACAGGACTCATGGAGTACAGCAATTTTAAACCGTGGGCACATCAAAAGGGTGGAGGTGGGTTTTGGTATAACAGGAGAGACTAATAATGTCGTTAGCCATATTTATAAAGCTATTTAGTGATACCGCATCTTTGACGAGCGCAAATTTTACACTGGTACTGTATATACAGTACCATTGGGTACCCTAGATACCCCAGATTATTAAATATGGCCCTGTGTGTGGCTTATGGTAGGAGATAGAGTCAGGGGTTATTGGTAGCAAATTGATAGAACAGGACATGCAGGAGATTTCTGTACTGTACAAGAGAATCTTTAAGGGGTCAATGGGAAAATGATCTAGTAATTCAAAAATGAATTACAACCCACCCCTCTCCCATTAAAAGCACCTAGGGTCCTGTACCAAATACCCAGACTGCTAGGTTATCATCCCTAGGATTACCTCTAATCACATGCAATATTAAGGTGACCAAAACCTTGTCCAATCTTTGACAAAAGTTCCAAGTGTACTAAGGCACACCGCTGTTGGCTGGTTGGCCAGACAAGTTGGTAGGTGCAATCCTCTCAGCCCCCTACTTCCAGGGCTACATAACCAAGCAAGGTATCAAAGTAGAGGAGCACACTACTGTAGTGAAAACTTCTTTATTTAGTGCAAAAACAGCATACAACGTATATATACCTAAGGAAGGGGCCTAGTGTCCCGAAATGTTGTATGTGTTTTTGCACTAAATAAAGAAGTTTTCACTACAGTAGTATGCTCCTCTACTTGATACCAATCTTTGACAAACCCTGTTGGATCCAATGGTATTTGTCTAATTTCCACAGCATTCGGTCTCCATATATGCGACCACAGGTTCAGTATATGTATATTAGGGCCTTTAGCTGTATATTATGATCACTGGATCCAGTCTGCTCCACCTTCTGCTTATGTGGAAGACACACTTGTAATTGTATTGTTGAGACAGACAGTAAAGCTGGGTACACACAGTAACGATAAAGCCCCGATAATCCGACGGTATCGGGGCTTATCGTTACTGTGTGTACGTTCGTTTCCCGAACGAGCGCGCGGCCGCGAACGATCGGGTCGGCCGTACGCTCGTTCGGGAAAGGCCGAAAATTTCCATCGGCCGCGCTAGACTCCTATAGGGAGTCTAGCGCGGCCGATGGAAACACACAGTCCCGAGCGTTCTCCCTATAGGGAGAATGCTCGGGACGTGTGTATGCAGATCTTTGAAAGATGGCAGACACGATCTTGCAGATCCTGTCTGTCATCTTTCAGAAATCGTTACTGTGTGTACCTAGCTTAAGGACCATCCTCTGGATCATTAGAGTACTGTTGATATGCCAGGTTTCTGTTTGAAAATAAATAGCACATTATTGCCAGTTTGCATGGTGTGTAACATTTTGAGGACCTTTTCCCCCATAGTTCATTTCCCCTTATTGTTAAAATTGTGATGTGCAATACCTGAGCAAATTTTATTGCTTCGTTTTGTACCAATTGTGCAAAAATTCTGATATCGACAATTTAGAGGTTTCTCAAAACTGTACACACGATTGGCCATGAAATCGCTCCTCATTGATGGGCACTGATGCCTCAAACTAAACCTGATTAAAACCGAACTAATCATTTTCCCACCTAAAGCTGGTCCTATCCCACCTTTTTCTATTTCTGTTGACAACACCCCCATTTACCCAATTCAGTCGGCACGTTGATTAGGGTTAATTATTGATTCCTCTTTTCTAATCACATTAACTATGTTGCAAAAAACGGTCACTTTTTTCTCTGCAATATTTGTGAAAATCTGTAGATTCCTTTCTTCCCTTACAGCTATCTATGCTTATCCATTCTATTTAATCTATTTATTAATGATTTGGAAGTGGGTTTGTCAGCAAGGTTTCTGTGTTTGCTGACGACACAAAACTTTGTCGACCATTAAAAACTTCAGAGGATGTGCAATCGTGCAAGGGGATCTAGATAGATTATCACTTGGTGCTAAGTGGCAGATGAAATTCAATGTTGATAAATGTAAGGTGATGCATTTTGGACTTAAAAATACTTGTGCTACTTATACTATAAATGGCTCTGTGTTAAGTGAATCCCTGTTGGAAAGGGATCTTGGTAGTTTTGGTGGATAACAAACTTAAAGGTAGCAAGCAGTGCCAGGCGCACAGCCAGAGCCAGCATGGTATTGTCTTGTATAAGCGAGTATGGATTCAAGGGAGGAAAATGTAATTCTCCCTCTTTACAAAGCATTGGTAAGGCATCATTTGGAATATGCAGTGCAATTTGGAATCCTGTGTACAAAAAGGACATTTTGAAATGGAAAGGGTTCAGAGAAGGGCAACTAAATTAATAAGGGATTGGGGGAGCTTGAATAGAAGAGGACTGGAAAAGTTACAATTATGTACGCTGGAGAAAGGCGCTTGCGTGGGGATATGATTACTGTGTATAAATACATTAACGGGCATACAATAAACTATCTGGGGCATTGTTCACCAGAGAGAACATGTCAAAGGACACGAGGACATCCCTTAAGACTTGAAGAAAAAAGGTTTAGGCTTCAAGCTCGGAAAGGGTTTTTCACTGTGAGAACGGTAAGGCTATGGAACTGTCTTCCAGTGGACGTTGTAATGGCAGGTTCATTGGTCAGTTTCAAAAAAAAGCTGGATGAGTTTCTGCAAACAAGGAATGTTGCAAGTTACTGGTATTGATACATAAAGTAGAGTTGATCCAGGGAAGTTTCCGATTGCCACTTGAGTCGGGAAGGAATTTTTTCCCCTTCATAAATTTGGTGGGGTTTTTTGCCTTCCTCTGGATCAACAGTTAGGCAGGAAATGAGGATATTGCTAGATGGGTTGGACTGGATGGACGTATGTCTTTATTCAACCTAAATACTATACTATACATACTATGCTCATGCTCTCATCCTATCTAGCCTGGACTATTGTACCTTCTGGTCTTCCGCTTTCCATCTTTTCCCCTTCAGTCGATACTTAAAGGGTATTCTCACCTTCCATACAATTTTTTTCTGTAGTGTAGGGGACCCTATACCACCCCCAACCGCCATGTTTGTTGCAAAAAAAATAACCAGAAAGGTACTTAACAGAGCTTTGTTCCCCCAGGTTTGATCAGACCTCCAATTGCAGGAAAATACAAGCAGGGGACCAGATCGGCAACCGGTCATGATTGGGCTGAGAGGCAGCCAATCACAGACGCGGCTGCCAGCAGTGAGAGTGCCGGGGAAACGAAGCTCTGTAAGTCATTACTGATTATTGTTTTTGCACAACAAATATGGCATTTGGGGGTAGGATAGGATCCCCTATATCAGAAAAAGGATTCAAAGGTAGGGCACCAGGCAGGAAACAGGGATCAAGAGGGAGGAGGGGGGGGAAGGGCTCCAGTGGGCAAGCCAGAAACCTCTCAGAGGAAGGTAAGAAGCGGTAAGAAGCAGGCTCCTACTCTTCAATTTCTGGCAATTTGGATAGACATTGCAGGAGAACCATGTGAGCAGAGAGGTAAGGTAAGGATTTTTGAACACTACACAGTGGGGCCAGTAGTGGGGGACATTTTAGTTTTGGGGGTGGAAATGCCCTTTAACTCTGCCGCATGCATTATTCGCTCTCTTAACCATCAGGAAATTAAAGAACCATCTCTTATAAAGACCCCCCCACCCACACTGCCTCCTCATCCTCTGGAATTCTATTACCTCAATAAACAAGTTAAATCTACCTCTTATCCTATTCTCTGAGCACAGCACTACATAGGACTGCTGACACTGCACCAGTTATTACTATGGCATGTCACTCCTATTTATTGTATGTTACACCACCTAATTAGATTGTAAGCTCAATGGGACAGGGACCCTTTTCCCTCATGACACATGTTCAAGCAGTTGCATATTTCATAATGCTCATACTTATTTATATATTGTCCCCTTGTACGGCTTGTTATATTCTATATTGTTCAGCACTACGACCCCAAGTGGCGCTATATAAATAAACATATACATATATACTAACATTGCTGGGGACCTGGTCTGATTGCTAAAAAAAAAATCAAACCCTATTCACTATATACCTCATAGCCTTTGGTATATAAGGTTTCCGGGGCTGAGTGATCTTAAATATGGTAATAAGTATTCTCAATAAATAACCTCCTTTATTGTATATCCACTAGATTGACTGAATATTTTCTTGTATCAGTGCTGGGCACGTTTTATTGAACAAAACATTTTTTAAACGTAAGTAAAATGCAAAGAGTTTTCTACTGACAGTCAAACTTATAAGCATTTTTGTAAAACACAAACATTGCTTTCTGTTGTTGCAGCAAATATCCATGCTTAAATAAACAACCACAAGTTATCAGAGAATAAATATGGCATCTCTCTATCCCCTGCTTAAAAGGAACTTATTGCTTATCTAAATGAATGTTCAAAATAAGCGCTCTTAGGGCCCTATCTATAAATGCGTGGTATTGATAAGTAGCGTATCTGCTCCTTGAGGCTGAAGACGCACTACAACACACCAAATCGTGCACGCAATCATATGAGCGATAACGCATCGCGATTTTTACACTTGTGCGCGTTGTCCCACGTTTGTGCATGCATTTTTGCTATTTAGAAAGAGGAACGCAAACGTATGCGAAATAGCATGCGCATAGGATTGCGATTTCCATGTTCGCAAAAATCGCAGGTACAATTGCAAGCGAAAATGTGGGCGCAAACATGCAAAAAACGCGCTAGTGTGGCCTAGCCCTTAATGATTGTCAATTTTATGACCACAATCATGCAAATAAAAACATTTACGATACAAACATTGTACGATCGCCTATACAATACCATGGTAACAGTGTGAGAAGTCACACTTGGGTCTTGTGCATTTCCAGAATATTAGTCACCAAATAGTTCCATAATCTTATTAACCACAAGGCCAACTGATCTGAAACACCGGCCTCATTTACCCAACACTCGGGTACATGGACTTTCAGTATTTATCCAGGATTTGCGTCTAGGGTAAAAAAAGGTATTATCCTGAGGGACACTAACACTAGCCATTTGTTGGCATTAAAATGTAGCATTAAAAGTAGAGAATTCGGTATTAAATACATACCACAGCCAGAGCAATGATGGGGTTAAACACGCTTCAACCTATTAATATCTTATTTTCATAGAGCGCCGCCCTTTTAATGAGAATGTGTGAGGCACAACCTCAGGCGGCACATTTTTTGGAGTGGCAGAATCTGGCACTTGTATTGATCTGTCGGCCCAGGTGACGTCACTACTAGGCGCAAGGTGCAAAGTCTCACTTGCCGCCCGGTGCAATAGTAGTGGCATCAGCCAGCACAGCAATACTTGCGGAGCGGTCGCCGGGCAAATGAACATACAGCAGAGTGAGCTATTGTTATACAGACCAGGGTCCATTAAAACCGTTTCCTTACAGCAGAGGTAATGCCCCAACAGACTAGAAATGGAGAGTTTGTGGGGCAAATTAGAAGTGAACAAACTTGGCTCTCTCCGAGAGACTTTTTAATGCACTGTTTATGCAGATTTAGACTCTCAATATATTGGTATAATAGACATTTTACTCGCAGATTCGATTATTCGATATTTACTCGCGTATTGGTATAAAACATTTTACTTGGGATTCGATATTTACTCGCGTATTGGTATAATAAACATTTTACTCGCAGATTCGATAATTCGATATTGCTTGCATATTAGTATAATAGACTTTTTACTTGCAATTTCACGCACCTCGAACGTTCGAATATTCGATAATTATCGAAAGTCCGTAAAATATCGAAAGTTCGAGAAAACCAGGTCCGGGATAGTTCAAGAAGTCTGAGTCCCTTCAAACTCGAATAGTTCAGCTCGAACTCGGGTTCAAGTTCTAGTCCATCTCTACTCAGCAAAACACCACATTTCCTACCTTACAATTGATTCAGAGGAAGGCAAAAAAAAAAAAAAAAATTCCTTCCTGACTCCAAGTGGCAATTGGAAATTTCACTGGATCAACTCTACCATACCAGTAATTGTAACATTCTTGTTTGCAGAAACTCATCCAGCTTTTTTTTTTTAAACTGACCAATGAACCAGCCATAACAACGTCCAATGGAAGACAGTTCCGTAGCTTTACTGTTCTCACAGTGAAAAACCCTTTCCGAACTTAAAGCCTAACTTCTTTTCTTTAAAGGGGAAGTTCAGTGGAAATACATATACTTTTCAGAAAAAAGAGCAGTATTTTTTCATCCCAATGAGCTTAACTTGCCCATTCAGCATTGTGTCTGTGTATAAATAAATGCAACCGAAATACTGACTTCCTGTTTGCTGGACCCCTAGTAGAGAAAGTTATGGTTATGCTTGACCAAGCGCCTGGTGGATTCAGTTGCTCAGTAGAGATTGAGCTGTTTTGACCCATCCAACAGCCAATCAGTAGAAATTACGGTTAGGAACATTCCAGGATGTGGTGCATCCTGGGAGGGACTGTTAGAACCGAATGTCAGCTCACTAATGTCAACAGCAGGGAACAGCAAAGGGTATGAAATCACTGATTTTTCAAAATGGGAGAGAATATGTAGAATAACTAAGAAGGCATTACACAAACTAACAATTTAACAAATATTGATAATTTCCACTGAACTGTCCCTTTAAGACTTAAGGGATGTCTAAACCTTTTTTCTTCAAGTCTTAAGGGATTTCCACGTGTCCTCAGACATGCCTATTGGTGAACATTGCCCCAGATAGTTTATTGTATGGCCCTTTAATGTATTACAAACAGTAATCATATCCCCATGCAAGCCTTTTCGTGTGAGTACATAATTGTAACTTATCCTATTTGTATTCATATTCAAGCTCCACCAATCCCCTTATTAATTTAGTTGCCCTTTCTGAACCCTCTCCATTTTAAAGATGTCCTTTTTGTAAACAGGATTCCAGACAAAACAACATCCACCTCTGGGCAAAGCCAACCCCACTTCCAGCAGCGCTGCGCTATGTTAAAGGAGGGACAGCATTTAGAATTTTCCCTCAAAAAGTCTAGGGACACCCCTGTAGCATATCGCCTGCTCTAAACACGTTTCTTATCCTTGGGAGTGGATGTAGTTGTTGAAGTCCTATGATTCTACTGCATTTGGTTATATTTGTTAGTTTTAGTATTTTTTATGATTTGTGTCGTCACATGATCTGTGACACAGTCAAGTGACTAATTCACACACTGTTCCCCTCCATTATTCAAGTGCACAACCCAAACTTCGTAACCTGTATAAAAGCATTTGGCCATTGACCTTGTGGTATATACAACCATGGAACTATTTGGTTATTCTGTGTATACAATTTGAATGTTCATTTATGCAAACAATGTAGCTCTTCTAAAAGGGTCACTATACTCACTCAAACAACTTTACATTTTGTGAAATAATGGTACTCACATATTTACTGTATCTGTGCTTGCTTTGTCTTTAAATTATTACTGTTTAGCGAGTGATCCTAATTCACCCCACCCTCCCTTACTCACTGCCTTATTGCAGTGACATTTATAAGTTCTGCACAGCCTCACCATGGATACTGCTCTGCTTACACATCTCCACCCCCTTTTCTTCTTTTCTCTGCTGATTCTCTTAAATATTGCAAAAAGTGTGCTGGTGAGCAGCAAAAGATGCTAATAAGAGGTGATGGATAGGTCACATATTATAATTTCTGCTTCTGGAGTGACAGGTAACTTTCCCTGTAAATGTTGTGTTTTGAAATGATGATTTTCCAGAATCTACAGCTCTGACCTGTGAACAGGGTTTAGCCCTCGAAGCTTGTCAACTAAATAAACTGTTAGTCCATAGAAAAGTACCCAGTACTCTTTTTTTAACAACTCTGATTTAAAATCAGAAAAAAGTTTTGGAGCAGTATCTAAATTGAAAATTCGATTTTTTAGTGTAATGATACCCTTTAAAATAATTTATTATTTGTTTAACATTAAAGGGTATGTCCACCCTAAAATATATTTTTTGATATAAGATTCCCCATGCCTGCCCAGCCCCAACTGCTCTATTTATGTTTAGAAAGCCCCCCAAACTCTACTTACCTCCCCTCTTTCCTCCGCCGCGCTCCTGGCCCTCTGCTTGCGAGAAAATGCAAGCAGAGGGGCGGGACTGGCAGCCGCATCTGTGATTGGCTGAGCCGCAGCCAATCACGGACGCGGCTGCCGGCAGCTCACTTCGGCGGAGGAAAGAGGAGAGGTAAGTAAAGTTTGGGGAGCTTTCTAAACATATAAATAGATCGGTTGGGGCTGGGAGACCAGGGGGAATCTTATACATTAATGTTTAAAGCTAGGGGGAGGGAATCGGGAGAGGGAGGGGGAGAAGGGCTGCAGTACGCATGCCAAACTTCTCCTGGAGGCCAGGTAGGAGGCAGAGTCCTATATGGACTCTGCTATCCTCCTGGTGGGCAGTTTTTTGGACTTTGGGGGGGGGACTACAGGAGAACCATATGGAGCTGGGATGTGAGGTAAGAATTAAACTACACTACATGATGGGGCCAGTAGTGGGGGGGATTATAGTTTTAGGGGTGGACATGCCCTTTAAGAATGAAAGAACAAACGTAATCTAACTATAAAGTCCGTACCTTTACTCAGGAGCCACACGTGTCCACTCCGTCCAGTGCTCACACACCCATATATGAGACCGACTCCTCCATAGTCTCCAACGGTACAATAGTACAGCTTGTGAATGAAACAAAAAGGAACAGGCAGGCTACCGGACTTCAGTGGAGTATAAAAACAACATCTTTATTCATTTCCATTAAAATCATCGGAACGTCTCAAAACACCAGCACCCATAACAAGCTCCGCCCTACATGTTTTGTGGCCCGACGCCACTTCCTCAAATGTGATCTGCATGAAAATATTTAGCATCATGCATTAAAAACCCATTGTGGTTATGGCCATTGGATTACAAATAATTCACCCGGTCAGTCAGTCTCTTCAATCAACAGCGCAGTAAGAAAGTTCACAATCACATAGCACAATTTAATAGAAATATTGCCGTAAAATATCAAAAAAGTTGTTCATACAAACAAAACATTCATCGGGAAATAAACCTGCAGGTTACAACGTTACCCTTTCCTCATACTAAATTAGTGTCTGACAAACAGAAAGAAAGCAATTATTGCACAGTACAAATCCCCTTTTTTTAAGAAATTGGAACCACCCAACACCCCTCCCCGTAGAATGCTGAAAATGATAAGCAAACATGAGCAGATGATATTATTTCAAAGGACATCTGTTACTGGCAAAGTTCCTGTGAGGTAAACCAATAACAGTTTTGTAGCAGCACATTCTTCAAAGAAAAAAAAAATTAGCCAAGAGGAGATCTGAAATAGAATGAATCTGAAATCAGAGAAACATGAAGGCTATCTAATTGTTTTTAATGTTGGTACGGAAATTTATGGCTTTACACAATCTAAAATGTCGGACTATTTGTTTATGATCCAGCATATTTATAGATACCATTTTCAATATATGCTTTTAGGTGAATTGGCAAATCTACTGCCTGGCCTTAAGCTCTGACGAACGACGCCAAAGCGAACGCATACACACATGACTATCAGACAAAATGGCCGCTCGGGTGTCGGCACTCGTCCTTCTAATCAGACATGTATATGGAGCTTAATGGTAACACAGAGCGGTAAAATAATAACTTAATCCAAAATTTAAACGGAACAAGGAACTCAGACCCAAAGTTAATACAGATCCAGTGAACTCGGAGAACTGCCTTAAAGTGAATGAAGAGAAAGCCAAGGTATTTTTTAAATGAGTAAAAAGACTTGAACCATTGAAGACGGACACCCAATTAAGTTATTTCCTTAAGATAACCCGGACATTGGAAAATAAATACTGTATATGACCTTTTACCAGTTCAGCACAAGCAAGTCAAACAATAACAGATTTTTGTAAATTGATTGTTGCAGTATTTGGCCCAGTTTTTAACCAGCTATCGTACAGCAGGAAATGTCACCGTAACCATTTTTTTACCAGCTATTGTACAGCAGAAAATGTCACTGTAACTTTGCTATTTAAAAACCAGAAGAACTATTCATACAAGACTTCCAGGCCAAGAGATAACACTGAGTGTCACTTTGCTTCTTTGCTCTTTAAGCATTGGGACCAGGGCAGAATGGCTCATTCCCACAGTGGAGAGTCCATTTACAGCAACAATCATATCGCCACATCTAGAAAGGAAATGAGATACAAAATTATAACGTTGGCCCATGATACAATATTTACAGTCATATTAAAAATAAATAGGCCATGGGGTCCACGAGTGGGATGGACCAGGGGGGCTTGCAAGAGGAGGGGAGACACAGGGCAGATTGTCATCCACTGACATGGTTTCAGTGCAGGAAGCAGGAAGTGCAAGGGACCTGGTGATGCTGCTGCCATATCACACACAAACATGTAAATATCTTCAAAACTATGCAAAATAAACAATGACAATAAATTGCAAAAATTCTCAGGAGAGCAATTCCTTTCACTTTACCTAAAGTCATTTTGGACCACAGTTCCCCTTTAAGCTCATCCCATTTATTCATGAGAGGTTGGTATATTTGAATGTGCAGATTTTAATAAATCACATCAAAATAGCTGCACATGTGATTTTGATTTACTTGCAGTACGCACGCAGCTGGCACAAGGGGACGTTGAATCAATTAGCATGACTTTAACTACATAAAGCACTGCACTCTCCTCATAAGAGCCTTAGCGGCACCATACAATATTTCCGACCGACTGATATTACCGTGTATTGGTTGGCCGGCTGGAAATATTGTATAGTGTAAGTGGGGGCAACTGAGACGAATTTCAGTTGCCCGTTTGTCCGGATCAAAAGAACAGGCGTATTGGTAAATTACGGCTGATCGTGCAGTTTTCAATGGGTCCACACGACTGGTCGATAAAAAAATAATATTAGTAATTAACATTAACAAAATGATCATGGACTTGGATCAAGCAAGAATCATTTTCAGGGATGTGCCTGACAGATAGAATAGTCAAAACAACATACTTCAGTCGGCCATCGTAATAAGCAGGGGTCCCAAGTACAATTGTCTTGATGAAGAAAGGTTGATTTGTATGGTTTTCTTCATAACCTCCAACGATGCTGAATCCCCAACTCCCCATGCTGCTCCTTCTCAGAACCACATCATGGCAGCTATGTAGGCAACTGAAACCAATACATCATGAAACACCATTAGAACAGAACCAATGACATCTTCTAGTTACATTTACCCCAAAGCATGCACTGTTAGGGTTCCCATACGTAGGCAACAAACAAATACAAACACCATAAGAGCAGAACCAATGACATCATGCATGAACTTTGTTACCATTCTCAACACCAATTAATGAAATATGGAACCTGCAGGTTATTTAGTAATGCTGAGAACTTGGTCTAGTGTTTACTTTGAAGTAGTCCATGTGTTCTCTGTCAGGGGAAGTCAGAGGGATGCTAGTAGGGTTAATTAAAACAATAACTTGGGGATAAAGCCTCCAAGATATGTTTGTAAGAGAATTTTTAAGAGCCCCTCTGCATGTTTGTTCCACATATAACCTTCTGTGTCTGGTCTATTTTAAAGGATCACTCCCTATTTTAAACTTTAAACTTGCTATCTTTAAAAAAATATTTCTTCCTTCCTCTGGATCATCTGTTAGGTAGGCTTAAATGGTTGAACTGGATGGACATATGTCTTTATTCTCCAATTCTTTAATCTCCAACACTATGTAAACAATTCCACCATTCTCACCGTAAAGACCTTTCCTACCCTGAAGATGAAACTTGTTTTCTTCTAATCTTAAAAGGGCATGTCCACCCCCAAAACTAAAAAAAACCCACTACTGGCCCCACTCTGTACTGTATAAAAATCCTTACCTTACATCCCAGCTCCAAAGGGTTCTCCTGTAATGTCCCCCCAAAATGGCCCCTTCCTCCCACTCATGGGCCTTGTGGCCCCTCCCATTTCTGGCCCCTCCCCTTGCAGACCCCCTGGGCCCATTCCCTTGCAACCTTCCATGGCCCCTCCCACTTGCAGTCCATGTAGCCCCTCCCCCACTGGCACCTCAGACCCACCCCCCTACCGAAAACTGAGTGGGAGGGGCCATGGGGGCCTGCAAGGAAAGAGGCCAAATGGGCCCTGCAAGGGGAGGGGCCATGAGGGCTCCATGAGTGAGAGGGGCAACAAAGAACTGCAAGGGGAGGGGGCTTACAAGGGGAGGGTCCATGGGGGACAACGAGGAGGAGGAGACATAGGGAAGAGGGACATGGTTTCAGAGGAGGAACCAGGACATGCAGGGGATCTGGTGATGCTGTTTCCCATATCACACACAAAAATTTAAATATCTTCAAAACTATGTAAAAAAAAAAATAATGAGAGTAAATTGCAAAAAAGAAATTCCTGTCAATTTACCTTAAGTCATTTTTGGACCATAGTTACCCTTTAATGTATTTCTATTTACATTATTAGTGTTCTCCTTTAAATTATTTAGGCTATCGCACAACTACCACTACACAGTCATTCATTCTACTCACAAATGGAATGTATGGTAAAGATGCATTAAAATATAATGACCAGTGGTGCAGAAAGAGTTCAGCTAAAGTCCCACTGGGGACCTGCAGGTACATTAATGTGATGAAATATTAAAGCAATTTCCAGTTAAAATTAAATATTCTGGCAGACTAAGCGTTTTTCTGTTTGTTTTCTGCATCCTATTGAGGAATAATTTACTATTACAGTACACGTTAGAACTGTAGGCATCTTGCCTATTTATAAACAGCAATAAAAATAATTATTCCTGCACTCATAAACATGCTTTGTGGTAAAACAGAAGGACATAGGAAATACATAGAAAACATGGACTATTATGGTATGTTTGCAGTTGTTTAAAAACTACAACTCTCAGCATGTCCTGGCTACATATGCTGGAAGCTGTAGTTTTCAAACATCTGGAGGGTTTTCCTTCCTCCTACTGTTACCTGGGAAGCCACTGTGCTTATGTATTAGCTGACATCTCCACCAACATAAGCCGTGAGTGGAAGGTAAGATTAACCCTGCATTGCCTGTGTTCTATTATTCACAGGGAGGAGGGAATAAGAGATTCTACATCCCTGTAAATTATAGATAAAGCAGCAAGGTAGTTCAAATATTTTATATTTGCAGTTTACAGCCCCTTTAACAAAATCAAACATAGATAGTAGGATCATATAAAACACCAGATTGCAGCAATATATAGTGCCAAGGCCAATCTTTACCATTCCCTCTCTACCAGACATGCTCAGTATGCTTTATCCAGGTAGAGAGAGAGAGCAACTGTCTATTTAGCTTTCTTATTTCTCTCTGTGCTATGGGGAAGAAGGGGTTAAAATGAAAGCACAGATCTGCTATAGTGAAAGGACAAGCAGAAAAAGGTTGATGGAAGCGCACACTGTTTCTCAGAAGATATTCTGTTTATTGTGATTGTTATTGATATTCTGTTTTATGTTAATCACATGTGTATTTGTGTGATGCAATAAACAGGCAGTATACAAGTCAAAACAAGTCACATATTGTTTTAAACCATAGTTTTCTTTAAAAAAAAAAATCCATAATAAAAAAAATTCATAGAAATTCATAGAAAACACAGCCTTTCGTATGTGTATATACAAAGGTTATAGGATGTTCCTGGGGAAATAGGTTTTGGTTATAATTTTCCTTTGAAGAATATTAGTGGTTCAGTTGATTGGTTGGCAGATAAATGCTGATTCAGCTTCCACCAGCTAAATGACCCTACACTGAGGTTAGAGAAAATCTCTCATGCAAGAGCAGTGCAGTGGAAAGAAATCTAATTGAGATTCTGAGAGAAGCTCTGCACACTAAACCATTGCTCTAGGTTACAAACATTGGCTGTAAATACTATCAAATCCCTGTGTGGCAAACTCCATAACAAAATACGTAAAAAACCCAACCTATTTTTAATAAGTGGTCATTCTGATCAAGGAGGAAGGTTCCAATGGGTAATGGATCATATTACTAGACGTTTACCTTGCTATTTTATATACTTTATACTACACAAAAATAATGCAGGCACATTAATTCAGCAGAACGTTGGCGAGCGTTGGTCTGGACCAATTGTACGTCTGTACGGCCCTTTACTGTGCATCTATAATAAACTCTTTAGGAAATCTGTACAATAGAAACAGCAGCCCTTCTGGCAATTGCTGGTTTTGCCAAGTTTATAAAGAATCTACTGGTAAATACCAATAATATAACATGGTGGTCGCAAAACACCAATCATTTGCGGTTTGGCCCTTGCATTGGCTACTAGCGAGAGCTCGGCCAGCATAAATAACTTTCGGTCATGGCAATAGGTACCAAAAGTTTACGCGACCGATCATGCGGTCCTATCTATAGGGAACCGCACGATTGGCCGGGATTTACCAACAGGTCTGACTGAACATTCGTCCAATCTAGGCAGACGGGCGATCAATCGGCTGAAAATACTGTATGATGTGTACCCAGCCTAAAATAACAAGGCAAACAGTTATTATTCTCATGGTTGGTGATGCTAGTTCTGTGGGAGTTCATCCTCTTATGTAGTTTTTGACTGGTTTCCCCTATATATATAGTGTCTGCACATTTGTTACATTGTATTAAATACACCACATTGCTGGATGTGCAGCTGTAAGATCCCTGGATGTTAAATACCCCCTTCCTGTGTGTTACAGATGGAGAACTGTTGATATTGTTGTACAGTTTACACCAAGGACCCCTGCATGGTTTGGTGCCTGGGGTGATATTTTCATAATCCGTATGCAACTTTCTTCTTACTAGTTTTTGGTGAAGGTTTGGTGGTTGCCGAAAGGCAAGTATAGGGGGTTCTGGGAATTTTTTTAAGGGTTTCATCTTGATTAATCAGTGCACCAAGGTGTCTGACTCTCTCTTTTGTTACTGAACATATTCTGTGCAGTCTAGTAGCTTGGCTGTATATGATCCCTTTCTTGGTGTGGTGAGGATGAAAACTGTTGAAATGGAAATAATTGTTTCTGTCCGTGGGTTTTTTGTATAAGGATGTTTGAATTCTTCCATCTTTCAGGGTGACTGTAGTGTCCAAAAAATGTATGGATTCCTCAGAGAAATCCATTCCAAATTTAATTGTTGGGCGGAGTTTGTTGAAATCCTTAATAAAATGTCGTATCTTTTCTTCTCCATGTGTCCATATCATAAAAGCATTGTCTATGTAACGATAGTTACTATGTGGTCTGTAATGTTGGGTTTTGAGAAACCTGTCTTCCAAGTCAGCCATAAATAAGTTGGCATACTGAGGTGCCATTTTGCTTCACATGGCTACACCCATGTGTTGTAGGTAAATTTCTTTGTTAAATGTAAAATAATTATGATTAAGAATGAAACCAATGAGGCTGGTGAGGACTTTGGGACTGTATTTACTGTGGAGTATTTAACATCCAGGGACCTTACAGCTGCACATCCAGCAATGTGGTGTATTTAATACAATGTAACACATCTACGGACACTATATATATAGGGGAAACCAGTCAAAAACTACAGAAGAGGATGAACTCCCACAGAAGTAGCATCACCAACCATAATGAGAATAATGACGGTTTGCCTGTGGGGCATCATTTTTCTCAACCAGGACAGTCCATGGAAAACTTCCAAGTCCGGAGCCAAAATGATTCTGTTATTTGACTCCAAGAACAATGGGTTAAACCAAGACTTGGGATTCCTAGCCCACTATAACTGTTAATATATTTATATGTATAAGTAGAACAATATGTGGATGGTATACAATATGTACATATTCTCAGTGTCTGCTTTTCTCTCATCCAGCATCCCCCCTCACTATTTCCCCCATCCACCCCTGCTACCTCTCTCCTCTCCATTTGGTTGCCCACCCTAGTATACTGTTACCTCTCTATTTTATTACCCCCTCTCATTCCTCAGTATATTCTGGACCTTTTTTATTTATTTTTATTTTTTTGGGGGGGGGGGTATTATCTTGTTATCTTATGTATTTAGCTTTTTACTTTCTGTTAACCTTTGTTTCAATCAGTACTGCTCTGACCTGCGGAAGAGATTTGATCCTTCCAAAGCTTGTCTACTAAAATAAACTTAGTTCATTAAAAGTATCACAGTACTAAACCATATATCTATGTGGATCCTACTGTTTAAGGGTACATATAATGCATTTAGTCTACGATCGTCTTAACTGTGATTGGCTGACGTAGTAATGACAAGCGGAACTAAGAGATCTATTCACCTGGGAAGTCCCAGCCACATGACCCAGGATGGAGACCAGCTGGCATCATATTCATTTTCACTAAGTGTGCTCATTTCTTCATTGCCTTGAGTCTGTTCTTCGGTTACTTCCACTTCAATTGCTTTGAGAGAGACCACAGAGGAGGTGGCACTGGCTTTCAGCATGGCTACTGCTTCGCTGTGACTGAGATTGGTCAGATCTAATCCATTGATACTCAGAAGCACATCACCTTAAAAATAAACCCCAAGTCAGCCATAAAAAGCAAAGAGTAATCTGCATGGATGTTATGTTCCTGCAAATCTTTAAAGCGCCTAAATTCCACTGACAGGGAACCCACACAATACTTCCTCCCAACTACATATATCTCTAGTGGCCTAGTGGGGTTACCAGATCATCAGATGATTGCAGGACACACCATTAAAAATAATTAATAAGCATAACTAGCACTGATTGCTAACTGATAAAATTTCAATTGTGTGTTTAAAGAACTATTAAACATGTTTTCCCACCTAAAATGCTTACCTCTGGGCTTACCTTAGAACTTCTGCAATGGACTGTAAATTATGATTGCCACCTTGATTACTCCTGTCCCTGTCTTCTGTCTGGAACCTGGCCAATGGGAACACATGCTTCTAGTAGAGCAGGTCTTTTGATTGGCCAAGCCCCATACTGAAAGTGGGCAACAGGATTAAAGCAGGCAATACATGGACCAACACCAAGAATGCAATTGCCTGTTTGGGATTGGTCCAATAAAATCTTCCGATAAGACTGAAAATTAGCCACTGATTGTTCATATACGAACCAATGATTGTACAATATCGCAATGTCATATGACCAGAGATTGGATTGTGTTTGGGCTCCTTAAAAAAACTGCTGATTGTAGGAGGGTGGGGAGAAAGAGTATAATTAAGTCCTTTAATAGGTGTCTGCGGATTTTTCACTGATCTGGCAACTCCAGCACAGCCTGTCTACAAGACTAAATGAATAAGAACATTTCACACTTAACAAAATAAATTAGAAAAAAATTTATACAACAAATTAAATATTATGTAACAAAATGGTAACAAAAGGATAGGACAAAGGATGAATGACTATTTAAATACAGCCCCCAAACAATATGGCCCTTGGAAACGATGCAATAGGAAGTGCAAAAATTTTCCTGTGCTATTTATTTGCAGCAACTAATCAGATGTCAGCTTTTTACTGGGTTACTGCAGTTAAAGAACATCTGATTGGTAGCTGAAAATTAAAAGCATGGGCAAACATTTGTACCTTTTATTGGCTGTGAAATCAATTGCTTTGTGTTACAACAAGCTAAACATGCCTAAAAGTGAAACAACATGAGCACATAATCTCAGCATCCTTTAATACAGTCTGTCCGTGCGATGTAGTAAGCAAGATGCACGTCTTATCTTCCCAAGTTCCCTCCATTTGGGAGATTTACTTCATGGCAGAATCGCTGTAAGTGACAGGTTAAGCTAGGTACACACAGTAACGATAAAGCCCCAAAAGAGTCGGATCTGACGGTATTGGGGCTTTATCGGTACTGTGTGTACCTTGCTTTTCCCAATGAGCGCGCAGCGGTTAGGGAGTCTGCCACAGCCGAGGGAAACATACAGTCCCGAGCTTGTATACCTGGGGACTGTGTGTATGCAGATCTGCAAGACTCTGTCTGTCATCTTGCAAAAAAGTGTGTACCCAGCTTAAAGGCCATCTATACCGAAAATTAGGTTATTTTACATTGACCATAACTGGAAACTATAATTCCTCCCAACCACCACTGTATCATTTTTTTGTTGATCTTCCCCCTATTTCTTTAGATATCCAATCTCTGCGCTGCCCCTTTAATGAGGATGTGTGAGGCACAACCTCAGGCGGCTCATTGGAGCGGCAGAATCAGGCACATGTATTGATCTGTCGGCCCAGGTGACGTCACTACTAGGCGCGAGGTGCGAAGTCTCACTTGCCGCACGGTGCATTAGTAGTGGCATCAGCCAGCACAGCAATACTAGCGGAGCGGCCGCCGGGAAAATGAACATACAGCAGAGTGAGAAGAGAAGACAACCGTTTCCTTACAGCAGAGGTAATGCCCCAACAGACTAGAAATGGAGAGTTTGTGGGGCAAATTATGAAGTGAACAAACTTTTTAATGCTACGTTTATGAAGTTTTAGACTCAATCTGCATAAATATTGCATTAAAAAGGCTCTCAGGGAACATTATAATTTTATTATGGGTGATGGATGTGCTGAAGTGCAGTAATAAATGACTTGTTTGTGTACTGGTAGTGTTCCAAGAGGGGGCGGTGACGGACAGACAGTAATGTCGACGAAACAAATGTCGGGACCCGCATTTGTTTCGAACCTTTACAATTGATCCAGAGGAAGGCAAAACAAAAAAAATCCTTCCAGACTCCAAGTGGCAATCGGAAATTTCCCTGGATCAACTCTACTTTATGTATCAATACCAGTAACTTGCTACATTCCTTGTTTGCAGAAACTCATCCAGCTTTTTTTTTTAAACTGACCAATGAACCTGCCATTACAACGTCCACTGGAAGATAGTTCCATAGCGTTACTGTTGTCACAGTGAAAAACCCTTTCCGAACTTGAAGCCTAAACCTTTTTCTTCAAGTCTTAAGGGATGTCCTCGTGTCCTCTGTCTATTGGTGGACAATGCCCCAGATAGTTTATTGTATGGCCCGTTAATGTATTTATACACAGTAATCATATCCCCACGCAATCGCCCTTACTCCAGTGTACATAATTGTAACTTATCCAGTCTCTGTTCATATTCAAGCTCCCCCAATCCTCTTAAAAATTTAGTTGCCCTTCTCTGAACCCTTTCCATTTCAAAGATGTCCTTTTGTGTACACAGAATTCCAGACAAAACAACATCCACCTCTGGGCAAAGCCACACCCAATTCCGGGCAAAACCACACCCACTTCCAGCCGTTACGCGCTATGTTAAAGAAGGGACAGCATTTAGAATTTTCCCTCAGGTGCCAAAAGGTCTAGGGGTCCAATCTAAAACTTCCTTGCTCTCAAAAACTATTCTTCTTTGAGTAGTTTTACTGTAGCTTAAATGGTGATATTCAGGGAGATTCAATAAAAGTTCTTATCGTTAAATATGGTGCTAATTTTGCCCCAACCAATAAGATATTATTTAACATTTGAAAGCTAACATGGTTGGGGCAAAATTAGCACCATTTTTAATGATAAGAACTTTTATTGGATCTCCCTGAACATCACCATTCCAGCTACAGTAAAACTACTCAAAGAAGAATAGTTTTTGAGAGCAAGGAAGTTTTAGATTGGACAGGGGTGTCCCTAGACCTTTTTTGTTTTGACAGTTGGAATGCTGTATGCTGTGTGCAGGCTTGACAGTTGGTTTGTGGGAAACAAGTGGGAGTGGTTAAAAGAGTGTGTGATTGAAGGCATGCAGCAACAAACACAAATCAGAGTAAGTGCTACTTATATGTATTCAATTATAGATTAAGATGAGGCAAAGACATTTTTTCACTATAGTCTGCCTTTAAGATATGCAGCTTTGCAACTCCTTTGTAAAGGCATTAAAGGGGAAGTTCAGAGCAAATACTTTTAAGGGGAAATTACCTTTGGAAATAAATGCTTCCAAAATACTGACTTCCTGTTTGCAGGACCCCCTAATAGAGACCGTTACCCAGCTCCTGGGTTGATTCTGACCACGTTTGACCCATTCAACAGCCAATTAGCAGAAATTACTGTTAGGAACATTCCAAGGTAGTGTGCATGCTAGGAAGAAGAAGGACCATTACAGAATCTGAAATGTCAGCTTACTAATGTTAACGTCAGGGAATAGCAAAGGGTATAAATTCAACTGAGAATATGTACAATAACTAGAATATTTTTCACTGAACTTTCCCTTCAGGTTTTGAGCTACGCAGTGCAAAGTTTAAAGCTGCCTATATTACATAGGCTGCGCTATTTTAGTTTTTAACTGCAAAATTACTCGATTATACATCGGGTATCATGGGATTTATGCAAATTTAGCTGGGTATATCCCAATGACAACTGACTGTGTCAGATATATAGATGTATACATCGGACAGAGACTCGGTCGTTACATCTGATTGGTAGACTGATATGAAGAAAAACGGCACTGACGATATTTCTGTTCGGCAGATTGCATGGCCCATTTTAAACCACAGCTAGGAAATTTCCAGCCGTGGAAAAAATTCTCACCAATATTTTGGTGGTCAATTGCCTCAAAATATCAGACAAGTGTAAAGAGCTTAAATCTCTGTTAAGTATATAGACTGTATTACATGACATGAAAGTTAAGCTGGGTACACACTATACAATATTTCCGACCAACCAATAGTGGCGTGTAGCGCGACCAACAGTGATTTGTCCCGGCTAATCGCTCGCTAATGTTTAGAAGCTGCACTTCTATAAACCAAATGATCCGTATACCACATAATACAGGTTCTGTTTCCACCAATGATTGCTATTGAAAATGAAACCAAACCTCGTTTGATTCTGTTATCTCTTGCTAAACACCCCTGAGGTTGTACACTTGTCACAAAGATTGGCAATTCTCCACTTTTACTGCCTCTTCCACCAGCGACCGTCATTCCCAGGGATTCCTGAGGCTCTTTCTTCACTGTAATATGCTTTTCTTGGCATTTAACACACTGAGCAAGATCCTTAATAAGAAAAGAAAAATGTTCTCAAGATGAATGGTGTGTTTAGTTAGTTAATCTGAATATATCCACCCTATAACCCCAATGCTGTGAACCATAACTCCATTACCCATTAGGTTGCTATATTTCTGGTTGCTATTATAAGTCTAAGCCTAGAAATTCAGTTTAAAGGGAAACTAAGGTCACCTCCACCCACCCACAAAATTAAGTGCCTCATCCATGGAGGTATGAAATCCTACTCCCACCTCCCTGGGTGGCCTAGTGCCTGACATCTCCCAATGTCATTACTTTGTCTCTCTTCATGTTACAGATACAGGAGACAATCACACCTGGGGCATGTATTAAGGTACGTACACAGGTATGAATGCTGGCCCAATCCTCGCTGGTGTACAAACAGCTATTTTTCAGTTAATGTATGGGCGCTTGGTTACACAAATTTGCCTGCAGTATTAATCTTATTAACATATGGATAGTCCAGCAGTGGTGAATGTTGTGTGGTCATCTACATGTAAGCGCAGGTTAATTCATAGTTACCAACATTCCCAGATCCTACAACATTTAAACTTCACTCTCACTCTACTTGCAATGTCCCATGATCTTGCGTTTTGCAATCCGCAATGACGTATTTTTCAATAAATTACAAGAAATAGACCTCACTGTTTACGCTGCAATCCGTTGTGATTTTCTAACTCATGAAAGAGTGGACACAATTCAATATGATATGAGATTTTTGTTTACCCATATTCCCCCTGGGAAACGCAAACACACGTAAGAGTGGACACAAGCGCATAGCAAAAGCTCACAGTAATTAAGAGCCTCCCATGGAATGTGTCCCTAGAAAATCTTTTGGAATGTTGGCAACTATGTAGGACAGGTAAGAGTTTCCATGCAAGTATAGTGCAGTGTAGAAAATAGGTAAACCTTTAGCTGATATTTAAAGAGAGAAGTTTACGGGTCGAGTTTAAGAACAGTGGTTGCTAAATTACTTAAAAACCACTAGTGTTCATAAAAGGTAAAACTGTGTAGCAGGTACCTTGTGTACAGTAGGCCTGGGATGATACACTTGCTGTGTATTATGCTGTAACTGGCTGTTAGCAAAGTCCCTTGTAATATTTCCAGTTTGTTGCTTCCCAGGTCGAGACACAGTCAAATGAACTCGTTCTCCGCTCCCCTTAATATGACACAAAAAGAAATACTGTTATACTGTCTGCACAGTAATATGGTCAGAAATAGTCGTAATGCACAAACACAAAGCCTGTAAATGCATTTTTAATGGAAAACTATAACTAGAGAATAGGAATATTAGCCAGGTTCTAGCACTTAGATATTAGTTTATACATTGCCCTCGGGCTAAGATACATCAATTAGAGAATGCAGGAAGGGTAGCTTACATCAATCATCTCCTTGGTAGGGTTACCAGATCATGTGCTGATTGGAGGATACTTTTAATAAATGTAATAAACAGGATTGAACTGAATGCTTTTAAACATCATCTGATTGCAGTATATATGGCCTGTGATTTTTTAATTGATCTGGCACCCAACCATATCAGGTTTCTTCCTCATATTTTCAGTAATACAATTGCAGTCAGCATCAGTGCTATAATATACCATCTAACATCTACATAGGATACAAAGATACAGTAAATTGGATGTGCTAAAATCCTTACTGTTTTACAGAGGCTTTACTGTACAGAAATATCTTCCTTTTAATGTGGGAAACTTGTATGATGTGTGATACTTGTATGAATTGTATGATGTAAAGCTGTGACAATTTACAGCCCTTGAGCTGTTTATAAACTTTTTATTTCTGTACAAAAAGTACAAAATGATAGGCTGCAAAATTGTGCGTAAGCCACAACACAATTCCTGTGGGAAGCAGCCCACAAATTCCTCCTGGGGAAGGGATCAGATTACGCCCCAAACATTGTGTGTATTTTGTTTGCACAGTAAATAATTTTAGTTTTTCTATGTATACAGCCTCTTGTACTTGTGTTATATGGAAGACTGCTGGTAGAGGAATAAGAGGCTGGTACCTGGAAGAAGACTGGCAAGACGCTACAAGTTCAATGTGTATGGTTGAAGCAACCCCAAAGGGTAACTGCAAAATGTTTCATTAAGAAAGGACCACGCTGTTTTAGGCATGGTGTGTGAGATATAACAAAAGGTTTTGTGTGCTGGGACAGAACACAAAATATATACAAGAGGCATCTTTAGGAATAGGTACTGGACATAGAGAGGTCAGCTAAGGTTACAGAAACACATTCTAATCAGAGTTAAGCTGTGTAAACATGCTATATAAATCTTATTTGGGAACAGTAGACAATCGCTTTAATTTAAAAAGCCACACATAGGCAGGCTTGCATGGCAGTGGTTGAGCAACCTGTTCTGTATTATAGGGAGGGGGGAGTGATTGAAAGACCTCTCGTACCATGAGAGAACAATGCCCGTGGCTCCCCAGTACTGTAAAGGATCCTGCAGGATGATGTTGCTAGATGCCTCCACACATGTTAGACTGTTGACTGAAAATGTTGTTGTTGGCCATTCCAGCCAAAAACAAATATAACGAATACACAGGGTTATTCAATAAAAGTTCTTATCGTTTAAAATGGTGCTAATTTTGCCCCAACCAATCAGATCTTATTTAACATTTGAAACATTTGATTGGTTGGAGCAAAATTAGCACCATTTTAAACGATAAGAACTTTTATTGAATCTCCCTGACATTATTTCCATCCATCAGGCCGATATTGCCATATATCCATTATACTGACAGAAATATTGTATGGTGTAGGTGGGGGCACCTCGACCTTCAGTGCTGTGTCCTGGCCAACCACTCGCTAGTGGAAAACTGTCAGTTAGGACAAATCTCGCCCTGTGTGCACCCAGCTGTAAAGAGGATTAGCACAATCTGTATCACAAATTTTTACCTTTCTAAAGGTAATGTTTTGAAATGATTGCTGTGCTCTGCTCATGTCACCAAAAAAGTAAAAGCATTAACAACACAGCTGAACAAAGCCATGAAGCATGTATATGTTATATATGTTAGCGCTACTGGACTTCCTTGTTATGTGAAAATGTTTCTTGCTCCCTAAACTAGTAATTGGGTAAGTACAGAGAACAATTCTAAGGCCACTATCTTTGAGAAAGGCAGGAAGCAATGGACTCAGTGGCTGGAATTGAGGAGTTTGACTGACTTGTTCTGAAAAGGAGAAAAGATTTGAGAGGGAAGGAATGCAGTATTGGAAATGTAACATTGGACTATACTTCTTCCTTTCAACCTCAGGGCACAATATAGTTCTCCTTTAACTGTAGTAGACCAGTAAGAGCCTGGTAGATATTGCATAAAGCAGCGTAAAAACAAGTAATTAAAATTATTGTTCAATGTGTAGCACACATTGGGGCTTATTTAATAAGAGGTGCAACATTTTGCCTGAGCGGTTTATCTGCAGAAACCAATCAAATGTTATCAAAAGTTTTCTAAAGCTGGGTACATACATTCCAGATGTTTGAAAGATGACACACATTTCTCAAAGATCTGGATACACACAGCATATACACAAAATAGGGAGAACGTTTTGGACTGTGTGTTTCCCTCAACTGTGGCCGACTCCCCTATAGGGAGACTACCTCAGCCGAGGGAAATTTATTAGTCTTTCTCGAACAACCACAAGGCCAATGGGAATGTTTGACGGACATGTGCTCGTCCTCGTTTGGGAAAGACACATTGCCGATTAAGCCCTGATACAATCGTATCTGACGGTATCGGGGCTTTATCAGCAGTGTGTGTACCTGGCTTAACTGTAGTAGATCAGTAAAAATATTTGTTGCTGCAAAGGGCTGCAATGGCAACTGTGGTCTCCGAACAAGTAAATTTCTTTGTTTCCAGTAGCCTGAGTTACCATTTGACCCTCTGACCTCCCCCTGTCCCCAGGGTCTGAGCGTGCTCACTTAAGACTTACATGGTGCCCATAGATGCAGCAAAGCCATTGTATGATCCATGTATCGTATGATCGGATTGGGCGTAGAAAAAAAAAAAAAAAAAGGAAACTGGCCCGATAGGGAAACTTATCATACAATCATCAGACGATCTTCCATACACAATACGTTGATCGTACAATATCATACTATTCCTATCTCGTACGACCGGGATCTTTGCTTCTATGGGCACCATTAATGCTGGCAAAGAGAGGAAGTACCTGCACAGTCTCACATGGCTACAAGCTGGTGAAAGCAGGAAGTGTACAGAAAGTTATATTGATAATTCTTTCCGACAATTTAAGTTCTCACAAGTTTTACCAAGAGATGTGATTTAGGGTTCATTTTAAAGGTGATGGAAGGGCCAATGATGGAAGGGCCTTTATTAAACCCTGACTTGTTTGGAGAACACAGTTTCCCTTTAACAACACGGGCAAATTTTTGCACCTCTTATTTCTCATCACTGACAAATAGTAAAAACTCCCAGTAAGGACCAGTGACATCAGAATAGCTGCCATTTACTGCTACCATGGCTAGTAAACCGCAAGACTGGATGGAAACTGCAGTTCTGTGACTGGATTGTGCTTTGATACAGAAATCTAAGTTAAGGAAAAAAGAAACACGCGGTTTATTTTTTTCTCTTTATATTGAATTTGTTAACTCCTGTTCAGAACACGGCCTTTCGCTCGAACGAAGCCTTTGTAAATTAAATATCTCTCTAGTCCATTCATGAAGCCGCTATTTAATCCTTTCCTCTTTACTTCCATTTCAAAGTCATTTGTTTCATGTTACTATAAAGTGCTGTCACTGAAGCAGATTCTCTCGTCTATTCATTTGAATATAAACTCTTTATAGATGAGCTAAGGCAGGTAGTTAAACATCAGTTATTTAAAGTAAAAATGAATTACCGGTAGCGGCATCCTACTGCTGTTATGTCACTTTTAATACAACGCAGGAAGTGTTCTGCTATTTTGTGTGTCATTTTTGTGGTTGAAGCTTCAGTGGGTTTCTCCCAAAGCTATACCTTTACCTTTCATTGCTTGGCTTTGTTACTGCAATAGCTGGAACATAAATGGCCTAATGGTAGGATCAGATATTTGGCTTGATAAGGCAAATCCATCAACTTTGTTTTCATTTGCCATAAATAAGAAGAAGCTGATAGCTAATAAAAGTCCTCTAGCTACAATATATTGAATGTAGCCTGCCATTCCTCTAATTAGCTACAGAGAAAATGCTTACTTGATCATTACTGTATTTTTATGATAGGAAGAGGGAAGGGAGGGATGGCTAAAAGCTACTGCATATCCTGGGCTTGGTATCTTGCACTGATGAGATCTAATAAGGTCCTATCATGTTTGATAGTTGGATAAATGGCTCTGTATTGCGTGTTACAATGAAGGCAGTTCAGGAGACCTGTATTGGCCAAAGGGAGGTAAAGGAGTATAATTCTCTGAATAAAGATGTATACCTTATTGTTTTGGTGGGCAGTGTTATTTTATAGCAGGAGTGGGTTTTTTCTGTTGCATTCCTTAACATGATACATGTTAATTGGTGTGCAGGGATTGTGTATACTGATTGTGCAAAATGGATGCTTTACTATATTGAGATTCATTTTTTTATGAAGGGAAAATTTATGTGGTAATGGAAAGTTCATTGGATAGTTTGAAGAGTGGGCTGGATAACTTTATATGTATTGAAAATGACTGGTATTAATACATTTACAGGGAGATTTATGCAGAGCCGCAGTAGCTCCGTGTTGATCCCCGTTTGAGAATTACATTACATGGGTAAATGCCCAACAGTTTTCTGTTTTATAAATTATCTATTTTAAGACCGTAACTTAAAGGGTATCTCCACCGACAAGCCTAAAAAATCGGTATATTTTAAATCAAACTTCCCCCCGGCAGATATGTCTGTGTGTCACGGGCTGTTTTAGAAGTTCTAAAGCTAGCGTTTTGGGTTGGAGGTGTTGCCTTACCTTAAAGGAAGAGCAGGAAGTGGCAAGCAGGGATTACACACAGACAGGCTCCTACTCTTCATTTTTCATCGGCCTGATTTTCATCAGGCTGTGCAGGACAACCATAAGGCGCAGAAGGAAAAGTTAAGGATCTTTTAACACTGCACTGTGGGGTCAATAGTGGGGCAAATATTAGTTGGGGGGTGCCCTTTAAGCTTGCCCTACACAGCTCAATCATTTTATATGTAGATCTGCTTAGGTAAGCCCCATTTTTTTTAGATAATTGATTTTTTTTTGATCCAATAGATTTTTACATTAATACAACCACTTTAAATGAATAGATGAAAAACCTGATTCCCATTCACACATCTGTATGATTGTTAGTGCAAGGTGGTCATGTACCCAATCCCTTGTGAGTCACCAGCTTTAGATAAAACAATCAACGGTTTATCAAAAATGAATTGAAAGTTACAGAACAAAACCAAGGGTTTCTAGAAGGGTTTAGAGGTTTTGATCGTCATCTTTCTTATAGACTAGAGTAGTCTTCTGGCTTTTCATAAACCAAACTGCACCGCTGTCGCTTCTTACCTGAATAATCTGGGCAGCAAGTTCTGGTGTCCCATGCTTCAGATCAAGACCATTTATGGCTAGAACCCTATCATTGCTGTGCAGTCTGCCATCCTGTGCAGCCAGCCCTCCTTCCAAAAGATCCAAGATAAAAACACCTGATTCATCTGTTCTGCGTACAAGCTTAATGCCAAGCTGTTCATTAGATCCTCGTTTATTAAGGATGATGTGAAAACTCTCATCTCTCTGACAGTTGCTATCCGTATGCCCATGTGCTCTGCTTCCAAAACGTCTCTCACGCAGCACAGTAAGATGGAGCACAGTGCAAGGCTGAGAAAGGATCCCCCTGGCATAGTTATGGGAGCCGTTGCTTATATCAACATTATTTACCTACAGAGATGGAGAAAACATACATTACTGTAAAAATCAAAAGGCACAGTAAAGCTTGAAGCCACCTAGCCTTCATGTGACCTTTACAAACCCCATTTACGATATATATGCTACAGAAATCCTATATATAAATGTGAGAAGTAGCACATATGAACATACTTAGGGGCAAATATGTATTTGTCTTAGAGGCAATTACTTTTGTTTGAGCTGCATGGGAAATCAAAATAAAATATTGACTGTGAATAGGCTGTAGCATTATACATTATGGGAGATCTTCAATCAATTATGCAACTCGAAAAAACATCTAATCTATTGAAAACCAATAAAATGGCCTCTGTTTTCAATTATTATTCAGGCCTAGACTCTTCATGTTCAATTGATTTATGGCCACTAGCAAAAGGTATAGATAAAAAGAAATTTAGAGATTAAATTAGAAGGCAGGCTACAAATGTTCTAAGGAAAGAATTGCACATTCTTCCCCAAAACCAAGCCAAACTCTCTGTATTCGTACCAGTAACTTTTCACCCTCTCAATAATTCTTCACTTAGGCCTTCACGGCTACGATTTGTAGTGTACTGCCATTTGTACAGCAGGAACGTGCAGTGCAGCTGCACTTATGTAACATTTGAAAGCTAACATCTGATTGGTTGGGGCAAAATTAGCACCATTTTAAACAATAAGAACTTTTATTGAATAACCCCCCAAGTGTCTTAGTCTTCTTGTGCATTGCAGTGGGGCCACACTGCATTACAATATTTGATGCCATATTGATTATTTTTATGATAAAAGGGACAACATCTTTAGGAAGCTGAACAATAATGTAAATGAATATGTTAAGTTCTATAAACTTTTACCCTTTTATCTGTGAGCTTGTACACACATCTGTACATAGAATTTGTTAGGCCTGCAAACAAAAATGCACTGCAGTATGTATTGCAGTGAATTTAATTAGTCTCTGCATAGGGGATATATATAGCTACATACAAAGAAATAAATAGAGCAAACATTGCTTCTGCAGTGTCCTTACTTGAAGTATTTGGTCACCAGCAAGAAGTCTCCCATCCCTGGCAATTATACCATCTCGATAAATCTCCTGGATCACAATATTTATCAAAGGAGTTTCATTCCCACCTACTATGCTAATGCCCAAGTCAATGTAAGGATTGGAGCGATGAATTTCGATTGTAGTAATTTCTCCTTCAGGCAAGCTGGGTGGTGGATGTGGAACTGCCAAGTAAAAATAAAGAGCGATGTCAATATCATGTTTATGGGTGAAAGCATTTCTAGTCAATACACTGCAGGGATCGATACTGTTCTACAAGGTGAAACAAACTGTATACTGTACATTATTTATACAATGGAATTCCTAAGACTCAACCACCATCTGTAGTAAACCTGAACATGGATTTTAACCACTGCACTAAAAGCATACAATTATTTTGATAGAAGTTCATTGATAAAGCCATTATTATAAACTTTAATATTATTTAGACTATAACGGTATCATACAAGGAAAACCCCCCCATGTGTAATCTGTGAATGATCACAGCTGATCAAACCCTCTACTAACACATTAAGCCCCCAAACACGGGATCAATATTTTAAGCAATTTGGCAAATTCAACTGAATCAATCAAAATATCGATGAACGGAGTTTTTCCAGCTCAACAATATCGAGAGGTCTAGCCAATATTTCTATCAGACAGACTGCCAATCAGAAACCCAGATTACCACTCTGTCTGATGGGAACTAAGGAGGTACAGCTGATCTTTCGGCAAGAATGGTCACATGGCTGAATGAAAAACTCAATCATGGCAAAGGTTTCCCGAATTATAAGCACAAGTGACAAAAATTTCTGTCACAATGGTTGATCAGGTTAAAATGTCACCCCATGTGTAACATAGTCTTAAATAAGAATAATGCCTGGACAGTTTATCAAGAAACGTTAGGGAAGATGCAGTAAAGAAAGTGGCCTTACTTAACTTTCTGATAACCAGCCACGCAGTAAATCTCATTGCAAGATTTACTGCATCACAGGATCGGGACTTACTTTAGGACAGCTACCAGTCATGGATGTCAAAAGATAACAACTATTTGTGCATTAAATGATTCTTTTGTGTCCAATCGGTATGCTCCAACAATTTCAGTATTTTATCATGCTTAAATAGGACACCAATGCATTTTAAATGCTTGTATTTTAAACTATTCGAGTTTAACAGTAAAAGTTAAAGGGAAGTACGAACGCCTCACTGGCGTTAAAAAAAATTAATTTAAAGGCAAACTATGCAATTTTCCTCTCTATTTTATCACACTATGTGCTCACCAACAGATGTTGTTTAACATGTAAACTACTAGTGGTTATTTAACATAAAAAGGTGCTGGGCGATTCTTGGAGTGTTCAGGTTAAACATACCTTAGTTTATTTAGCTTTATTGCATTGTAGACAGTACAGACAGAAATGCATAGCTCAACCAACCAAAAACAGGATAAAGCCCACTCTGTTGTTCATTTCCATAAGCAATGATTGTGATTGGTTCATAACAGAGTTTCAAGTAAAAAAAATTGTTCTGAATGTGGATGGTTAATCTACCAGCATTTTTGAGTCTGGTTACTATAGGTGAACTAGTTAAGTGACGTTAGTATAAATAAAATAAATTTTTAATCAAATTAAACAGACTAGTAGAGTTAAACAGTGTATAATGAGCTTTCACAGAAAATATCATTCTATTGGATGGGGGAGAGTTAGTCAGAGCAGAATCACAGTTTATAGAAGATCAATCAGCTTATTGTCTATAGCAAATAGGTGATTGATATATTCGGACACTACTAAGAAAACACCGGATCGATGAGACAGAGAGTAAGAGAAAGATAAGCACTCTCGTACTGTAAATCCTCATGTAACTGCCCCCCAGATTTCATTTAACTTTAGACAGGATGATATTATTTACTTGGTATCTGTAATACACAAGGCACCCAGCTCTATAATGTTACTGTTATGGTACCCATACAAGGGCAACTGTATGTAAAAACTTACCCAGCTGCATACAAGAAATATGGCTATATTCTACCACTGAGTTAGAAATATCCTTGCCCTGGGCGCACAGTCGAAATCCTATTTTACATGTTAGCTTGGACTGTATACACTTTCCCACCCTATAAATATTTAGTGAAACATATTGGCTGCACCGCAAGTCTATTTATCCTATTATTTCATTGTTTATTCTTCTGAGCTGGAAGTGTCAATTCTGTCAGATGTAATACAAACCAATTCTAATTTGGATCAAAGTGAGAAATTGTCGTGAGCAGCAGTAGAATGTTTTGTAGATTTACTGAATAATTACTTCTTACTATCTCCCAGATAAGGAAGCATCAATATTGGCTCAGTAAGGCAATATATTTATTATAATGCACATTATAGCTATAAGCATAGAATATCTCCCTTGCTATGTAATGCTATGGAATTCAATCATTTAATATCTCTGGGACAGTTTCACATTTATCATGCCCATTTATGTGGCTGCTGCTATTACACTATTATATCGTCTGTAAGATGTTCATGTGTATCCATTTGTACGCCAGTCACCATGGAATTATAAGGAATAATGGAGCAGAATTTTTTACTGCCCTTTCTTGGGCACAGCAAGTATCTCTTAATCCATGTCATTTATAACACATTAAACCTCTTTTTTCCCTGCTGATCTCACCAATTCCTTCCAAATCAAAAACTGATGTCGGAGACAACCCAGTGTGTCTTCTAGTGGCCAGTCCAACCATTTTATATGACTTATTTCAATGGCTACAAACTAGTGTGGCCACAAATAGACATTAGGTGGCACTGCACATGAAATCTCATACTATAGAATGCATAACATCTGTTTTGTGCAGAACCATTCTGGGACATGCACAGATTAATCCTTTATTTCCTGTACATACAATTGATGGCTAGGTCTTACTATCTTACACAGCAGTGCACGCAAGATTTTTGCAATGCACTACTGTGTGTGATACTCTATGTGCTCTGTGTTCCGGGTCATTCTTATGTTATTGGCAAGCATGCAATCTGCAAGTGGAAAATGTCTTAGTGTTATTTTCCTTGCTGGGGCTATGAGAGAGGTGACGGAAATGTAGATTTGAGACAGATATTTTAATGGAAAAGTTAAACTTTTTATTGTTGGCTTGTTTTATTTCCAACTAATAGAGTTTATATAGATTTAAATTAACTCAACAAACAAGACCCTAACCCAGCAGATCAATGAACGATATATGACTGAACACATGCACACGGGCCATTGCCGTCTGCAGTGACTTTTCTGTAACAAACGCCCGAGTGAATGAAGCCTAAAAGCTGGTCCACGAATGAGCATTCCCTATGTCGACCAACTGTCACTGTCGGTATTGGAATCACTCGTTTCGTTTTGGAAAATTTGCTGCGGTCGCCCCCTGTACTACAATATAGGGCATGGAAAATGTGACAGTCCCGAAAGTTCTCCCTATACTGTATGTCGGGAGAGTGCTCGGGACTGTATGTAGCCTAATCTTTGAAAAATGTAATGAAACTTTACAGATTCTGTCTGTCATCTTTCATAGTTTGGTAGTGTGTACCCAGCTTTACATGTGATAGCACAGGTAGTTACAGAACCCTGCAGCACAAAGCAGAGAACATCCCCACTAGCACAGAGGCGAAGGCTAAAGAAATGATACATCTCAGAGGAGCCCTTAAAACTTGTGGATATCCAGACTGGGCTTTGTCAAAAGAAGTAGAAGGAAAGAAAAGAACACGGATACCAACAGAGAAGGGGGAAAGCAAGAGAGAAGGAACATGGTCATCCCATGTAGCAGGGGTTTCAGAGAAATTAAGAATTTTCAATAAACACAACAATAAACACAACACCAACTGTCTGCCATGTACAATGCTGTTTTTACACCTTACCCTGGGCAGTTTCGATAACACCCCTTAGCCTCAATGCATCCACACCTTACATTCATAAGGTCCCTAACACCTGGCTGCGATTTGATAATTAGGACTTTCCAGGGTACTTAATTGCAAACAGATTCTTGTACAAGTCATTCTAAATTGAGAGATCCAGTCGGATGACTGTCTTTCTAGCGAAACGTCTTCAAGAACTAAACTTTAAGTCCAGTTGATCTAACTGAATACAACAGATAATACTAGATATTGACAAGCTACAAAAAGGTTTTTTTCAATAATACACTGTATTCTCATTGGTGGGAAAGATTATCTTATACAACGTGGATGACAAATGGCCATACTTCTATGGGACATTAGATTGATTCAATGTTTAATTGTTGAATCTATGTAATGTTTGAATACAGTTCTATCTTCCGAAGTTTTCCATCCTGGTCATTTGTGATTGAATGTTCACCGCAAAATAATCGGGCAAGACTGTTGACTAAACATCACAGGAACGTCAGGTGTATACTCAGAAGAGTGTTGTGTTCCCTGCACGGTAAGTGATCTCTGGGTATTTAAATTACTTTTGCATACCTGTGGTGATAGTATGTGAATAACCTGGCAATATTGGTCTGTGCAGAGACTGGAAGAGATTTTCAGGATTCTGTAAATTATCCCTGATAATATGACATCACATCATTGACATTAAATAAATCATCCAATAAAACACAATAAGAAGATACAGCTATGTTTTTTCAACTTGATGAGTTCAGACACCTGTAATTTATTAAACCAAGCACGATCAGATCCTGTGAACAGTGTAATAGAGAATAGACAGACAGATAAAATGAGCTGGGAGAAGACAATTTCAGATGTTGTGGGTTTATAAAAAGGCTGTCACACTGCAGGTGCCAGGTTCTATTAGTGTGGAAAATACACTGTGCCGAATTCAGCCTTCTGACTTTGTTATGACCTTACCTCCTGCAGCAAACGTGCCATTTTCCATAAAGGGCATCAGTGAAAAAGAAAGCAAAAAAAAATCAAACAAAACATTAAAAGCATCCTTAAAACGCTGAAGACGGTGACTTTAAACCTTCAATAAAATCTAGCCTTTCAGTGGTTTAAAACAAAGCACAGTAGCAGCTTAAAAATGTTTCTAATTAAAATTAATGGATCTTTCTTCACAGATCACTAGGGTTTTAAAGGGGAACAAAAATATTAAAGTTAACATTTGGACTGATTTTATTCTTCTGAATGTTTTAAATTAACTAAGGTCTGCACCTTTAATTATTGCTTTGGGGCTGGGGAGTACAAATTACCCCGTTCCTTCTGCAGCACTTTGCCTACTGTAATTGGGCCTGCAGCAGGGGGAGCTGGTGAGTTCATGTACCAGCCCCTGGGATTAGATATATTGCATCAAAATAGATGTGGGAGGTCTTAAGGTTCGTACACACGCTCAATATGCACCCGAGCCACTACCCCCGGCGGCTACACGCGACGAACGGCCATTTCGGGCAAGAGTCGTCCATGTATGTATTGGTCAGGGGTCATTCATCAATCCACCAGGTGGGTCAAAGAACGACCCCTGAACGAACGCATACACATGGACGATTCTCGTCTGAAGCGGCCGTTTGATGGCTCAGGACGCACATTGTGCGTGTGTACGAGCCTTTAGAGTATAAAGGAGTATTAAAAATCTGATAAATACTTCATACAGTGTGTATTACCCATGTATCTAAATCAAGTACAGGGTTATTTAATAAAAGTTCTCATTGTTAAAAATTGTGCTAATTTTGCCTCAACCAATCAGATGTTAGCTTTCAAATGTTAAATAACATCTGATTGGTTAGGGCGAAATAAGCACCATTTTTAACCAATCATCTTACTGCCTGAAAATACTTCTGCACTTGTCTCACTTCTGCAGCTCCTTCTCAGTCTTATACCCAGAGGGTTAATATAACCGCATAACTCCTGTTACTGCACACAGCAAACTGATGGGGAACATGTCTTCACAAATTTCCATTGTTGCACAGTTTAGTTACAGGTCACCGGCACTCCCAATGCTGGTAAATAGTGAGTTAATGTGCTATTCACTCCTCCTAACCCTAATAGCTCCTGCTTTGATGAGCCAGTGCTAAGAAATAAGTTCCAGTGTATCGAGATGGTTCTCAGTTGTGTAACAAGTTGAGGTGCTGGACAGTTTGAAATGATCTTGATTTAATTACTTTGGATGAGCAGGGGAGTCTGAGCAGAAGGTTAACCTGCATCTCTGTTGGTCCACAGCAACACAATGCAAATTGTTTAATCATACCACTTAGTAATGCTAGCTTTGAGATGAATAATATGTCTGTCTAGTTGTCAACTAATATGCAGATCAGTCTGGTACACACGGGACAAATTTGTTAAGATGATTTCGACCAAGAGATGTACTGACCAAGGCACCAACGGTAGTCTGTCAGTTGAAATGAAAGTGGTACGTGCCAATATTTTTGTGTTTTAAGGTGGCATACACTGCTGGCATATTAGATAGATTAGATCTTTAGATGTTAAACCCCACAAGCCTTTATTAAACACCCTATTTGTTTCCATAAATTGGGACAGTCTTGGTTTTATTATAGTTTAAACCGATGTACATCACTTGAACCCGAGAAACCAGGAAATCAGCTTGGCTCTACCTAGAGAATTGAAATGTGACTGCTATTGCTAACATTTCAATTTATTAGCTTGTCACTGCTCTGCCTATAATGGGAAACCTATATGCAGTATTCACCCTATTATAAACTGAATCTGATTTTTCAATCTCCTTGTGTCCAGTTATATCATATCAATCTCATGTCCTATATATCATAAAACAGAGAGTGCTGACAGATTGAGAGTAATAATGGAGCCGGCCTCTTAAATGTAGGGCAGGAGCTGTAAAAGGACAAAGAGTTGAACAGCAAAACCAACCAGAGGACTCTCTGTAGATCTGACTTCCTCCCTTCTCCCCTTGCATCCTGCCTTGACATCCTGTGTGTGTGTTCTGGAATCTGCACAACCCCGGGAGTTTACCTCTTTCTCTCTTAAAATAAAATTAATAGTTGTTTATTTGATGACATATTGTTCCCCCCAAAAAACTTGAGGTATTATATTTAAAGGCACACTATATAACTATAGTAACTGACTGCTTTCAGGCCCTCCCAAAGTAAGTGTCCCTGACACTATCACTATCACTAAGATGCCTGTTAATGCAGGACTACAAATCTGCACAGCATTCATTTAAAACAAATCAGCATCTGTGTTTACAGCTTAAGGTGGCCATAGACAGATAAATAATATCAATTGGTTGAACATTTCACCTATCCCGACACAATCGGCCTGATTTTGACAGCAGCCACTATACATGACACGATAATCGATCGATATCTTTCATTGGATGATTGTACCGCTGCATCTCTGACCACCATTACACAGAGGGAGAACCTCAGAATCCCTGTGGTGTTGTTACTGATAATAAGGCCAGTTGGAGATCCGTAGAAAGCTCTGTACAAAACAAAGACTCAAATCTTTGTGAGGCAAATTTTAAAACATCTTGGACTTTACAACAGACAATGGTAATATCAGACAATCCGACAATGGTAATATTTCCAACAAACTATTATTGGGCAAGAATGGACAACTCATCACCGAACACCCTCATCTTTCCCCCACACTCCTATAACATGTGTTTTAAATGTTACTGAATGTTTGTTAGATGCCTAGAGTGTGGACCATAAGGAAGTTTCCTGGTGGGACAGTCCAACCTTTATTTTCTATTACCTGAGTGGGATATTTGAGAAATAAATCATTATGATTGATAAAAGTTATGATAGGACATCCCAAAATTTTCAAAATATTTTGGTTGGCTATTTAACATGGAGGCAATGAATAAATCAATGCACTTGTCACAGGTAAAATTAGATATCATGGGCCTCCATTAGGTAGATTGTGTCCTAGGGTGGGGCCTTATACCTGTTGTTAGGAAAGGTAAAAACTTGAGAGCGCCCCCCCCCCAGTCCTGGGCCCCGGTGAAGTCACTTTCCCTCTATAGATGTGGTAGTGACATCATGACACTTCCCTGTTACAGCGCTGTCAGCAGGAGGAGATGAAACACATTTATCTCTATATCCCAGGGACCGTAAATGTCAGTTTCCCAGCTCTGTGAAGCTACAGACAGGAGTAACTACTAAAAGATGAAACTTTTGTAAAGAGCAAGGCAGCAATCCAGGGTGATCACCGGTGACTGGGCCAGCAGCAGGTGACGTATGCTATCTGGGTAGTGCAGCATTACAAAACCAGATGACATTAGTAGGACTGTGATAAACTTTCTAAAGTAAAAAATTACTAAAATGAAACTTTTGGAACATTTATATGGCACGGCAACTATATCCCCTACAAAACCCTTTTTAAATGTTAAAGTCCTAATACCAAGAAGGTAGGAAATTCGATTCCAACTTCCTTGAGTGGCCACATGCATGTGCGGAGAGCTGTGAAAGTGGGTTACAGCTCAGAACTCCCTGCAGTGTGCACATAATATGTCATGAGTCATGCGCGCAAGCTGAAACGAGCGGTGATGTGTCAGTCGTTGCACGACTGGAACTCTGGCAGCTCTCTGTTAATGCATGCAGCTATACAGTGACCATGGGAATATTATTTTCTACCTACCTTGGTAAGGAACATTTGGAAAAGGGTTTGAGGGTGTTTTCTGGTAGTTTCCTTTTTAAGGATGCAAGTCACGGTGCTGGATTTTTGCCTTGTCTTCTATAAACGCTATATTTCTGACATTCATTCTCTTTTAAATCAAAACATAAGTCCTCGTTAGAATGAAACATGACAATAACAGCTTGGATCCCAATGCAGTGGTTGCAATACTTTGTGTTCCTAATGATTATAAGATCATAGGCTACAGATTTTACAATGACATTGGCAAACATGAACATAACAAAAGTTTCTTCAATGCGAAAAAAAAGGGAACTAAAATGAAACATTAAAAGATTGGAAAGGAAAAGAGACACTTGTCAGCTTTCCTTTAATATACGCTACATCACAAGCAGACATTTACTGTTAATGCCGCATTGTTAAATGTCCATTCTACACAGATGCCTTCTAAGCACAAAAGCTTCAAAGCAACAATGTAAAAACCATTAACGATTCCTGGAATTTGTTCTGCAGTCTCTATATAGACAAACACGAAAAGTCACCCAGGATGTTCTAGCCGTACTGTTTTGAACTTATATTGGAAATAGATTGAGAAATCCTTTAGGCCTTGTACAAGCTGGCTTTGACAATATTGCAACCATACAGATCTAATGATCAATATATTGACTAGTAGTCTGATAGTCAGGATTAAAGGGGTACATAGACAGACAGACAGATATAGATAGATAGCTAGATAAATTATTCGAGAGAGAGAGATAATGGGTATATTTAACTAATTTGAATATATTAACATATTTATTTTACCTTATTATTAGCTTTAAAACATCCAACATACATAATTAAAGGATAACTGTCTCCATTCAAGTGAACGTTATTGAAAAGAGCTTTCTTTAGGCTAGGTACACACCCCGAGATATTTCCACGTGACCGACCGATAGTGATGCTTATCAGTCGGTTGGCTGGAAGTATCTCATGGTGTGTGCACAGTGGCAGTGACTGAGCTTGGTCGGCCGTTCGTCTGGATCGGATGAACGGACGATCGTGTGGTTCCCACACTCAGTATAAATAGTCCCCCGTGTGTACCCAGCCTAGGATGATGTTATCAGTTATAGGCTTGTAAAGTCTCTCTTCCTACTTTCACAAAGTGATATAATCAATGAGATGGGCCAACTTTGGCACTATAGTAATAAAAAGTTAGTTTATATTCAATTAATGCCCACTGTCACTTCATCAGAGAGAATCCACCCTCATACTTGACAACACCCTTTTAAAGGTACAACACATAATTAAAAGGTGAAGTAGTATAACCTTAAAGGTTTAAAACATTTTAAAGGGGTGATTAACTATAAAACAATAGGTCATAAAAGAACATCAAATGTTAAAATCTCTTCCAACTTTGCACTGTTTCTGTCTCTGTGAGAGAGACATGTGTTATAAGCTGTATCAAAAGCCCCAACCCCAAAAACTGATATTTTCTGAAGCTTGTTAGAGGCTTGCAACAAATATCTATGCTATCCTCTACCTATAAACACCTTAAAGACAGAAATATTCATTTTAGGCTTGTGACTAGCTTTAAAAATGACATAGAATTTTGGGGTGGGGCTAATGATGCTGCTGTTGCTTTCTCCCAGCAGTAGGTTACAAGTGGGCATGCTCAAGCCCATGGCTTGCTTGTGCTGGTGATATCACAGGTCACGTTGTAAGCAGGAGGCACCACGCTTTATACTGCTGTAAGTTTGGATAGACTGCAGCTGGAAGCATGATAATGGAGTAATTTTTAAGGAAGAAAGAGAATCATACAGTTTTCAAACTGGTAAAAGGTTGATAGATTGTTTTACTGTAACTTCTGTAACATCTGTATTTGTATCAAATCCATAAATGTCAATGTACCAGGTAATCCTGAAATATGAATACATACCATCAGCTAATGTGCTTTCTTCAAAGGCAGGGTTATCAAAGCCATGTTCTTCCATCCACGCAGGCATCACAGACGGCGTCGCGTTCCGCTCTAGCAGCGCCGATCCATTCCGTGTTTTGTCAGAGTCCATCGACACAGGATCGTTCAACGAGCCATTCTCACCTTCAATTTCTATTTGCAATTTGCTGGCCCTGTGCTGGTTCAATATCTCCCTCCGATGAGATGCTCCAGGACACCTTTTAACAGATAAACATATATCTATCATTTTATAAAAGTATTTGTGTCTAGATGAAGAATATCAGATTGTAGCTGCAGAGAAAAGCATTTTACCTTTTTAATTGATACAAATGACCAATTTCTATCAGCTGATTGGTTTGTAATTTACATCATCAACAGCAATGTGTTTAGGTAGAAACAATGATTAAAGTAAAATGGTGTCTTTCAATAATACTAAATAACTACACCAAATAACCCTGATGAAGGGTGGAGAAATCCCCCTGAAACGTTATTTGTGTGTTGCTAATAAATAGGCTAAGAGCATTTAGACGCCATGTAGGTGTGTGACAGTCTTCAATTAACCTTTATCAAAAGGAAACTCTATAAGGGCACTAGTATTAATGGTATGAGGTAAATAATATACCCAGAGGGTTCTCCGTCCACCAAATTAATACAGTTATCCTAAAGCTAAACAGTCGTGGACAAAAAAAAGGCATAAATAGTGACTTTACCTTAGGTTACTGTATATGTTGGGTGATGGTATTGGGCAGCATTTTATAACATTGTGATTATTAGGGAGTGGGTGAGGGCTTTCTATGGTGGAGCTGAACATACATACTTGTGTGATATATGGTTTTGCTCTACCTCCCCCTCCACGTCAATATACCGGTATATTTCTTTTTATCTTAGAAAGGTTGAGGGCTATGGGTTTTGGGGGGTGTTTTAACTACCGGTATGTGCTTTTCTTTTCATGCTTTTTGATTATGAATTTGGACTCCCTTAAATTTCAATAAAGGAGGTTTTTTACTATAGTAAAATAAATAAGGGGTGTGCCCGATTATTTGTCCACTACTATTTAGCTTTAGGATATGTTCCTTTCTACTTTTAACTGCATATTGGCATGTAGCCAGGAGTCCAAAGACTGGCACCACCAAAAAACAGGTAGCACCAGAAAGTGCTGGGTGTGCAAGTATTCTTTCAAATACATTAGATAACCACACCAAAATATGTAAAGTTTACAGAAAACAAGGCAGTAATCCAGCATCTTGGATCAACACTTTATTCCAAAATTTCCTACATAGCTGGGGAGCTGAAATCAACCAACGCAAGGAGTTTAGTCGTATGCTGCTGGCCCTATCAGATGGTAGCTCATCTTGTTCTCCAGAACCTTGGGAAACTTTGCAGGTAAAAAGCTCAGAAAAATGCAAATTTGCAATTGTAAAAGGGGATCCCAGACTGCTTTCATGTTGCCTTAACTACCCTAGGCTGACTACTAAACTGCTGTTTTATCTTCTATGAAAGTTTCCTTTGTAGACTTTAATTCTTCTTACATTAAAAGAACCGATTCACTGACCATGAAATGATGAAAGAGCTACAGCAGATAATATGGAAACATATAAGAACATTAACAATGTAATAGAGAAACACATTTGTTCACAGACACGCAGTAGTATAATGCTAATATGACATTGTAGTTACTGTTAAGCTATAATGGGATACACAAATGGTTTGGCGATACACTAGAGAACATACGGGTTAATCAAAGTGTTTGGCTGTTTTTTAGAAGCTGTAAAACAGATTGAAATTATGGTGAGATTCTTTATAAATACCCCCAGAGAGTCTACAAATCCATCTGAAATACTGGTGTGTATAAGTCCTATACTTACAACAATGGAAGTTTGTGTCACACTTCATACCTTTTAAGGTGCACAAAGAGATTTTCATTAGATATGTTTACACATCCCAGAAGCTACCCAGGTAACAAAGACCCATGTGACACCTACTGCATCCCTTGGTACCCACTTACTGATTCAGGGTTAATTTTTACTGATTGTTACGCCGTATTGCTCTGTGATTAGTCAATTGGACACACCAACATTGGTGATCGATTGGTCAAAATATTTTTGTATAAGTATGTTACAGCCTTGGGATTTAAAATCCTTCCAGCCAATCATAAAAGATCTCTCATGATACAGATTTCAATGAAATAGGACATGGCGTTGGGACTATAATATGTTGCAGGATTGGGAATATGCACTATATAGTTTTGTATTGGGAATCACTTTTTGTGTAGGTAGAAGCAGCATTGTTTCTTAGTGGGTATCTCATTATTCTGTTTGTGTGATAGCTTGTGGCATTCATTCATATTTTAAATAGTTTTGAAACAAATAACAGCAAGGACACAGCATGAGACAGACCCCGAAGAGCGTCAGAGGGCACCAATACTGGATTTGTATTGTTGTACTGCATATCCAAAAGGCAGGTATGTTAGACAGAGAAACGAATAAGAATTCAAATGGCTGAAAATCAAAGCATTAAGTATTCATGGAGTGTATGTTATAAAGAATGAGGAGGCAGAGAGAGAGGGAAGGGGAGAAGTCAGGGAGACAGACTGGGCAGAGTGAGTGGAAATCAAGAGGAATGTGATATATATTCGCTATGTTGGCAATAAAAATGTTTTTCACGTCTTGTAGCTTCAGTAAGGCTCTGTAATTCACTAAACTTCTACATTCCCAAGGGGAAATGGTAATGATTGATAGCTTCTGTATGCTTTTATACAGTATATACCTTCTTTATAATGCCCAACCCCACACACAGTATATGTAGTGCGCCCTAAAATGGACAGGCTGTATTGGGCACAACCCGCACTGATGGACTTCTATTGAAATTGAATTTTTAATCATTTAATCGAAAACACGGAAAAAAGTCCTAGATAATGTGTTCAATTTGACTTCTAATTCATCAGAATTTCGATGCCACGTATGGTGCACACCATACAATGCCATGTATGGTGCACACCAACCAATTTCTGTATTGGTTGGTCAGCCAGCAATACTGTATGGTGTAGGTGGGGGCGGCCACATCTCTGTTGCCTGTTCGTCCGGATCGGATGAACAGGTAATCAGGAATGTTGGTAAATCGGGTTCCATCTGTCACAGCGAAATGTCAGCCATGGCTACCATACAGAACCGAACTATGTCGGCCATGGCACTTGCTAGTGGCGAATGGTCAGTAGTGACAGATCTTGCCCCGTGTGTACCCCACCTTACTGTACTAGACCAGTAAAAAGGTGTAATCTGATTGGTTGACGCAAGTTAACAGCACGGGCAAATTTTAGCTCCTCTTATTATATAACAAACAGTCTGGAACAAAATTAAGCTTAGGCTTGAAGCATTAGAGCTGTAGCCTCAATTGCACATCTGTAGGTGTTACCATTTATGATTGTATATTATAGCTATAATTCTCAATCTGCTGCCTTCTTAGAGAGTAACAATTGGTTTTCTGTCTTCTGCTCTGCCTTGATACCAGAGACATCATTGGCAGTTCGCCTAGTAGGTACTATGAGAATACATTGGGAATGAGAAACTATGTGCCTGGATATGAATAAGGAGGTCTGCAGAACTCAGCAAATCACAAAGAGTTAAACAGATTTCTTTTTCTTCTGACTTCAGTGGTGAGAGCTACCTCAAGATTTATAGAATTTATTCAGGGTCATTTACATTTTACCATTAGTTCACCGTTAAAATTAAAAAATACCGTATAGTTTAGCTGCTCATTACATAGTGGCCAGAGGAAAGTTTATTTCTTCTAAATCTGTGGCTGTTTAATCCAATATGTTTGATCTTTATATTTAACAGTTGAACTACGAAACAATCAAAGACAGAATGGCAATACACGGCATCAATATTCTGACGATTCTACAAATCTATACATTTGTCTTTTAATGTTCCATCAGAACTAGTAACATTTTCATACATAATATTATGTATTTTTTCATTTACTTTTTAACATTATATGTATTGTGTTTGTAATAAATAAACTTTTCTCCTTCACTATAACAGCATGTTCTGGCATCTCTTTTTACCACGGCAGTAAAATTGCAATGACCTTATGGAGTTCTAATTCGCCGAGTACCACTTTGTCGTGAATTTTAGCATCCAATCAGATTATATCAGATGTAAATATAATTAGTTATGCTGGAATTCATTAGACCCAGACGAATGAGAACATTAATCATTAATTAAACTGTATGATTAATGGCACTAACATCTATGGGGAAGCCAATTATCTTCATGTTATTATTAAGTAGCAGTCATCACAGACAGATACATCTACAGCATTTGTATATCTTTAAAAAAGACCTTAAAGAAACATCACTCATCTTACACATTATCTTCCAATAGAGGCAAATCGGCCATTATCCTGGCCTCACTCTTCATTCATGTCGAGGGACAGATCCATAACTGGGGACTCTCTGCATCTGACCCTAACCTTGATGGCTCATGTGAAGTTCTCTCCATTTATCCACAGGATAAACACTGTCATTTGACAGCTTGAAAGCTGCTTGCTTCTCTTTTTAAATAATTGGAAGCAATCTGTACTACTTTAACAGAAAGATACCGTTATGTTTCCTGGGGAAATGCATCGCGGTCTAGAAGCCGCTTGTACCCTTAGGCCCAATGCTCAATGTTTTGACTGATTTACCAGGGTTTTTAGGGCTTGTTAGAATTATGAGCCCAAAACGTTTAATCTACAGTTCCTGTCATGAACATTCAAAGTAATGTTTTATCAAGCATTCTACTAAATGCCCAGGTCAATAAATTACACTTAATGCCAAATCAGTCCATATTGTAAATGAGAATGTCAAAGCCTTTTCCAAGTGGATCGTTTTACTTGCTGTTTATTTAACAATAAACATGGTTGATTCCACCGACTACCACTCTGAATGATGCCTCATCTCTGAACAATGCCAAGATCAAATTAACTACCAAGCCTTACTCTATGTACCTGAGACAAGACTGACAGGCATTCAGCAGTGCGGGGCTCTGGTTACAATATCTAAAACTTGGTAAATCTCCTTCGAGCGGTTTTCCCCATAAGATTAAATCTTGTGATAATAATTATTATTTTAGCCATGCCCACAATTGCATAATAATGACTTTACTTATTAATCATCTGCTATTTTCTGCAAACATGATGTGGAACATTAGGCAACTCTATGAAATATAATGTAATAAAGAAGATGGCTGGAACCACCATTCGAAGGGGCTGATAAAATGAATGGTGCAAAAGATGCTACAACCAATCAAATGTTAGCTTTTTGCTGGGTTACTGCAGTTAGAAAACATATGATTGGTTGCTGCAAATTCAAAGTACTGCCAGACGTTTGCACCTCTTATTGCATCAGCCCCCAAATTTGTAATTTAAACAATTCTAATATTGTCTGCTGCCACCCGAGCTACAGGATATATTAACAATACAATATCAGTACAATCGATCACATTAAGAATGGATAGCCTCCTTTTACATTTGAGGTGAAGAGATGTCTGCACTGTTACAGATGACTTACTCAATATGTAAAAAATAATAGTACTGTGACACTTTCGAGGGATAAACCCTCTTCATCAGGTCAGAGCAGAGGCTCAGGTGATGTCACTCAAGCTACTGGAAGCATTGAACATTATCAACAATATGATTCCTCACAGGCTGCAGCCCAAGATGTGATCCATGTCTCATTTTAAAGGAAAGGCTGCAGGCTTCTGTTTAACTCTAACTTGCTTGAAGACCACATTTGCCCTTTAAGCAATGCTTTACAAAAACAAAACAAGGCTGCAGTCAGGAAAGAAAGAACCCAGAAAGCACAACATATTGTAGACATTAATAACAATGTAGTGTATGTTCTCAACCAGCTGCAACCTATCCATATACCTGTTTTTAAGATGAGCTTCCACATCACAACGTTGCATGGTCTCTTTGCATGAGGCAGAGAATGGGCACAAAACCACAAGTTTATCAAGAAGTTTATGCACAAGGATACTGGATTTTTTGCACAGCTTAAAGTGAAGTCGCTTTCGGTCCAGTGGGCAGAAGTCCTTCTCCTGTAAGAAATTTCTTAGGCACTTAAAGCAGAAGGTGTGGCCGCAAGGGGTATCCAAGGGCTGCAGCAAAGGTTGAAGGCAAATGTGGCAAACTAGGTCATCGTCCACTTCATTCTGATAGTTATACAAGTGGTTTTCCCTTGTCCAGTGCTGCTGACCACATTCAAAGCACAGGGGATTCAATGAAGTGTCCTCCTCCATTATGACTGGCTCCTCAGTCGTAGAAGTCATGATAAAAGTTTAAGTGCTTCTTACCAACTAGTCCTCCATTGGGATTATAACCAAATATTAGCCATCGTGTCTGTTAAAGAAAAAATTTAAAAAATGAATAAACCCCTTTTTCTAATTATTTTTCTTCTCATATTTATTCATTCATTATTATCGCTCAAAACCCTTTTTTTCTTTCTGTTCTCACTTTGATTCATTACTGGCCCTACATGCAGACACACTGCCACATATAATAATCCCTAACCAAAGATAAACAGTAAAATCTCCCAGTGTGGTTACAGCCCCCTGCCCAAGCTTGTTGAGCTCAGTGTGATTCACCCAGAATCCCAGAAAAAGGAATTCTCCAATCAGCTACTTAAAATCTCCCCAAGGGAGGAAGCAAAATGGATTTCACTGACTGAAAACAGGTATATCTTTAGAGAGTGTTAACTGGTGCAGCCATTGTGCCCATTTACAGGGCTCGACCTGTAATCACAACCTATGTTCCCTGTGCACAGAGCAAGTCTGGTTAGAATTGACCCAGCAGATTACTAGCAAGGAGCAGGTGAGATGTGTAGCTTTGCACACATCACTGCAACCATGCAGAACACTGTGATAAATGCTCTGTGAAGCTGCCGGAGGAGGTGTAGGTGCAATAGAAGAGCGAAATGATTAAGTGAGAGGAGGGAGTGATCGAGAGCAGGGTACAGAGATGAAGTGAGAGTGTGCAGATATCATCGCTTTAAATTGCTACTGACCTATTAAGCAGTCTATATTTATAGCACCCATTCTGCAGAGGTGCTTGTAAATCAGCAATGCAAATACAATGCACAGCAATGTATTAATACCAGCAATGTAACATTTATCTTATAAATACTGCAGCAAAAATCATAGTTTCTCTGCAACAGTGGAACTTCCAGACCTATCCCTTTAAATATGTCATTGGTTAAAAGGGAAGCCTCGGAAAGCAAATTAAAGGGTAAGTTCAATCCAATGGTGTAGGAGGAAGTCCAAACAATAAGCTATTGGTCGGTCAAGAATATCTGGTCCTGGATGACCTATGCGTACCAGGCCTTAATTCCAGCCTATACAATCTATTCAAATGGTATTGTACAGGGCAAAATCCTTCTTTACACATCTGCATATTTACAAGTGGAGAAGCTGCCATATTGATTGTGTCAACATTACCATTTAATAGTGTAGCAATAATAACAGTAATACACCACCAGTAACTGGGACCCACTTTCCCACTTATGTAAATAAATTAAAATACTTCCAGAAAAAAAAAACACAATTTGTATTTATCCAGGCTGATATCCATGCCCATATTTCAGGTGATTAAGAATTATGTAGTGATGGCTGCTATGTTCCTCTGCCAGGGTAAATATGAAATAATCATTTGTTTACTCTTAAATGAGATAAATTGTGGAAGGGGACTCCAAACAGTATTTGTAACTGCAAAAATGTGCTGTTTATTGCGACGTGTTTGGGACTGCAACTGATCCTTTATCATGCAAATGCTTGAAGTCAAAACATGTCGCAATAAACATTACTTTTGTATGCTTGTGAAGGTTCTCATTCATCCAGGTCATGGTATATCTGTTGTATTCAATTAGATCAACTGGACTTGAAGTTTAGTTCTTGAAGACGTTTCGCTAGTCATCCGACTGGCTTTCTCAATTCAGAATGACTTGTACAAGAATCTTTGGCACTTAATGGGTACGCGCTGAGAAATCCCAATTAGCATATCACAGCCGTTTTAAGGGTGTGATTGGATAGGGGCTAAGAGGTGTTATAGGAAGCCCAGAGTAAGGTGTCAAAACAGCATAGTACATGGCAGACAGTTGTGTCGAACCCCCCACCTCTATTTAGGCTTGGTTTCTTTATTTTCACATAAATGGCCTCCAAGAAACCAAGCCTAAATAGAGGTGGGGGGGTTCAACACCAACTGTCTGCCATGTACAATGCTGTTTTGACACCTTACTCTGGGCGTTCCTATAACACCTCTTAGCCACTATCCAATCACGCCCTTAACACCTGGCTGTGATATGCTAATTGGGACTTTCCAGGGTACATAATTGCCAAAGATTCTTGTACAAGTCATTCTGAATTGAGAAAGCCAGTCGGATGACTATCGAAATGTCTTCAAGAACTAAACTTTAAGTCCAGTTGATCTAATTGAATACAACAGATATTACTTTTGTATAATTATCAATATATCACATTTGAATATATCCAGACACAGCTGGGTACGGAGCAGTGGAAAGGCGTGGAACTACTATAGGATAGCTGGAGCATAGTGTGCAAGGTACCTTTACATTTGCTTGATTTTTAAAGGGCCCCAGATGTCCCATTATTGATTTTCTAAAGATTAATTTTTTACTGAATTTAAAATCAATGAAAACTATACTTGAATTAACCCCAAGGCTAAATTTGCCCCAACCAATCAGATGTTAGCTTTCAAATGTTAAATAAGATCTGATTGATTGGAGCAAATTTAGCACCATTTTAAAAAATAAGAACTTTTATTGAATAAACCCTGTAAACATCTTGTTACATACTCCTTGGTTTGCTGTAGATCCTGCACAAACTCTCTAATTTCTGATCCTAGTGCTGGTTACCTACTGTCTTCTCCACATGTCCAGGACTTGTCCAATAGGAAGATGCACCCATTCTGGGAACTGTCCTGGACTGTGAAAAGGGGAGGGGACAGATTGTCATTATACGATGGACCAGGAAGCCCAACCTGCACCCCTCCACTTGTTTGAACTAGCATTCCCAGCATTCCCTGACTGCCCTCTCAGAATGAAGAATGCTGGGATTTGCAGTTTGCAACATATCGAACATCTAAATAATCAAGGACTTGTCTAGTTGCTGATTTTTTTTTATTTAGACAAATGCAAATGAAAAGTATGAAAATGAAATAACAGAAAACCTTGTGTACAAGGACAAATTGTGTGAATGACTCCAATGTAGCATGTCTGCTGCGTCTAATGCTTGACAATTTTTAAAATCATTTAGAGCAGGAAATAAAAAAAACAGAATCCGTACTTTATTCACACAAGCAGCGAGCAGGTGGAGAATATCTCTCCTTATTCCCTTGTAACAATTAGACAAATTACAAACGACAAGCAGGCATTAGCGACTTCAGCATTTGTTAATCACACATTGCTTGTTACTCACAGTCTCGCTGCATGAGATTTATAGTCTTGGCTGCTGAGTTATAAATGTTTCTCTGGAAAAAAAATCCCTAACCCTGAACTGTTTATGCAGCATGTTAGGAAAAAGATGTTGCACCTGGGATCTTGCGGGTGGGTTTGGTTACAGGTCATCGTGGGCGTATTCAGGGAAAGTTTAGGGTGTGTTCTTATGAAGGTTCTCATTCAATCCAGGTCATGGTATATCTGTAATATTCATTCATCCAGGTCATGGTATATCTGTAATAGTCATTCATCCAGGTCATGGTATATCTGTAATATTCATTCATCCAGGTCATGGTATATATCTGTAATAGTCATTCATCCAGATCATGGTATATCTGTAATATTCATTCATCCAGGTCATGGTATATCTGTAATATTCATTAATCCAGGTCACGGTATAGCTGTAATATTCATTCATCCAGGTCATGGAATATCTGTAATAATCATTCATCCAGGTCATGGCATATCTGTAATATTCATTCAATCCAGGTCATGGTATATCTGTAATATTCATTCATCCAGGTCATGGTATATCTGTAATATTCATTCATCCAGGTCATGGTATATCTGTAATATTCATTCATCCAGGTCATGGTATATCTGTAATATTCATTCATCCAGGTCATGGTATATCTGTAATATTCATTCACCCAGGTCATGGTATATCTGTAATATTCATTTATCCGGGTCATGGTATATGTGTAACGTTCATTCATCCGGGTCATGGTATATCTGTAATATTCATTCATCCAGGCCATGGTATATGTGTAACATTCATTCATCTGGGTCACGGTATATCTGTAATATTCATTCATCCAGGTCATGGTAATTGTATATCTGTAATATACATTCATCCAGGTCATGGTATATCTGTAATATTCATTCATCCAGGCCATGATATATCTGTAACATTCATTCATCTGGGTCATGGTATATCTGTAATATTCATTCATCCGGGTCATGGTATATCTGTAATATTCATTCATCCAGGTCATGGTATATCTGTAATATTCATTCATCCAGGTCATGGTATATCTGTAATATTCATTCATCCAGGCCATGGTATATCTGTAATATTTAATCATCCAGGTCACGGTATATCTGTAATATTCATTCATCCGGATCATGGTATATCTGTAATATTCATTTATCCGGGTCATGGTATATGTGTAACATTCATTCATCCGGGTCATGGTAATGGTATATCTGTAATATACATTCATCCAGGTCATGGTATATCTGTAATATTCATTCATCCGGGTCATGGTATATCTGTAATATTCATTCATCCGGGTCATGGTATATCTGTAATATACATTCATCCAGGTCATGGTATATCTGTAATATTCATTCATCCAGGTCATGATATATCTGTAATATTCATTCATCCAGGTCACGTTATATCTGTAATATTCATTCATCCAGGTCACAGTATATCTGTAATATTCTTCATTTTTCTAAGGTACCAGGGTGCTCTATGAAGCCCCAACATGTACTAATCTGCCCTCAGCTTGTCTTAACCTTGTCTACTCCAGCCTATTGCCCCACCCACCATGACACTTCTATGGGCCACCAAATATTCCACAGGCCATGTGTTGAGCCCCCCTACCATAGACATCCAAAATTGTTGCTCATGCATTTCTGGTGAATCTCTGTGAGTCTATTGCTGCATGTTGGGCATCCCTACTCTATGGTATAAAAGAAATGATCCCTGTAATGCCTCTCATAGTTATATATGGGGGAGTGTTTAGAACAGTGAGCTAAGACTCACTGTTGTATGTCTTTATTCAACCTCAATTACTATGTTAAAGACTCTAGTAGGAAATCTATTACTTCAGGGTTATTACTACCTTGCTACTTAAAAGTGACATTGAGACTTGGTCTACAGCATTTGTATAGAAGTGATTAAAGAAGTACAGTTACTTTGACTGCATTGAGTAAGATGAGATAACAGAGGACACGTCAATATTTACACAATGAAACCTGTCACTCAAAGCTCGGGCATCCAATAACATTTTGAGTTAGGCAATAAATGTGTAACATTAAACAATCATCTGAATGACCGATCTAATGCAATAAGGTGCAAATGTTTTCCAATGTAGAAACCAATCAGAAGTTAGCTTTTTCATGGGTTACTGGATTTAGATAACTTCTAATTGGTTGATGCAAATTTATAGTACACTAACTTCTGTTGAATCTGAAAATGTGTGCACCTCTAGGCACCCAAGCACTGCTTAAAAAACTCCAACCATTCTGGATTCTGTGCATGTGACCTGTACAGATCAAGGACATGCCCAATGTGTCATGATATTTAAATCCCAAGGTGTCTGACAAATAACAAATAAATTACAAGAGGATAACTCTGTGCCTTTGACTTTGTGTTATTTTCCCAGCAGTTCTGCTCCTAAATCCAAATGACAAATTCAGCTGTTGCCCTTGCAGCTATTAGAATATTACTTTCATGGTGATTTTGAAATTTGACGTAATATTTCTCCTATGTGATGTTCGTACCTCCTTCAAATGTTCGAGAGTGGTCTGGGGTTTACATGAGTTCTGATTGGGTAATGTATGTTGCCATGCTGATGGGTGAGACCACACACATTAATAGCAGTTTCAATTTGCATTTCAAGGTCCCTTGTTGATTTTTTATGTCCTGATAAGAGTCATAGAGGAAGGGACTGTACATGAATAATGGCTTTTTTTTCTCAATGCCAAGGTCACTTGTTTGAAAGTTGAAATTATCGAGAGCATGCTATGCTCCCAACATTCTCAAGGGCTTATTTATATTCTACATACATCCTGTTGTCAGCATCTCCCAGACTCCTCAATATCACCCTGTGAGACAGTTCTGTTTTTAGGAAGAAATAAGGACAGACATGGATCTTCATGTTCTATGTCCGCTAGACAGTTCATGCCTTTTAATAAGGACTGCTAGGAACAATAACACTTTTGAGTATATGTATCCGTAACTAGGCTATGGATGATGACAATACAGCTTTCTCTGCAAACAAAACATATATTCCTTGCTTTAGCACAGGAATTCACTTTTTGATGTTTTAAAATGCATAATCTCTGTCAAAAAAATAAGTGGATTTCCTTTAATATATAATGCTATATCTAAATACGGTATATCTATCTTTCCTTCTATCTATCTGCACTTTATTATACTTATATAGAGTCTTCATATCCACTCCATTCAATAAGGGTGAATAGGGGATTCAACGAGAGCTGCAATCACTTTGTTAGTTAAATACCCATAGTGGGCGCACTTTATGGCCCCAATAGTTTTTATGTGATACACACAAAGGGATTATTTGTCCCAACCGAGCGCTCGCTACGATCGAGTGCTCGGCTGGGACAAATGTACGTTGGTCACAGCAATAGTGACCAACATTTTGTGCAATCGACTGTGCGGTCCCACATAGAAGCACACGATTGATCGGGATTTACTACACATTTGATCGTCCGTTCATCTGATCCGGACAAACGGACGACCAAGGTCGGTTGCCCCACACCAGCAGATATTTTCTGCTGGTGTGTACCCAGCCTAACCCACCCTCAACTTAAAGGGCAATTATGGCCCCCCCTCTCCCTGTGATAGTACCCAGCCCAACTGCTAAGTCCTCCCCTCTGGGTCTTACTGTATCGCAGAGAACAATCCCAACAAAGCCGGCTTCTGAAAGCTCCAGACAAGCCCCCTTCACTTCCCATATTGAAGCTATTCCTTGCAGAGTGTGTCTTCCTGCAAGCAGTTTCACAATGCAGACTCTCCTAGGCTCATTCTCTTGTGGTTTAGCTCCTCACCCTGGGTACTATTAACTGAGAGGGGATGATTGCCTTTTAAATGTCCCCAGGCTGAGAAAAGTTCCCAGGGTGAGGACCAAAGCCACTAAGTTCTCTGGGTTTATGGTAGATCTGCTGTAATACTTACAATTTTACATCGCAGGTCCAGTCCAGTGCCTTGCCTTCTTCACTTCAGGATCTGGCCAATGGAAAGGCACGATTCTTGTAGAGGACATCTACCTATAGTTCTCGTCACTGATAGAGTGAGGGGGGCAGAGCTGCACAGAATAAAAGTGTTTCAACTGACCTACCATCAACCTAAGGATGAGGACCTAGCTTTTTAAAAAATTTTTTTATAGAAAATAAATCAAATAAATGTAACCACTGAAAAAGTAAACATTTCACATAAGTGAAAATACTGCGAATAAGTTTTAAAACATCTTATTTTTGATTTTGGTTTTAGCAATCACATCTCTTTGGTCTCAAGTATCTGCAATAATTGGCTTTTCGAATGAAAAAAAACCCTATGATTGAAATGTTGCTCATCTACCTCAGGAAATGAGCTGATCAGGAACAGACTGTTCTCAAAAATAAAGAATCAAGGTTATGAACACTATTAGAGCCGTCACAGGAGTCCTAAGAATTTCGTTCGATTAGAGAAAATGGGGCGACATGGAGATACTCTAAGAACCAGAATAACTGTTTTATTGATATCAGAAACATAGAAATTACCCATAAGTCTGTTCTTTATTTGCATATAACTGAAGGGAAGCACTAATGCCTTATATTCTCTATATCTTAAAGAACAAATAAAGCTTCAGAACAACACTCTTTTAGTTTTTCAAAGAAGGACGCCTTAATATAAAGACATTAATCTGTGTTTCACCTTTAATTATGATATGGTTGCTGGGAAATTTACCTTTCTAACATGGGGTTTTATTTCCCAACATTCCAGAATCATATAGTGTGGTCACTGTCCATTATGTTCTTTAAACATGCTCAGTCTTAAGATACTACAGGAACTTTTTACAGTTGGTCACACCCACTAATAGCTCCATTGCCTAACCTGTCCTGTAAAAGGATTGGCTAGAGGCTCTAGCCAATCCTTTTACAGGACAGGTTAGGCAATGGAGCATGTGACTGAGGTCAGGGACATGGCCAGTCACTGTACATACACACAGTTATTTCATTCAGTTCTTTAGGGGTTTACACTTACATTAATGCTATTTACTGTAGTGGGATTTTACTGTTTATTGGTGGTTTTGGGGGGGTATTTTCAAAATTTAATGTAAAAATGTTGGTTTAGTTCTCCTGTAATTAATTTTCAATGATGTCTAGTTTAATATAAAACAGACAAAAATAATAGAAAATCCCATAGGATATAAAATAGACTATATGGAAATCACCACTAACATCACAGCATCTAAGAACTATGGTTTTCATACATAATAAATACCTACAATGCAATGTTTGGGTCTGCAACCGGGTTTATTTCATTGTGAGACGTGAGACTAACACAAACTCCCTTGACATAGCAAGAATATCAAGTTGACATTAACTCTTTTTTTGGTCTACACACACTATCAAGTACTACAATATTTAGATTTAAGATGTTTGAATGAATAATGCAAAACTCATTAGCCTTGAGGAGTCTGACTCATGCAAAACAAAGGCACCGTGATGGTCAGATAATGTCTGATGTATCAGCAGTCTGTGTAAGTACATTATCCATATCCATTATATCCATAACTAGTTCCTCAAGCTACTTTTTTAAAGGGCAATTAAACCCATCTAAATAATAGTAACCAGGGGGTCCTCACACCTGGGTCTTACCTAATAACTTAGCCACATTCTCTGCTTCCCTGCCAAAGACACGGGCTATGCCAACCTTGCAGGGCTCATTCTAAGTAATTAGGCAAGACCTAGGGGTGAGGACATTTTACTGATAATAACATAAAATGTTAACATGTACATCTGCTATAATAACCTCTGCAGATCTGTCACAAAAGAAAAAATGATTTATGGGGATGGGATTTGCTTGATCTCACAATACAAATAAGAAAAAAAACAATACCGTCCATTAGATGATCCTTGTCTTTGTTTAAACTAAGATCATAGTGATATATTTACTGCCATTTGCTCACCTGACACAGATTCATTCATCTATCCCCTTTGGGCCCAACCTTAGAACCATATCTAATGAAACACCTTCCCCTTCATTTATACCTTTCCCATGTAACCTGCAAGGGTTCTGCTGCCACCATATGTTAAGGGAAAGGGGTTTCGGTTCATTGCATAATATAAATTCACTTCTTATACACATTGCACAACATAATACTACATCCTTAAATACCCATGTAAGCCTTGTGCACATAGCAGATTGGTAATTGAATTCCTGGATTAGTAATGAATTACCCAGGATTTAAAGTGAAGCTTTACGAACCTATATTCTGTGATATAAATTAACCCGTTGAACACAAAGGTGGCGTAAGCAGTACATAAGGCAGTTAAAGAAATGTTTGCAAAGCCACAGAAAGAGTCTAAATTTTATTTTCAGAATTCAATTGTGACCAAGCGTCTTAGTGTTAGGTCCCACTTTGCGCGTTGCATTCTGTTTTGCGAATCGCAATCTAATGTGAAATATAATGGAAATAGCGAGAATCGGTTCCCACTGTATATTTATATATGTTGTCCATTTTTTAACTGCATGCGTGCACGACTTTTGGTCTATGTGTGTCAGAATCGCACTTTAATAATAGTCTATGGGAGCGGAAAAAAAAAAAAAAGCGCGGACGCACGTGGACAAACTTATTTTTTGCGTTTTCTCCAGTGTTTCCTGTTGATTTTCCAAAAACTGTACAAGCATGCGTATGGACTAAAAACGCGGACAAATGCATAGAAAAACGCATGTTTGTTAACCTGAAAACGGACCAGACCGAGGACAAAATTGCATTGTCCTAAATGCACAGCGCAACGCACATACATAGTGTGCACCTTGCCTTAAGGCTCTTAAGGTTTTTTTGTACTTTCACCTTCTTGTTACAGTATTTTTCCTACATGTAATGTCTAATTCAGAGCTTCAAACGAGACTGAGCTAGGTCCAGTCTGCGGCTAGGTAGTCACCATCTGGTATAGGAGTGGGACCCAAGCCCTATACCAGTTTATCTTAACCAGGATCCGGGGACCCCCAGGCTTCCCTGAGAGGTTGTTAGGAGTCCTCAAGAGGTAGTCATAGTAACAGATTTTTAAAGCAATATTTAATTATTTACCCATTAAATTTGTTTTGAAGATGACGGCGAAAGAACAATATGATTTATTTTTGTAGTGGTTCCCCGAGACATGAACATAGTTTTAAGGGTTCTGCAAGGATAAAAAATTTAAGACACATCAAACCTGAAAAATGTGACTGGATATGTCTGTACATTGCAACTGATCATTTGGTCTGTAATGGGCTGCGTGTTTGGTTCCCTTGAAGCTGTACCCTTGCGCAAACCCACACAACTCTGCAGACCTGTTTAAGTGGGGTGCACACAAAAATCCGCTGAAATATAATCATTGTAAGAAGCAGCGCAAAAAAGTTAGGGGAAAATTCCCATATTGCAACTGACCTGCACTTGATTCCACGATGTACATGTAGTGACCACTTTGCGACTGTTATTGCAATGTGTGAAAGTGAGCGGTAAGTTGCGATCTTATGCACAGCTTTTAAGCCATAATTGAAAAGGCTTTAATTTTGGTGCAAAAAAGAGCACAATAATCATTGCTTCATTTATTGCATTGCTTTCAATGGCGCAGGCAATGCAAAATTAGTACAAAACCCACATTAATCCGATATTACATTGGTTAGCATGGGCTTCGCACTTATTTTTCCCCTCAGCATGGGATACTGCATCTCCCTGATAACTTTTTATGCACACACAAAATACACATCTGCACACAAAGATCACGCTTTTGTGACCGGTAGACTACTTTCAGTTTTTTGGTTGGTAGCCTGTTGGTCTAAAATAATTGGGATAAAATGTACCGTAACTGTGTACCAGGCCTAATACATGTTCACAGAACCCACCTGGCCCACCAATGAGAATCCTGTATAGTAAGGACATTTGACTAATGGTGGCCATAGAAGCAACACATTTTGGTACAATCATATTAACCGACATTTAAAAAAAAATTCAACCTGCCCGATAGGAATAAAAATCTTTGCTCATCGGTCGATCACCAATACAAGTGCAGATGATTGTACGATACCTGGATCATACAAGTGCGGATGATTGACGATACGATACCTGGTAATACAAGTGCGGATGATTGTACGAACCTGGATCATACAAGTGCGGATGATTGTACGACACCTGGATCATACAAGTGGGATGATTGTACGATACCTGGATCATACAAGTGCGGATGATTGTACGATACCAGGATCATACAAGTGCGGATGATTGTACGATACCTGGATCATACAAGTGCGGATGATTGTACGATACCTGGATCATACAAGTGCAGATGATTGTACGATACCTGGATCATACAAGTGCGGATGATTGTACGATACCTGGATCATACAAGTGCGGATGATTGTACGATACCTGGATCATACAAGTGCAGATGATTGTACGATCATACAAGTGCGGATGATTGTATGATAGCTAGATCATACAACCGCGATCCTTCAGTGTATGGCCACCTTAAAGGAAAATAAACCCCCCCACACACACAAATCCGCCTCCTATCGAGTACTCTTAATATTTTTTACTTGATGGAACAAGTTGTTATATTCTGACATCAAGTTCTGTCACTATAGATTCTTCCAACAACTACCGGCATACTGTTTTGAAAGAAAATTGGTCCTGCTCATTCATAGAGTGTTTTACTGAAACGAAACCCTTTCTCGGAGTATTACTGTGATAGCTGAATTTCCATTAAAATAAAATGCAGTGCATCTAGCCGAAGTACACATCTGCACACAAAGATCACGCTTTTGTGACCGGTAGACTACTTTCAGTTTTTTGGTTGGTAGCCTGTTGGTCTAAAATAATTGGGATAAAATGTACCGTAACTGTGTACCAGGCCTAATACATGTTCACAGAACCCACCTGGCCCACCAATGAGAATCCTGTATAGTAAGGACATTTGACTAATGGTGGCCATAGAAGCAACACATTTTGGTACAATCATATTAACCGACATTTAAAAAAAAATTCAACCTGCCCGATAGGAATAAAAATCTTTGCTCATCGGTCGATCACCAATACAAGTGCAGATGATTGTACGATACCTGGATCATACAAGTGCGGATGATTGTACGATACCTGGATCATACAAGTGCGGATGATTGTACGATACCTGGATCATACAAGGGCGGATGATTGTACGATACCTGGATCATACAAGTGCGGATGATTGTACGACACCTGGATCATACAAGTGCGGATGATTGTACGATACCTGGATCATACAAGTGCGGATGATTGTACGATACCTGGTATACAAGTGCGGATGATTGTACGACCTGGATCATACAAGTGCGGATGATTGTACGATACCTGGATCATACAAGTGCAGATGATTGTACGATACCTGGATATACAAGTGCGGAGATTGTACGATACCGGATCATACAAGTGCGGATGATGTACGATACCTGGATCATACAAGTGCGGATGATTGTACGATACCTGGATCATACAAGTGCAGATGATTGTACGATCATACAAGTGTGCGGTAGTTGTATGATAGCTAGATCATACAACCGCGATCCTTCAGTGTATGGCCACCTTAAAGGAAAATAAACCCCCCCACACACACAAATCCGCCTCCTATCGAGTACTCTTAATATTTTACTTGATGGAACAGTTGTTATATCTGAAATCAAGTTCTGTCAATAAGATTCTTCCAACAACTACCGGCTACTGTTTTGAAAGAAAATGGTCCTGCTCATTCATAGAGTGTTTTACTGAAACGAAACCCTTTCTCGGAGTATTACTGTGATAGCTGAATTTCCATTAAAATAAAATGCAGTGCATCTAGCCGAAGTTTGAGTGGCAGTATTACCTTGTAACCATGGAGATGTGAAAAAGCCGTACATAACTTCTAAATGCCTCGTAATAAGCTTCATTACTCGAATCTCCAAAAGATTTTCTTTGTCTGCGTCAAGCAGTTAAAGTGGGATAAACAATCAGCAAAGGACAATTGCTTCAATAAAGAAATGAATGAAAACTCAATATGCGGCATATTAGCCTGAGATGAACAAAAGCAGGAAAGTGTTTTATTGTGACCATATAATGACTGTTAGGAACAAAAAGTAAACACTACAGGATAAAAGAATGTGAAGTTAGTAAAATAAATGAAGAATAATATTCCATATTCCCAAATGGCAATATGGGAAGCCTATAAAGGGCACTGCATTCCGACTGACCGTAAAGAGAAACAATACCATCGGCCTGTGTATGGCACATGGCTGACCGATCTTCATGCCGTGTATAGATGATCGATCACTTCCATGAGTGCGGTCCCCTTTGCAATGGGCCCACAGATACCAATGTGATCTCAACACATTGCGATGGAACTTGCATGTGTATGGCCAATTTTACTTCCCAAATCAAAACAGAGAGATCCTCCCAAATAATCAAAGAAAAAGGTTTTCGGGTTTTCCGATCGACTGCTTATCGGAAAAACAAAGATTGGGCCAGGTGGAAAATTTTCTGCCGCCCCCATCTTCAGTCCCCATCTCTCCTAATATTTCAAGTGGGAATCTGAGGAAAGATCGAAGCCTCAAGGTGGGAGGCATCGAGCGGTTCTTCTTATCGGTGCACTCTATCAGAATAACATCAGGCTATGTATGGCCAGCTTAACATTCCTATGTGCTGGAGGCAATGGTAAGACAATAATGGATAGAATTAGAATTCAAGACTGCATACTTAAGCGATAATGCACTAATCATTGGTTTTGCAGGAATCTAGCATCAGGGTCTACTGCAATTGTTCGTTTCTACCTTAAACCATGAACTGCATCAAATACTACAGACAATCTCAACATTCCTACTTTTTTCCACTATATCATTCAGCTGGCTGGTAATTGGATAAACACTGCAGGAGTCAACATTGAACTTTCTCTGCAATTATCCAATCATCATTTGGCTCAGGCCTGTAGTGTGAACCAGTACTAAATTCTGGTAATGCCAAATAATGTGTCAGATACTTGGATGATAGTGGAATAGCAACAAAAACTAAAGGGAAAACATTTTTCATTTTACAGACTCGTGAGATTTACATTGGAGAGATTTAAAGATCAGAAGTAAGGACGAGAGCAATAGCAGCTGAATAGGTAATGAGAAAACCTTTTCACACCTTCCACATCTCTTGTAATAGAACACCACACTGCATATAACACAATATACAATGCTGTGATTTACATTAAGTCCCCTGCCTTTATAATAATGGATAATGTGGAAAGGGCATACAGCAGATGGCTGCCAGGATGTACTCGTGGATACATTTTACATTCTTCCAGGAAGGCCAAATACCCAACATGACTGACAATATTGGTCCATGCATGGCCACCATAATACACATAATACAGTTCAATGATCATGAATAACACCGTTGGATTGATCCGATCCCCAGGCAATTTTCGGCCAAATCGGGATATAGGGAAAAATTTAAATCGGACCAATCCTGATTGTTTGACCGGCCGATCAGATTGGTCTGTGTATGGCATGCTTAATATACTTAAGACAAAAATGCTGATCTGATTGTCCCTCTTGGTTGGTTTAATTTTTCTAAAAATGTTCCCATTCTGTGATACCACATTACATGTTTACGGCATTATGGCCCCACACCTTTTGTGCCACATTCTACCAACAATTAACCTTTCCATAACAATCCAGTATATTTAGACATTGTAAGCTCACAGAAACACATGTACATTTCCTATCAGTAACTGTATTCATTCATTTTTAATGTCCAGTTCCTCACTGTACAAAACTACTGAATGTGCTGCAGCATCAAATATATTTTATCATTATTTCCATGACTGACAATGAATGTTTTAAACACAACTTCATGTTTCTTTTCGTTACAAGCGAGGTGCAAGCCAATGGGCATTACTTTATCTTTTTGCCATTTCCAGCCCCTTTGTGGTGTGGTCAGATCCCACCCTCCGCTGCAGGCCGACCTACTATCCTCCTCTATTATTATAGGATTCTCACGTAAGGTTCGGTCTTAAGCCTCACACAGGGAATATTAGAACATGAGTTGTCAAGGGAACAGATTTACTGACAAAACTCTGGAAATCGCTTCCAATAAAAGTCAATTAAAACAGCTATTGTATCGGAAATCATCCTCTGACAAAAGCTCATTTTTAGGAGACAGTTTCCAGTGCAATAAAGGAAAGTGTTCTACTGACTTCTATAACAGACGACTCCGTGCTTTTCAGGGGATTTTTAGGATTGGGTAACATGGTGTTTCATTGAGAAAAGGAATATTAAAATGCATGTTCATACACATTGTGCGCTGCGGGTCAGCCCCTACAAACACGTGTGTATAAGCCTTTAACCGTCTTCAATGCACATGCTGATAACTATTTAACATAATTACTGATTAATAATTAATATTTGCTACTATCTGTTACATGATACGAAACTACATAAAACAAAAATGTAGATGGAACAAAATAAACTGAAAAATGGAAAACACAATGAAGTGTAATATATATTTAAAGGGCAATTATACTCACCCCTTTCCCCTGTTTCACTACATTGTGGACTGTTTACTGTCAGCCTCACTATTCTTCGGGAATGTCCCAACATTTACCTTGGCTGCAGTCTATTTTGTGTACAGCAGATCAGTAGTAGCACAGGGAAACTTTTGTACCTTTTATTGGACCAGCTCCTATATCTACAGTGAAATAAAAAAATGAACGTCTAATAATTAATAGAATTTAGGTGATATCCCCCATTTTTGAATGCAAACAACAAATACCTTCAACCCATTAAAATGATTAATGCTTCCTTTTATCCTGTTTCCCATGGTCCTTCAAGCCCCATTCAAGTTTATGGCAATGGGCCAAAAAAGGACTTGGCTCACAGAAAGGTAAAACTAGAAGCAAAGCAGCATGGGAAAAAGAGAGGGAACACCCCCAACAATAACATCAATTTAGGCAATTAATAACATTTTAAAGATTAAAAACATAGCAGTTTGGATCATTACATGCAGAATTACTTTATTATTAGAATTTAATTTAAATGTATGGGTTTATTTAACAATCTTGGAAACTGAAATAACCATTAAGAAACCAGTAATTAATGCATCCCACAGATTGCAATAAATATAATGTACACCTGTCAGGGGTAATCGCTTACCTTCCTCGTGCTCCCGCGTCGAGTCCGTCAGCCGGGCTTTGGGAATCTTCGTCAGCTTTGCCATGGCTGACGTCATCGCTCCACATGCGCGAGCGCTTTCGTCCGATCCTCTTCTGGTGCCTCGCGGATGAGCGCAGGCCCCTCTGCTTATCTCCTCCTGTCCTGTAGACCTCTGATTGGACGGAGGAGATTGAATTTAGTTTAAACTGGCCAATCCCTGCTCCTGACTCTGTCACTCCATGTCCTATTGCTTCCTCTGCCTATTTAAGCCTGTCACTGTTATTCTTTCACTGTCTGTTATAGCTTTGGTTTCCAAGCTATTGGTCCACCTTATGTTCCTGGTCGCTTCTTATTATAGTTGCCGGTCCCATTCTTAGTTATTTTCCGGTTGTTATATTATTGTGCTCTTGTCCTCTTTGTCTTACAGTTCTTGTAAAGTCCATTGGGTGCAGCTGACAGCGGAGAGCTGTCAGCTGCAGTAGGGCGTGACCATCTTTAAAGATGAAATAAGAATGGGAGTTAGAATAATTTCCTCTTGGGAGTGTTTTTTTTATTTTATTTTTTAGTAAGTGCCCCTTTAATTTAAAAAAAAAAGAAAAAAAGCTATACAAGCTTTCTTAAGATAAATACCAGGAGTTATAACATATAACAATTGGTTTTGTAACAGAATATTTTAAGTCACACATTAAGATGTGACAAAATGCAGCGTTGAGATGTCACTTGTTTTTTCAGCAAGCAAATTTTTATTTTCTTCTGTTAAAGAACCAGCACTTGACTAGTTAATGATACAGACGCTTGTCTGCATTGGTTGGGAACTAGAGAGCTACATTAAAATGATGGTTTCTTTTTAGAGGGACACTATAACTATATATATATTGCACTCAGTTCAGGAGGTCTTTTTTATATATATAATATATACAGTCACAAATTCATATTGGTACGTTGTGTGTGAAATAAGTTGTCTAGATTGTAAGCTCTTTGGGGTAGGGCCTGATGTGTAAATAACTGTAAAGCACTGCATAAAATGTTTAGCACTATATAAAAAAATAAATACATAAAATGTCATACCTCCAATCAAACAATACAAACGAGGGTCGCACTCCAATAAAGCGTGATTCTTTATTTGTGACCACACATCCACCAACACATCCACTTAGTGAGTGGATGTGTGGTCACAAATAAAGAATCACGCTTTATTGGAGTGCGACCCTCTTTTGTATTGTTTCTTTGGACTTCTATGTTCCCAAGGGAGGAGCCCGGAGGTGTCTGCACCCTGGTTGATTTAGAGTGCACCCATACCCTTGTTTCTTGTGTTCTTGGATCATACCTCCAATCACTATGGACCAGCTTATTTAAGCTTCACCACCCCCCACTCCTGGACCACCCAACCATGCCCCCTGCCTGCCTAGTCCCACATCTGGAAAGCCCATACTCCTCCCCCACAGGGCAATGCTTAGTATTCCCAGACACCCAGAGTCTGCCCTGGCCAAACAAGGATGGCTGTAGGGGTATGCAATGCATCCATAAAGTTATATACATTTTGATTGTATTTCCTAGTTTCTGTAATAATGTTTTGTGTTGCAATTTTAATTTTCTATGGTCTCTGTCACTGTAATGTTTCTGGTTTACCTAATCCTCTTTATATGCCCAATAACCAAATTGTGCAAATGTGTGATGATCCACACAAAAAATCATATAGCCCATCCCATGGGTACATTCCAAACTTCTTTAAATGATGTAGCACTGTGGCGTAACTAGGAATCACTGGGCCCCCCAGCAAAACTATGATGGGGCCCCTATCCCTGCTTCATCCACAGTGGGTTTCTGAGAGGAGGCTATATCTGTCATAGGAAAAATAGGAAGATAGGGCCCCTTTGGCTCCTGGGCCCCCCTGTGGTTGCTCCCCCTGGTCCTCTGTAGTTACGCCCCTGATGTAGCAAGCCGAATAGTCACCAGTTAATTAGTTCAAGCAGAAGGCAGGAATGTACCACACACTTCCTTTATCTTTAGTCTACCTGTATCTTGCTGTTTTTGGCACGTTTGTGAATCAATTTGAATAAAGACTGCAATAGGATACATATTTGTAGGGGGGTTGGCTTTGTGTCCCCTGACTGAACAACAGACTTGTGCATAAGGTTCCAAATACCTAACCAAAATGGACATGACATGACTTATAATACCCAACCCACCGGAGGTTGGAGGCTGCACTGGTGGCGATTCCGCAGCTAACTGGGCCGCCTCCGCCCCAGCCCTCCCCAACTCTGACAGCTCCAAGTCACAGCATGCCCCCAAGCACGCCCACTCCACCAGCGCTGCAGGCCACATAAATGTTTGGTGGGGCTATCCTACAATATAGAACACTAATAAACACTATTTTAGTCTTGTTTTACTACTGACTAACTGATCGATTGCATCTGTTCTCACTCATTATTATACAAAATTCATTACAGTTGGTACATAAGGAGCAACCAAATTCTGCTCACTTTGTGTCAATATTTCTTAACCAGAAACAGGCAAACACATTTATAGGCATAAACACTGTTGACGCCAAAGCCCAGTTATAATAATTAACCATAATTTAGATTGTTAATATCTACTTCACTGGTGTTAAACAAAACCATGGAGCATTGCTTGTAAACTATTATAGCTCTTATTTTTTGCAGTGTTGCAAGCTTCAATTTTACAATGTTGCTGGAGTTCACCTCTTCCCTAACCTCAGCCCGGTCATTAGAATAAGGTTATTAATTACACTGTTTATATCTCTCCAGTCTTAGCAAAGATTTTCTTAACTGAGACCCTACAGCATTCTGGGTAGACAAACGCAGAACCTGGTACATTGCTACAAACAGAACATTTCAGCTTATAAGCATCCATTATAAGAGAGCAAAACTAAGGCTTAATCACTCTGTAAATATCAAAAGCCACGTTTTTTCTGAGAAGCAGCTGAATATTGACTTATCCAGAGGAAAGTGGATGTTGTACAAATGATTTGTTATTTCTTCTGTTAACCACTAAAATCCAGTGATAGGAAATCTAATAAAATATTTAAAGAAAAGCCTTGGATTTAAACAGCCCAATCAATACAGCCACATGGTATACAGTGAAAATTAGATTTTTGGGGGCTAATTGTATTCTGGTAATACAGTACTCGCAAGTGAAATGTTCTTATTGAACCTTTTGTGTTTTAAGTCTTGTTTTCTTTACTAAATTGCTCCCAATGGGTAGTTTAACATCTTGCACATTACAGTCCAATTTACTGCCTACATAATACACTGTCATTTAGGTAAACAGGTTTGATTTTTTAGGCTTGGTACACATGGATTTCTGTAGTTTTCCCTCCCGATATGATGATATATCGCTCTGTAGATGTGGAAGATATTATTATAGACTGAATTATGGCACTGTGTGGTTAGTTGGGTCAAAATAGCAACCCAAACCTTAGTGATTTCACATATTACATGCCTTAGAGATCCAGAATGTGGGAACAGAACAAACAGACGGTGGCACCAAAGATGAAGAGTTTATTTATATCATGTTGAAGTACTGGTATATTAGCATTCAGCTGGATTCCCCCAGCTAAAGAAAACAACTATGTCATGGTAGCTAGGCTTACAATAATTTGGAAAATGTATTAAAGGGCCAACCCCAAAATGATATTTAATGTACAGGTAGAGAGAAAACCCAGAAACCTTAATACCCGCATTGCCCTGAAGTGATACAAGAAGAAGTTATTCAGCCCAATATCTGACAGCTCTGTCACTTCCGGGTAGACCCACCAGTGATTGCTATGACGTACAATGTCATGGCCAATGACTAGACCAGGGGTGCCTAACCTGGGATATGCTGGGGGCAACAATAGTGGCACCCTGGTCAGAAAGGGCTCAGCTCTTTGGATGCACACCAGCCAACCAGGGGTGTAACTGCCGGGGGCCCTGTGAGATTGGAGACCAGGCCCCTGAACCACCCCCCTCCATGATCAGCAGTTTTTAAACATCTGATCGCGCATATGAAGGAAACCTACGCGCAATCAAGCTGTTTAAAAGACTGTTTTTTTTAAACAGCTTCTGGAAGTTCGGGTCCGATCTTTAAAAAAAACAGCTGATCGCAGAGGTTGTGTTGGGCCCTCTAACCGTCCCCCCCCCTTCCCCTGCGGGGGCGGTAGTTACGCTGCCAGTCTTTAGGTTGGATATTTATCGACTACACAGTATACCTGAAGATTCCTCAACAGAGCCTGTGCAAGTGTGAGTTTTAAAGGAGGAGAGCAACTAATGCTTTGGATCGAGTGTAATCATCTCTTATATTATATATATCTTAAGGCTAAACACTGGTTATATAGTGGATAATACACATCCAACTGTAAATTATAAGGCTATTAGAAGTCACAGAGGAGTTCCATGACCATATAAAAGCACAAGGCTGCAGGCCGAGTACCTTTTATACAGGGAATGGAACTACAAGGTGACTTCTAATATCCCTTTCATTTACAGTTGGGGGTGCATTATTTATTATAACCTACCCCTTTGTGGCTTCTGGTTTCCTTCTCCTCCTGGGACTGTAAGATTATAAGGGTATAATCTTAGAATCAATATTCTGCATATTATATCCATATAACCTACCCCTGTAGTGGATTTCTATGGGAGGAATTGTAAGAATGGAGGAAATAATAACGTGCCCCTTACTGTGAAATATAAGGATAAAAAGGACTCTTCAGGTATATATGGGATTGCTGTGATTTTCTATCTCCAAGGTGACATCTTACAGTATATCTTTCTGTTTTTGCCCATCGAGTTAATGGACTTCTCGGAGATCCTTGGTTTGCTTCTGTTGTCGCTGAGTCTCCCTATGTTTCACATAAATGAAAGTAGGCTCATGCCTACTGTGCCTAGTGCTAAATCCAGGCCTGGCCACAAAGCCAATGTAGGTATAATAGTAGGTACACACAATTACAATGGAATTTGTTGGTAATATGGGGTAACTGATCGATTGGGGGGCAGGATGGGAGGTATAACATAAACTGCTTCTATGATGTTTGTTAAAGCTGGCCATACACTGATCATTAAATATATTTGATTGATTTAAATCAAATTAGTCAAAACTAGATTGCCATTCTCAGAAAGAGAGACTGATCATCGTTTTTAAGCATCAGAGGGTGATCAGACATGGCGGAAAAGTTCCAATTCATCCTATTTGCAGACGCAATATCAAATGGAAAGTATCTAACGCTTTCATTGTTTTCAGATAAACCCTTCACAATACATATAAGGGATCTCATCCAGTCCCATACAGGTCTCCTCCCTGTCCTCATAGACCTCAGCAAGTACATATTCTCTTCCGTTTTGAAAAATTAGCTAATTTCATCCCCTTTGCTATGCCCTGCAGTTGAAATTAGTGAGCTGACATTTCAGATTCAGTAACAGTCCTTCTTCTGCCCAGAATGCACACTACCTTGGAATGTTCAATCAGTAATTTCTACTGACTGGCTGTTGAATGGGTCAAAGATGCTCAGATCTCTACTGAGCAACTGAATCAACCCAGGTGCTGGGTCCAGGGCAAGATCATAACGGTCTCTATTAGGGGTCCTGCAAACAGGAAGTCAGTGTTTTGGAAGCATTTATTTATACACAGACAAAATGCTGAATGGGCAGGTAAGGGTCATTGGGATAGGACAATACTGCTATTTTTCTTAAAAGTCTATGGGGGAGATTCAATATGCCCCTTTTCCATCTAAAACCCACGTTAACCCTAAAAAAATTTGGGTTAATGTGGGTTTTGGACGGATTTTCGAGCACAGCGCCATTTCCGAATGTTTTTGGAAATAGCGCTGTGCTAACGATCCAAAAGCTGTAGTGTTAAGTTTTGCGCTACTTTGCAGCGTGAAACTTAACGCTACGGGTTATTGAGCGTTAAAGTGCCGCTCCTTACCTTTGCCCGATCCCGCGATGCAATAACTGATGTAATCTCGTTTACGTCAGTTATTGTATCGCGGGATCGGGCTAAGGTAAGTTAACGCCGCTGCGTTATTGAATCTCCCCATATGTATTTGCACTGAACTTCCCCCTTAAGGGGTGATCACATACTTTCACTGTGCTGAAATGTTGTGCAATATGGGAGCCCCCTTTAACCATCGGACAAATAGCCTCACCCTACACCTTTATATAAACTAAATAGATAGATCTCATCCAGGGCTTTATCTTCCATGAAACTAAAGAACACCCTAACATATATCTTCTGTTTTCCATTATTTTCCTTATTGATTTCTGTATGCCTGCATAAAATAATTGTGTGAAACCTTGACGACTCTTGATTCATGATAACGTTTACATATTTATTTACTCTGTGATGAAGAAGTCAAGTCATTTCTACCCTTCCTCCATTTAAATTCTATCATTCATTCATGCTTTTTTTTGCCTCCTAAACAAATACACCTGCTTTCCTGCTGTCAGGAATTGATTCAGCTGCACAAGAATAAGGGAAAAAAGAGGAAGTGTTTGATCTTCCATTGTATTGTGGTTTTGGTAAGTTTAACATTTTTTTATAATAGTAAATATTGCAACTCAGGCCCCCATTATATAGCAACCCAGTTCAGGAAAATATGTTTTGGGACATAAGCTGTACTTACATGCCCCCTACTAACATGTTTAGCTTACATGAAGATGAATTTATGCTTTTATGGGGGGCTAGCTACAGATAAATAAGAAGAGATAAATATTTAGATAATATGGAACTGCAGTTTATAAATATGTTTTGAAATGTCCTTTTATGTCTGGGCAGATATGATAGACTGAATATGTGCAATTACGCCTCAAGATCAGTTTGCTTAGAAAAGAACATGGCAATGTATTTGTTGTCTGTCTTGCTCTGTAGCCTTTTCAGCGTCTAATACTAATACTCATTCAAAACACTCATCTCTACCTGCCAGACTGCACAAGGAATTTATAATGAAGTTCAGAGAAATTGTTGGTTAGCTTATAGAGCCACATTACACAATCCATCAATACACAGAATATTTACAGCAAAGCACTGCTCCATACTCAGGGCCAGCAAGCAAGGGGAAGTGTCGCCTATGGAGGAACATGCACATCTACCCACTTGTCTCTTGTGCATAGTGAAGGCTTAAATGGGACACTATACTGAAAAAATGACTGCCTGATCTTGATCTATAATTAAATACATGTATGTAGCACTTACTCTGATTTGCGTGTGTTGCTGCATGCCTTCAATCCAGCACACATTTGTTTTGGAGCCGTATCCCCCCTCACTCTTTTAACCACTCCCACTTCCATCCGACCTGACTTTTTCCCCACAGACCAACTGTCAAGCCTGCACACAGCATACAGCATTCCAACTGTCAAAACTGTCACCATTCCAGCTACAGTAAAACTACTCACAGAAGAATAGGTTTTGAGAACAAGGAACTTGACTGACAGCTGAAATATAAGAACTTTTAGATTGGATACCTAAAAAAATAAGGGGCAGATCAACAAAAAAAATGATACAGTGGTGGTTAGAAGAATTATAGTTTGCAGTTATGGTCAATTTAAAATAACCTATTTTCCGGTATAGATGCCCTTTAACACTGGTAGAACACTGACAGACACAAGGCTAATCTGTTATGTAGTAAAATTATGCTATCCGTCTCTCACTCTCAATAGTTTCCACCTCCTCTTCAACTTCTCCACGTAACAATAATATTGGCCAATAATATTGCTACAATTAATATATTCGCTCACATCCTAAAATGAAAACAGATCAATTTTGTTGGCCTGTTTTAGTTGTTGGACAGCACACACAAAGCAATTTTCTAACAATATTGCTAGCGCATGGAAACCTCAAAGCCTGAAAAAGTTCTCAATATTCCACATCTGGGGGACAGTAGACTAGCAGGTTGCAATAAATAGCCCTAATGTGCAAAAAACATTAGGCCATTGGACAAGAGAATCAATATAGAATTCTAAAAATACTAATAATAAAAAAAATTGCCGAGCTGGGTGAAATGTACAGAAAATTACATTGTGACGAGTTGTATTTACCGACTGACTACCCCCCCTTCCCTCCAGGATATATTCAGAAAAAAACATCATGACGGGTATATCATAGTACCTACAACACTTGCTTTAGTAGGTGGTAAGTGTGTTAATTGAGGATTGATATTGTGTGTTCTTTACTAATCTACACTTGCAGCTTGTGACACTCTTTATAAATAATGTGTTGTTTACTTGTCATGGAAAATGGTAAATAGTAACTTTTCCAGCGGTTTCTCCTAAAAACATGAAATGGTCTGAGTGTAACCATAGCGAACACGCAAACCAAAACAAGAAAGCGGTTTGGCAGAGTCTAATGCTGGCTATACGCTAAGAAGACATTAGACAAATTCAGCGTTAGATTGTCAGGTGTCTGTTACCTATGTAACTCAACACATCAACACACACCTGTCAGTTACAGTAGAACTGCAATAAAAGAAAGAATGGCAGCAGTTCTACTAACGGTTACCAAACATCACTCTAAATTAGAGGGTTCAGCCTGAACAATATGAAGGCCAATGTGGTATAATAAGGGAACTATGATCATTATTAACAAGGATTGTAGCATTTCTTTCCGCAATTTTAATCTTTCTGTTTGGCCAAAATGACTTCTGCCGAGAGCATCGCCCCTGCTACAGAAACCTGGAAGAGCATGTCAAAGTTCACACATAAGACAGTAAATGGTGTCCAAAATATACATCTCACTGACAGCTTTTAAAGAGTCATATAATAATGCTAAGATCTATCAGAGGCAATTTACCAGTAATACTTACAATAAATAACAACAATAACTGAATCACTGTGTACCAGATCACTGGGAAGAACAGATACAGTAGGATCCAAGAATTCACCCTCACCATGTAAGCTGAGGCTTGACACAATATGAGATACTGTAAAGCCTCCTACACACGTTGGATAATTTTCATACGATGCAGCCGACTAACGTTTAACAACATTATCGTTAATTTTCATAATTGAAACAACATCTGTACACACAGCAACAAAAGTCACCACGATAGTCGTTAGATATAGACGTTCGTACGCAAAGTAACTTTCGTATCTTCCCGCAATTACGAAAGCAGCGCATGCGCCTTTTATATATTTTTTCATAGAACGTTAACGATAATTTGCCGACCATGTACAAATATACAATAATCAGCAGAACAAATCAGCTAGGCTGATTGGTGAAAAAGTCGACAATAGTCGAAGGTCATTGGCCTTTAACGATTGTTAATGCTATATTTTTGTACGAATATCATGCGATTGCTCGTTCGTTGGCTGCATCGTACGTAATTATCCAACGTGTGTACGAAGCGCAACTGTTCATTAAAGTGGCAGTTCAGTGGAAATTATCAATATTTGTTAAATTGTTAGTTTGTGTAATGCCTTCTTAGTTATTCTACATTCCAGCAGGCATTGTAGGAATGAGGTTTGATTGTTGGGTGTGCATTTTCCTCTCTAAATATAGTACAGTATGTTAAGAGTTTTAACTCATCTGTCCACAGAACACTAAACCTGAAAGACTTTGGAACAGTTGTAGATCAGTGGCCAAAAAAAACAGAGATAGCCAGTTAGGTCCATTATTCCAGACAGATACCGTGTGTACACAGCCTTAGGGACAAATTTTCCGAGATATAGTGGAAGTAATTTATGGCCGTGAGGGACCAATGTCAGATGAACGTTCAACTGGACATGGTGGTACATTTTATCCAATCGTGCAGTCTTCAATGGACCACACGATTGGTCATGTTGGATTGTTCGAGTGCACTGCACTGGATATTGTCATGTTATCTAATCATTTTATCCAATTGTTCACTAAATGATGCAATTAGCAACATTAAACTGAAGGATGAATGGATTGATGAATAGTTGGATTCATTTCAGCCTAATATAGGTTCTGTGCTATGGTTTTTGCTTTAATCAGGTCATGGTTGGTGTTACAAGCTCTCAGTAACCAAACCAATTGTAAAGGGTGTAACAAAAATTATTCTTTTCACTAACAATGAATAAGCCATTGTGATTAACATGCGAGTATGCGTAAGTATAAGAATGTGTAAGTATAAGTATGTGTAGGAATTTCACTGGATCTGTTTTATGTAAAATGTTCCCAAGCAGAACAAAATCTAATTTTCAAAAGAGAATGGGATATCATTTCCATAGGCTATGAATTTTCCTATAAAATTGCACCATTATCTTCACTGCACTTTATAGAGTGTAACAAATGAAATCCGCATACACGCTATATACTTATATTGTCTGCTGACTAAGGGAATGATTTAGAACAATGTCCATGATCCTGGTCACACCACAAGGGTCTCATGGTATTAAAAGTATGATGCAAGCTATCAAATATTATTATAGCAACACAGTTCACACATCCACCCATGATGCTCTACCTAAGACAATCCATATTTTTTTAAATGTAATCCTGTCAAGAGTAGATTTTTTTCATTTAGATTTTCAATTAAAAATAAAAATCCCTTTGCCCTCTTACTGTCGTATTTTACAGTGCACTTAGCCAACATTTTGGTCACCAGGAGGCGCTGCTTCAGGGTTGTAAGATGTCCCTATTTGGATGAGATTGTCCCGACACCAGGGACAAAATGCAGAGTCCCAGTCAGCGCAGAAATCCCATCCCCGGAACAGCCCTGCCCTTGAAATGCCCACTCTTCACCACAGAACTCTCCTAACCCCACCCCACACGTTTTTCACCCCTCCCCACTTTTTGTTCCACCTGCCTCCTCCTGCTCAGACGGCAGATAAATCCTGGGTAGCTTTGAACAGATTGAAAGATAAAATTAAAAGATATGTACACTGTAAACTTTTTTTTTTTATTTCTCATTACTGGAAATTATAATTTTTCACAGCTATCACTGTACCATTTTCTTGTTGATCTGTCCCCCATTACTTTATATATCCAGTCTGAAACATTTTACATTTCAGCTGTCATTCAAGTGCCTTACTATCAAACTATTCTTCTGTTGCCCTTTCCTCTGATCTATTGTAAAGTATTAAACTTCCAAGCTCTCTAATCAAATAGAGCAACATAAATACAAATACACATACATGAAAAAGAGCTTCTGTTTCACATACATTGCAGCACAGATGCGCTTGTTCCAGTTGCTATCACACACCTACTCTAATTATCACATTCATCACCGATATCAAGGATCCTGGCACATTAACTGACTTAAACAAATCAGTGCACTGACGTGGATCTGTGTGGAGTGTGCCTTATAATAAAATAAATCAGCCTGTTTCACCAGTTTTCTCCTGTTTTGAGATGCTCTTGCTTTTATTTAAAATGATCTGACATAGAGTTAAATACACCCTATTAGCTCAATCCATAAAATACAATAGATTGGGCAGATGAATCCCCTCTGGGTTATTAGAGCTGCCTCGTGTATATATAAGTAGATTTTATAGCAACAGGCAGCACAGGGTTGAGAGAATACTGGCTTTTCAAATCTTTACTACCCACTGATTCTCTGCTATAGAAACCACAATTATCAATACAGCACAGCCTGAAACTGCTAAGGAAAATGGAATTAAAGCTGCAAAAAGAACAGAGAGCCCAAGAGATTCCATTTCACTCTGATGTTCTTATATTTGCAGAGGAGAAACAGACGACTGGCAGAGCTATACCCACAGAACAGCTCCTCTTGGTACCTTTTGTATTCTGTAATAGCTGGAGGAGTTTATAGACATGTATACCCCTTGCAAATACCACTAGAATTCCCACAGCAGCTCTCCATTCATAAAATATATACAGCTTTCTGTTAGAAGCCAAAGTAAGATCAAAGCTTTTATTGCCACCCGCTATCTATTGATATGGAGACAGTGTTGCTCTGTGTCCAGGTGTCTACTCAGGACTGCACATTTAAAGATACCTGGAAATGTACTGAGAGCCAAAGCAATTTATTTGTGTCTTAAACTGACACTTATTAAGGGTTAGCGTCAGTTTAAGAAAGAAATAACAGCTGTCTATGCAGGTTTCACAAAAGGCACCATGCAGCTACCCCAAGCGATTTAATTGTTCTTATAGCTGGTGTTAAAATGATGCAGGCAGGTGAATCCCAAAGCCACATGCGTGATACTGAATAGCCAATTAGTGTGGGGGTCTTACAGGTCTATGTTTTGGGGATGTTACTTTTCTCCCTATACACCATCTCTTTGGGAAATATAATCAGTTAATGGAATAGTTCACTTGAAAATTGAACTTTTCCTTTAATGTATTGATTGAAGACCGGGAGGTTAAGGAGCTATGCCTTACCTCCCATTCTTCAATCAATTGAGCAGGAGCGAAAAGAAGAAATTTACCACTCCACTGCAGCAGTAAAAATTCTCGACGCTTCCTGTTCAGAATAACTATAGCGTGCATTATCATGTGGATCGCGTGTAAGGTAAATAACTTATTTCGTTGTCCTAGCTCCTTAAAGGGACAGTTCAGTGGAAATTATCAAAATTTGTTAGTTTGTGTAATGCCTTCTTAGTTATTCTACATATCTCTCCCATTTTGAAAAATCTGTTGATTTCATACCCTTTGCTGTTCCCTGCTGTTGACATTAGTGAGCTGACATTTCAGGTTCTAACGGTCCTTCTTCTTTCCAGGATGCACCACTCCTTGGAATGTTCTAACAGTAAATTTTATTGAATGGCTGTTGGATGGATCAAAGATGCTCAGATCTCATGAGCAACTGAATTAACCCAGGCAAAACAAACGGTCTCAACGGGGTCTGCAAGCAGGAAGTCAGTATTTGGTTGCATTTATTTATACACAGACACAATGCTAAATTGGCAGATTAACATTGTTGGGATGAAAAAATTCTGCTCTTTTTTCTAAAAAGCACATGTATTTGCACTGAAATTCCCCTTAACCTCTTGGCCTTAAAGGGCATGTCCACCCCCAAAACTATAATCCCCCCAACTGACGCCCCATCATGTAGTGTAGTGTAATCCTTACCTCACATCCCAGCTCCATAGGGTTCTCCTGTAGCCCCCCCCCAAAGTCCCAAAAACTGCCCACCAGGAGGCTAGCAGGTCCATATAGGACACTGTGCTACCTGCCTCAGGTAGATTTTTGCCATGGCTACTGCAGCCCTTCTCCCCCCTCCCTCCCGTTCTACTATCCTCCCTAGCATAAAACCCCTTCATTACAGTATTCCCCCACATCTCCAGCCCCAACCGCATATTTTTTATTTTTAGAAAGCTCCCCAAACTTTACTTACCTCTCCTCTTTCCTCCGGCGAAGTGAGCTGCCGGCAGCGCGCGTCTGTGATTGGCTGCCGCTCAGCCAATCACAGACGCGGCTGCCGGTCCCGCCCTCTGCTTGCATTTCCTTGCAAGCAGAGGGCCGGGGAGCGCGGCGGAGGAAAGAGGGGAGTAAGTAGAGTTTGGGGGGCTTCTAAAAAAAAAATATAGCGTTGGGGCTGGGAGCCCAGGGGGATCTTATATTAAAAATTCAATTTTAGGGTGGACATACCCTTTAAATCTACGTTAATGGAATAGTTCACTTTTCGAGTGAACTATTCCTTTAATTTGGCTTTAAATATCACCTTTACTGATGATACCTAAATCTATGTGTCCACTTCACACTAACCCCTGAAGACCAATCAAATCTTTAAAATGTCTCTATTTCCTCCTGGATGGTGCACCACACCTTAATCTAGCCAAAACTGCCAAAACTGAACTTATTATTTCCACCCCTGGACTTTGCCCACCTTTCAATATTTCTATTGATAATATGGTCATTAAACCCTGTTGAATCTGTCTTGGAGTAATCTGACTCCTCTCTTTCCTTCTGTCAGAACATTAACAATGTCACCAGGACGTGTCGTTTTCTCCTTCGCACCATTGCCAAGATTCGCCCTTTCCTCTCTCACTCCACTACTAAAATGCTCTTGCATGCCCTTACAGTATACTCTCCTGTATTGACATTCATCTACTTGGTTTCCCAGTCTGTCATTTTCCCTCTCTCTAGTCGATTCTGAACTCAGCAGAACGTTTCACCGCAACCTCGATACTGCAGTCTATGGGGTGGCTTCCCATCAAGCAAAGACTCATTCAATAAACCTTTCATTGACCTTTAAATCTCTTCTATCTGCTGCACCCCCTACCTATCTTCTCCCTTGGCCCCATATCTTCCTGGCCGTCCCCTCCGTTCCTCACAAGGCAATCTCCTCCACAAATTCCCTCGACCACCTTAAACCAATCTCAATTCCTGCTCCCTCTCTCGCTTCGCCAGGTGACATCCATTACTACATTCAAATGTAAACTGTTATGTAAGCTCTCCAGGGCAGGGATCTCATTCCAATGTGTTAAGGCACACCACATAATTTATCCATAATTTATTTGTTATTGTACAGCGCTGCGTCCCCAAGTGGCACTTTATAAATAAACTATCTACTATATAAAGCAGAAATCTTGTATGTATGTATGTATGTATTTATGTGCTCACCTCACAGCCACACCCCTGAATGCTTCCACATAATGGCGACGCCCACTAAAAGGGCAGACGCCCATGAAGTCCAGTTTGACCAATAAAAATCCTGCACGTCACTTGCAGAGTGTGATTCCCAATTCAATAACTCAGATGAAGGGCCTGGGCTCTGTGTGCTGCCTGACTATCCAACAACACAGATACAGATTCCACTTCAGTGACACAACAACAGTGTAATGTACGGCTACACAACTCAGAGAGCTACACACACAGAACAACAGGGAACGAGACATTTCCCTTAGGGCTAGGCCACACTAGTGCAATTTCTTTGCGTTTGCGCATACGATTTTTGCTAACATTGCAATCCCGGCAATGCATGCAACTGCGTTTCCGATAAGCAATAACATGCGATTTCATATCTCAAAAGGAGAAATCGCATGCGCTAACGCACGGGAAACGCATATACAATTGCGTGTGACCACGCTACCAGATATTGTGGTCACTCCCCCAAAAAAACCCAAATCATTATGGTCCGCCCCCATACATCATGACCACACCCCTAAACATCCCAGGTCTGTTCCCGAATCATACCCACATACACAAACATCCTGTCCATGCCCCCAAACACCACACCCACGCCCCTAAATGTCATGGCCATGCCCACAAATATTGCGACCACTAAATACCACATCCAAGCCTCCTGGACACCACAACATCAGACACGTCCCAGACTATCCACACCCTAGAATGTCGTGCCCCCACCCACCGCAATATGTAGTCCATGGTTGGGGGGTAAGGACTACATGGAAATTACCTGCATTACCTGGATTTAAGCACCAGACACACACTGCCCACATGTCACACACTTCACAACTAAAAGAACAAAGACATCATGGCACTTTCAATTCAGACCAGAAAGTAACTTTATTGATTGGAATCTAATATTCAATATAAAGTGGTCATTGAGCAAGGATAAAGTGTTAAAGTGCAAACAAAGTGACATACTGCTAACTAATGTGCAGAAAATAGAGCACGCTTAATAAAAACACAGAGCTCATACAGCGTAACAGAATGAAGCCCAGCTTTATAAACGCAGACAAAGAGCCGCACGTCACATGATCAAAGACACTGACGCCTGTCAGTCACTCAAGTGCTGCAGTATTCAGTTGCAATCAACATGTTTTCCCAATGGCAAATTCCATGTAGCATGTTCACTAGTAGATTAACCACAACATGTACGCTCCAAGTGGGAAAAACTGTAACGCTGTATATAAGGTTTTGCAATAAACATATGTGCTATACGTCCCTTAAGCAATGTCACCTCCTCAACTCATAACTATTAAATACATGACGTACATTACCAACTGTGCACTTCTTTTTCCGCCTGTCTCTCCCATCTGAGCCAATCACACACCTGCATGTAAAAATAGCTTTACCCACAAGTGCACACGGGCAACACCGGGTACAACTGCTAGTACATACATATTCATAACCTATGTATGTTGTTATTTAACTTTTATTTATCTGAATAATTGTTGCACTTATCCCCTTGTTTGTATACTCTGTATTTTATCATGTACATTGCTGCGTATCCAAGTAGCGCTTCATAAATAAATTTATACATACATACATACATACATACATACATAGGTTAGCACTGATGCCTTACAGCGCTGAAGTCCTGAGTTCAATTCCACCCATGAACATATCTGCAAGGAGTTTGTATGTTCTCCCTGTGCTTGCATGGGTTTCCCCCATAATCATAAAGACATACTGATAGATTGTATGTGTCAAATAAATGTGCTTAGATTGTAAGCTCCTCGGGACAGGGCCTGATACGATTGTATACAGCTCTGCGGAAGATGTTGGCGCTATATAAATCCACAATAACAATAATATATACATAGACTTGTGGCTAATGGCGACCCCCCCCCCAGTCCTTATCCCCCCCCCCAGTCCTCTAGGTACTGTCACATGGGACCATGTACCACACTGTTGAATTTAAATCACTTTAAAACAAAACCCTTCAGCATGCACTGGGCAAAATAATACAATGTATTAGTGATATAGCGTAACACAAAGTTTCAGGTATTCTTTCGTCAACTTTAGACTTCCCAACAGTACAAAGGACACAGTACACATCAGTTTTGTACATTACCACTCTAACAGAATTTATATACTACCACTCTAATAAAATGTGATTTTAAAATAAAAGGATTTTATTCATTACATGTATGGGTCTCAGAGGAAGAATACTCCTTTTAAACTGCTATATGCCATTTTTGTTTGCCATTCATGGCCTTGACAGGGTGATCAGTTATGAGGCATGTGGCCTATTTGCCCTTGCCTGGCTGATTTGCTATGTTAGCATAGTCATTCTTGCTCCTGTAATAACATTCATGTCAACATACAATCACTCGGTAATAATTAGATGTGCATACCAATGCACCACAAGCACTTTAGAGCTCTAGGGTCCTACAAGAAGAAGGAGAAGGGAGTAAATACAGACATGATCATTGTGGTTATGAGTTATGTCCTGATAAAAACCAATGTACTAACAGAAATAAATATTATAATGCAGTGTCGTAAATAAACAAGCACAGTAAATTCCATCAGTATTGTTTTACAGACGCAGAGGGGCTGATGCAAAAAAGGTGGGAAAGTTTGCCCTTACTATTACCGGTAATTTGTGCACGTTACACAGACACCAATCAGAAGAGCCCAGTTATCCCAAGAAGAATGGCAAAGGTTTTTTTTCCCAGAGCAAAAGACACAACAATATCAATATGAAAAGGGAACGGCAGAAGGGAAATTTCCTAATTGCCCAGCTGAAACCCATTTTCAGGAGACAATATAAGGCGTCTATGGTTGTCTTTAAACTCAAAGGTTGCACAGTTTACAGCAAGGATACAGCTAAGGTCATTTTTATCGTATTGTATTGATTTGCTAGTTAAAACCTGGGTAGCTATAGCATAATATTTTAGGGTAGTTACAGTGCAACCCTTACAAGCACAGTCAATGCCTTTTAGTAGAAGTGTGGTAACGGCTACGAAATCTCACAAACTCAGTTTGTACCCCAGATAAAAAGGCTAAATAGTAGTAATCACTTTTATTTAATGCAGTACAAGAACGTGCCATTTTATTTACAACCATTTACCATAACAACCATACATTTACAGATAAAACGTCCTGCCTGGTGTGCCCTGTATGGAAAATATATGGTTTAATACAGTCCCTGATTCTTTACTAATACTGAGAAATCTCAGTAGATAAAGACAAACAGATAGGCTTTGATTTACAAGGCCCACAGGAATTATTCTCTGAATCTCTCTGACCAAATGACATGTTTATGGGCCCAGCTGAAGTTCAAGATGAAAATAACCTCTCTGTCCATAGCAGGCTATATTGTGATTTAGCTAGGACTACAAATTCTTGGAAGAAGATGCAATGATTTCTTACAGAACATGCTGACTAGGCTAACTCAGGGTTTACAGATCCAGCTGCTGTCTCTATGGCAGATCTCTGTTCAGAACTTCTGGTGATATCCTTTAAAAACCCCACCGCTTTCATGAAATATTTCTTTAAACTGTATGTATGTATATGTTTATTTTTATAGCGCCACTTCGGGACGCAGCGCTGTACAGTATTAAAATACAATACATAGATAGTTCAGTACATAAATATATAACTTATATAAATACGGTGAAACTGTGGAACTGTCTTCCAGCAGATGTGGTAATGGCAAGTTCATTGAATAGCTTTAAAAAAGGCCTGGATAAGTTTCTAAAACTAAAAAATATTGAGAATTACAGGTATTAATGCATATATATCTGGTTGATCCAGGGATACTTTCCGATTGCTGTTTGGAGTCAGGAAGGAATTTCCCCCCACTTTTTAGCTGGGGTTTTTTGCCTTATGCCTTCCTCTGGATCAACTGTTAGGTAGGGTTAAAAAAAAAATAAAAGAGGGTGAATAGGTTGGACTTTATGGACGTATGTCTTTATTCAACCTTAATTGCAATGTTACTATGTAAATAGAAGTGCTAGGGCTTTGCCACAAGAGGTAATGAGGTCCCCGCCCCATAGAGCTTACAATCTAGTTAGGTGGGTAACACACAGATACAATGGAATGGGTATAAGTGCTGGAGTGAGATGTATGCAGTGCAAATAAAACAATCACTGAACTGAATTACAGAAAAACTGAATCTACATATTCTTTTGCTGCTAACAGGAAAAATGAAATAACTAAATTTGTACATTTTACCATCAAAATTGAGACACATGTTGTTTTACTGGTGGTAAATCTCATCAGTAGAGCATGGCTATTAAACTAATGGCTCTAAAAACCATGATGCATAATTTTTAACCCAAACCATAAAATGATGTCATCCAGTGGTCCGTCCTGGACAATGTCACATTTTTATACACACCCAGGGGGCAATTTTTTTGCAAAACCTCTGCTTTTTCAGCTCTCCAACTGGCAGAATTTAGGGGGTTGGGGGAAAAAAGAGCCTTCTGTCAAAGGCCATGTCCGCCCTACAGATTATAATGTATACTTTTATACTTTTGATACTTTTTTTAGGTCAAAAAGTGATCAGGTTTGTCTTCCTCTACCATCGATAATTCATATACAAACAGATATTTGCTGCTTTACTCATAAATGGTCTTTTCCTGTCCGAATCATGGATGGTCTGATCAATATATCAGACTGGGGATCGATTGGATATGAATTATCTGCTTGTGTGTACCAGGCTTAACTTTTTTATTGATGCTTTTCTTACAATCTGTTGCTATATAAAATGGCAAACGGTTATTGTGTCAAATAATTTTACCATCAAACGCTGAAAAAATAATTTGTGTCCTGGCAGCCCTGACAGGATTTTTGTGTGTGTGTGTGTGTGAATTGACAGCTTTGTCTAGTAACAGTGCAATTTGTTTAAAGGGGCTTCAGCCCCAGGAGTCCATATAAAAATGTCAAGAATAACAAAGCGTTTTAATGTTGTTCTGTGTCAGGAAAATAATGGACATGAGCTCATAAAAAATATGAAGTTACAAAATGATTGTGCAGCTTACACAATTCACTTTCCCCCAAAATCCTCTTATAATAGAACAGAATGGCGATTGCAAAGAATTCTACTTATTTTGTACTCTGTGTACTCTCTATTTATAGTATTACAAAGGTAAAATATTTCTTGTCGTTTTTGCATGATTTTCTTTTTAAAGGGCATGTCCACCCGCAAAACTAAAATTTGATTTTACTTTTGTGATATAATTCTACAACTGGAATCCATTGTAAGATCTTTTAGTATAAACCCAAGCCATCATCATTAGGAACCAGCAGGTTACATTAAAGGAGATCTATAGTGCTTTTATAAACTCGTTTAAAAGTGTAGCCCCTAAGGTATAAAGCTCAAAGTACAGAATAGAATATCTCACTGCATGCAGAAAAAGCCTGAAATCTGCAAATTAATCTACACGGTTTACAAGAGTATACTGAATATATATTGATACGGCATATCATCAAATATGGTATAACCAGTGTGCAAAGTGCCCATGAGACCTCAATGTGCACAGCTTAAGTGAACTAAGACTGTGTACACACCCAATCATCCAAAATCATCAGGAAAATAGATTGGATGTGACAGACATATTTGACCAATTGCATGGTTTAACTGGCCTACACATTCTGCTTTCATCTTTGAATAATGTGGCATTTCTATACGGTTTCTAAAATCATTATAGCAAGTTCTTAACATACTTTATCAAGGCTCAATCTTTCAAATTATAATTAGAGGAAGGGTCAATGTCCTTCTCCCAAATGGAAAAAGAGAAGCTCTTAAATGAGAGTGGGGACAAAGAGTAAATGACTGGTTTGACTTCTCCAGAGAAAACAGTTTTTTTTTAACTTTGATCTGCTTGGTTTTCTGTAAGAACTGATACAGTCTATTCCAACATAATTGTACTTATTTCTATTTACCCACTGTGTAATGTCCACTTAGAAAGACATTTAACCCGTAAAACTTTTTTCAGTGGAAAAAAAACGCCTCATTATTTTAATTATTTATCTTCCTTTTTGATTTCATGCCCTTTGCTATGCTTTGCTGTGGTCATTAGTGAGCTTCCGTTTCAGGTTCTACAATGGTTCTTCTTCCCAGGATGCACCAGTTCCTTGGCAGTGATTTCTACTGATTAGTTGTAAGATGGGTCAAACCTCCTCAGATTTCTACTGAGCAACTGAACTAACCCTGTGACCACACCAGACTACAAAAGGGGAATAGGTACGTTCATTTATGTACAGATAAATTGCTGGATAGGCAGATTATGGTCATTGAGATGAGAAAATACTGTTTTTTTTTATATGAATCATGTGTATTTGTTTTGAACTTCCCCTTTTAATTTTTAAATTTTGCTATGGTTACTTATCCTAGAAACATGGGGTCAAAAGCCCATGGGCCAGTGAAAATGTATTAGTGGTGACAGTCTTTTTCTCTATGCCCTTCTTTCGTGTAAATTATCAGCTGATCCACAAAGAGCTTTAAGGCAACAATGCATTAACACATGACCGTTACATTGATTTATGAAGTATCATCATGCAAAAAAAACAAACTACTGGTCCACCATTTTAAATTTAGACAAGAATAGAAAACACAGAAGCTCTACACATTTATGATAGATCCAAGAAACCAACATGGCAATGCAGTAATTGCCACAAATGTTCATTTAGTTTTATAATGCATCACCCCTCAAGCTTTCTGTTTAGGTATAATTGATGTTCACATACTCAAGATAATTTGGTTTCTTTAGTATTGCATCTCCTGACTTTTTTTTTGCCTTGAAAAATGTTTTCCCTAAACCATGAATAAAATAAAGCCATTGAGTTAATTCTTTGTTAGACCAGCCATTCTATTTTGTTGGTAATATACAGAACTGAAACATGCAACACATTTGCTTTAGTGCACCTACAGACAAGAAGAAATTCTTGGCCAGTTTGGGACATCAGTTAACCAGCCTACCGCGTGACTACAGCCCCTGCAATGGCGCGTGGGAGGGGTGTGTGTGTTTGACACATATAGGATCAGCAGGCCACAAAACTTGCAGGGGGGCGCCAGACCCTGCAGTTTTGCTAGTGTATCCAGCAAATACGTGGGTATATTTTTGTTTTTGGGACAAACTTATAATAATTGGGGTCCAGGGCATTATCACCTTGTGTGATAGAGTTTCTGGTAATGTATTTTTTTTTCTCCTTCTTAAGATAAATACTAATACCACTGCAAACAATGGAAAAAAAGACCCCCACTAATGATTGCACGATAACAGTACTGATCCAAACGTGATCAATAGGGTAAAATAACTTGTAAGATCAGCCATACAGCATCTGACCACTGTACAATATCAGAATATCCCAATATCGTAGTATCGGAATTGCTGTGTTTATGGGCCTCTTTAGTTTAGTCCAAACTCTAAAAACCCAGTTTTCTATTTTTATTTTTGTCACTTTTGCAATCAAGAAAAGATGCCCCAATCTAAGGCGTCACTTCACACAAATATAGACTGGGAAGTTATTAGTTAGCACAGCTCCAGTTATGTACACTTGTCCTAGTTTTACCCAGGATAATTGATTGCTGCACCCCGCAATGCTGTTATTTACTGTTGTTGTTTGATTTCTCCAGCAGGGAATGTGAACATTTAGTGGTCAAACCTTTTTTTTTTTTTCCAGGAAAGAAGAAACATTTTGTGTTCTTGTTCATACATGAAAGTGAACATTAAATATACAAACCACTTGCTATCAATCTAGCACCTAATATTGTGGCCGTTGAGCAAGGGGCGTGTAAGAAAACGTTAATGCTTCAATTACAGGAATCGTGCAGCAGTAACTCAGCAAAGCTCAGCTATGACGCTGGAGGATAGGACTTAAGGAAAGAAAGTTTTTGAATTGACCAGCTAATGGTTTAAAATATATAATCTATGGGATCTTTCATTTGAACTGCTAGGGAAGGAAATTATTTACCAATTTTAATTACAATTGAAGCAAGAAAATAAAAGGGCAGGTTCCCTGTACTTCTTGCCTTCCTATTGGTCAGGCCCCCAGACTGAGGGAGTGGGCTGGGCCAGAGTGGTACATCAAGCACAATTTCAATACGGAGTTACAAAAAAAGTAAGTAAACCCAGAGGTGAGGGCTTAAGGTGCCAAAGTCCTCTATACATTACATTCAGATGCTATCGCAAGTTTTCTTACCGTTTCACCCATTCTATTTGGGACCAGACGGGAAACGTTGCAGAAATGTCAGAAGGTAAGAACCATTGTCAGGAAAGGGCACTAATTAGACATTAGATTGATTACACATCCATCTATGGACAAATGTCTAATAATAGACAAATGAGCGTTTCGGCTAATAATCGCCCCATATATGGACACTTTAATGCCCAAAACGGTCGTTCATTCAGAGATCGTTGCCCGATCCACCAGGCAGATCTCTGAACAAGCGGCCATTTCAGCCGATAAAGTGCCCATACATGGGCTGATTGTCAGCTGTAATGGCTGTTCATACACATCGTGTGTCGCAGGTCAGCACCCACGATCGCACTTGTGTACGAACCTTAACTGTCTGCCTAGTGTATGGCCAGCATTAGCAGTTTAGGTCCTCACCCTAGGAACTTTTATGGGTATGAGGGAGTATATTTGACCTTTAGGTTTTCCTACAATTAACCTACTATATCCCATCTCCTACATATATAGTATTATATAGATTGGATGTATTGCTGAGACATAGTTGGTTAAAGGACATGCCCACCCCCCAAATAAAAATGGCAGCTATATGTCACGCAAAATCACCACAAACATATGGCGTTTAAAGTCACACTATCCCTTTGTAAATGGTACTGTAATGTCACTCAGCCAGGCCCCCAGCTCCATCCATAGTTCGGCAGTCCAGAACAGCGGTACGGCAACCCTTAAACTAAAGCCTTCCAAGCAGTAGATTTGAAACACTGAATTACTTTCAGTTCTTGCCTATCTGTGTCTTCTACATCACTAGGAAAGCCCCATATTTAAAGAATATCTTCATCATCTTTAACATTAAAAGCTTTCCCCCATTCATTACATGTAAAATAAATATGAACCTGGGTCTTTAAAGGGAATGTCCACCCCCCAAGCTAAAATTCGTATATGCAAAGGGAATGTCCACCCCCACCACAAACCTTGACCTTGCAAGGTTTAGCCATTTCTGGGAGGCTTGTGCATCATACTCATTTCCTCGTCTGTCTTCTGCCAATCACTGCCACCGCTGCCAGTCCAGTCCCTTCTGTTGCTGCCAGGCACAGAAAAGGTACGGAGAAGCAGCAGAAGACAGCCGAGGGAACAAGGGCTGGTAAGTGTACTTACAAACCTCACAGAAACATTTTAACCTTGTCAAGATTTGTGGGGGTGATTAGCCTATATACAAATTTTAATTTGGGGGGGTGGACATTCCCTTTAAAGAAATACAGGAAATAGCATTAACATTATAATGAGGTAACATCAGCCACTTATTATTTTGGGTGAATTACATGGTTAATATTCTCACTTATAATATCATCCTACTAGCTCCAAGCACCCCCTGTAATCCCCTTCCAACCAACGCAGCTACTCCTCCCCTCAAAATAATCCTGCTCATGGCTGAGGCCTTCTTGGCATACATAGTAAGCATGACCGTGAACCTAATGACTGCATATTCAGCATTTATTTGTTGTGGTGTTCTTTAATCATCTATACACATATTATCAATAACAGAGCTAAGATACGGACACATTTAATCTGCTTAGGTAGAGTCTGAGTGGATCACCTAAAAAATGGAGCTTGGTAAACAGTTGAGCAAACTGAGAGCTATTTTTTAGGAACAGCTTATGAGCCTAGTACACACTGTAAACTTTTGTACCAATCTTTCAAACTGAGTGACTACCGATCACTATCTGATTGCCGACATTGCAGTCCACCTTCCGGCACAAGCAATCAAGAGTCCCATTGAAAACTGCATGACTGACAGAAATTTACCGACACGCCCATTTGAAGTTTCTTTCAACCCAATCTTCTAAAATTTCATGGCAAGTGGCCGATAGTGCCGATGTGATGCTTGGGTATATACAGTGGGAACAGCTACAGTATGTTCACACTGTTTATAAACAGGTACCGCTGGAAGCCGGACGAAGAGAAACATCCCTCCTAGACTGTTTTATTTATCTTTCTTATAAGGCAGCAAACCTATTATTCTTCACTCTGCAGTAGTATGGGGCTCAATGGGAGATATAAGACACTAACTGCTGTAAAACATAAATGACAGTGGAGACGAGAAGCGTCGAGGTAACTACAGACACCCGTGTGAAGTTATGCAACTGTGATGTGCAAACCTCTCCACCTCCTTTACCATTCTGAAATGTATCAAAGCACCAGGCAAGGGAAAGAGAGACTAAAAGTGTGGGTATGTGTGTGTGTACACTTATTATTTTGCACTGTAACCAAATTATACCACTAAGGGCTATGTGCCACTAACAGGATTGCGATCCGATCGCATTTCTGATTCGCATTGCCAATGCAATACAATAATAGTGACCCCACTATGTGCGCCATCCGATCCGTAATCAAAACGCATGCGTGCACGACTTTTTGTGCATATCACATGCGTTCCAATAAAACAGATATGTATTGATCACTTCACACACATTACTGGGTCTTCTGGCCCCTGACAATAGTTCACAAACATTCAATGTCCTTAGTCCATGAGTCAAAGAACTGGCTTCTGGCAGATTATCAAAAAAAAATGGTTCTGAGCTTTGTATGTAATAATGCATGTAGAATGGTCACAGCAGTGATGGAATTTGATCACACCAATGATTAGAGGGGGAGAGAGGAAGACTGAGAGGGTGTGATATCTGCCTGAGCATATGCGATAGAGTAAGGGTTGTAACTACCAGGCAGAGCCGGTACCTTGCTAATCAATTCAGGGTGTACTTACTACAAGTTCCCCCTGATCAGCAGCTGCCAAATATCACATTACAGCAAATCTACTAGCAACTGGATCCAGAAAATGTTTTTTGCACATGGGAATTATTAGGGGTGGGGAGAACTACAACAAAATGACTGTAACCCTTCCATTGCTGCAGAGTTTGCAGGTTGATTTTTTACTTCCGCCTGGATATTTAAAGAATTTTTGCTTGAAATAACCCAGCTGAGAGATAGCTACCCAGGCAGAGCTCCACACTACGCGTTTGTCTCTGGACCTGCCTAATCTCATTCACAGGCAGTGATAACGCGAGCTGCAAACAAGCTCAATTATGGGAAAATAACCAGAAAATATTGGCAGTGCAATAGGTATAATTGCTTTGCAAATACAGCTATATATACCTGTTATGTTTATTATTATTAATAATAATAAGAGTTGCAGATACAGATACATACCTATAATGTTTATTATTATTATTAATAATAATAACAGTTGCAGATACAGATACATACCTATAATGTTTATTATTAATAATAATAACAACTGAGTTGCAGACACAGATATATACCTATAATGTTTAATAGGTTATTAGTCTATCTACTGCTTACACACCACAACAAAAGAATTCAATTTACCGGGACTGAATTCCAGAGAAGCTATGCTATTGTATGGAGGATCCTGCCTTTATAAGTAAACACAACAGAAGGTATAAGGTCTTGTGGTCTGGCAGCATTTTAATTACAAAATAAATGAATCGTTGATATCTGAATCTATGTAAAACCCACTTGTTTTAATTTTCAGAGAGAGATGATACAAATAGATGTAGGAATATCCACTAGACAGAACACAGCTCTATGGACAGCAGGAACAATAACATCTTATTTCCCTTAAGGATACTCAACTTTGCAGGAAATAGGATATTAATCCTTTCATTGCCAGAACACTGGCAATTCATTCAACACTTTGATAGTATTGTGCAATCTCTGCAGTCACACAAGGGGTTAACGCATCACCCCTAAAGTTCTTAGAACCTGGGAGAAGATTTAACATGGAAACAGAATACAGGGCAGAGGATCCTATATTAATGTTATGGAGTGGGAAAAAAAGGATAAGGTGGCAAACATGAACTAAATATGAATGACCCCATTCTTTGCATTCCAAGTGATGCAGAACTACAAGACTAGTCTTCTGCCAGGCAGCATGATTAATGGTACTATGTTCCACTACAGCTGGAGCACATAAGGCTAACTTTACAGCCTGAAAGTGAAGATTATTGTCCAGATATTGACATGTGTCCAGCCCTGCCCAATTCCAGGGACAACACAATGGAGACCCCCATATATTGCATGCATCATTCAGTGTAAACCCACTTCCCCTCCCACAAAAAACACAAAAGTTCTCTCACCCCTGCCTGTGATATCCTCCCCCTGCAATGACCAGGAGCTGTGCATCCAGTGGACGTGCATGTGTTAGCAGCACAGGACAGTCCTGATCTCCCAATATGCCTGAGTGGGAGAGGTGACTGGCTCACTCCCCCTCTCTCCCTCCTCTTCCCAGTGCTGCTACTGACATACTCCTGCCAAAGCTCCTGCTGCAGCTCAACCCAGACTATGGTTACCAAGGAAACCCATACACCCGCCCCATCCCACCATACACAGCCTGTACTTGATTGACAATGCTCTCCGCCTATGATCCAAGTGGGACCTTAACCTGTTCATGCTGTTGCCATACTCTGGTGGCAGGTTATATGGTTATTTTAGGTTCCTGGTGTCTATTTATACATACTGTACTTATACTGTACATACTATACAAAGGAATGAGAATATTCATTCATTATTGGCAAATAACAGAAAATACACAGTGCTTGCTTGACATCTGAATAAGGCTGCAGCCATGGACGATAACGCGTGGGAAAAGCGAAATCGTGATGCAGTAACCCACACTGTAATGCTCACAATAATAACGGGTCCAGAAGCGTCCAAAATCGTGCAAAAGTCGCGCCAGTGTGGCCTGGCCCCTAAAGCCATTTCTAACAATACACATTTCGCTAAAATAGGCGTAAACCCCACACTAACCGGTGTAATATTGGGGGACTGCGCCATTTCCAAATGTTTTTACAACTAGCGCTCCCAATACAATACATCATTAGATATATTTCACACACATTACAGAGCATTGTATGGGCCCGTAAAGGGAGTGCAATACTGGACTCCCAAATACAATATAATTTCATTATAGGCAAAATGGGAGCCTGTGTCAATGTCCCCTTTCAGCTGTGTGCACACAATCCTGCAGGCCTGAGCACACATTATCATAGGTCACCCACAAAATCCAGATAAGAACAGGTAACGCAGCATGTAGCGCACACAATTTGAGATCTTCGCACGTCCTGTATAAATAATAAGGGGAGCCATTTGTCTGGGTGCGATCAATGTTTTTCTCCAAATGTTTTAGTTACTTTCATCTACATTGATAAAGCCCTCGGACAAATGAATTGTATGTTTTGAACATATCTATGATAAATTGGATCAATCATGGTAGATACTATCTATGGCATTTATTATACACAACAAATGTTCGGTCTGCATCTTAATCAGACTGTAGCATACCAAATCAATCATGTGGATTACCATATTAAAATCAATGTAACGCATTTCTAGTGCTGTAGCCTCCAGGCTTACTGGGGTGTGTGTGTGTGTATGTGGCCTATAGCTATCCATGTCTTTAAACAAGTCTCTATTGCATGAATGAATGATATTTTTTATTTTATTTGCATCTCCATATTACCATTTCATACAATATATAATATGTATATATATATATGTAAGGAATTCTGTTAGTCCTTCTGTGGACTAATTCTGAGGATGAGAGCCTACAGGTTGCTCTGTGTGAAATGAACTCTTATTTTATAGCGCAGTAACACCCAATGCACCACATATATGTACGATTACAAATGAACAATTTCTCAGGTATCGTGCCCATATACTAGGAACTAACATTCCAACATTCTCCCGGCGTTCGCACAGCATCAGTAAAAGATGTGGGAATGCCAGCAAACACTCACTCACTTAAATGTTTAGGTAGTGTTATGCCAGCATTAGGCGCATCACTAGATGAACTATAAAAAAAATTTCCGGAGACAGACCCATTTTGAAGGACCTGTCCTACTGTCCTGGATTGCTGAGGCTTGTCCCATAATGGGCGAGGCTTGGGTGGTCTGGTAGAATGGTCATGGGGACATTGGGGCTTATTCAGGGATGCTGTATTCTTATGGCAAGGCCACATCCACACGAGTCTCACGTTTTCAATCACGTTTTTCCATCCGGTAGCACACTGTATACGCTGCAATCCGTTTCCGATGTGCGCGGGATTACAATTTTTGTGCAGATTGCATGCGCACAGATAGCAGATCATTGGCACAATTGCAGTGCAAATGCATTGCTTTTCACGTGCATTACCGTGTGCTGATAGTGATGCCACAGTCAGAAGCTGGGTACACACTTGCACGATCTTTAAAAAAAATGACAGAATCTGCACAATCACGCTACTCATGGTCCTGAGTGTTCTCCCTATATAAAGCATATGGAGAATGCACGGGACTGCAGATTTTCCTCATCTGCAGCCGATTTCCTTTGATGTTTCGGCCCTTTATCGTTAGTGTGTGTACCCACCTTTAAAAGGGCAATGTTAACCAACCCCCTCAAACCTAGCTTTAGCATTACTAATATGTTCCAAAGATGCCCCTGAAGTCCCTCACCACCTAGACAGCCTGCCCTGACAGGTCTCTACTTCCTGGTCGCAGCCAGGCACATCTTAGGAATATATTAGTAATGCGAAAGCGAAAGTTTATAGCTAAACTTTATTTTTGACTAGACATGTCCTTTAATCTGCAGTACCCAATCAGATTATCAAATGTTTTTTTAACTGTAGTAGACCGGTAGAAAGGTAACTTCTGATTGGTTGAGGCAAATAAAAAGCTCATTTACATTTGTGCACCTCTTATTGAATAAGCCTGATCGTTTTTTCGAGGTAGGACATGGATAGTTCCTATTCCTTCATCATTACCTGTAAATATTATAATTGCTTTGTGTGTTACATCATTTGGCTTACAAAGGTCTGAGCATAGAGACAGAAACATTGCTTATTTTGAACTATGCAGCAAAGAGTTAATTTAAAGAAAAAGATCCATTGTTGTTGCACTGAATTGATATGGTTAATGTATGGGAATCTAGTGGAAGCACCTGGTCTATGAAGTGAGAGAGACTCCACTTAGACACGATCAATACTTCCAATTTACTAACCATCACATGCAATGCAAATATGGTCAGGCCTGTCACTCTTCATGTGTTTTTATCCTTCACTTCTTGGCTACTGTACATTTACCATGAAACTTCTTATAGGAAATTGAAATCTTTATGAGACTGCAGTCAGCTCAGATCAAGTGAACTGTCACTGCCTTTTAACCTTATTACTTGAAGTCAGTTTGGCATTGCATAATACCCCTTCCATATACAGTATGTATCCTTACTTGGCTTATAGTCATCGTACTTATTGAAGAGTGGATGGATAAGTTCAGTCTCCTTAATGGCGCTTTGTTCCTTCGAAAATGACAGGGATTGCAACTCAAGCAGACACCAACACGCACGGAACACAAATGTGTGCAATCAAAGCATGGCCTCAGGCTTTGTATCAGTTTTCAATCAAGCCAAACCCTGATTTAACTCAGCCATTGGTTTGATCCAGCCTAACCAAGACTATAGGACCTATCTCGGACAGCCCCCCATGTGGGTATTAGAGTCTTGGAGGGGGTCTGGGGGCTAAGAGGGCCTGCCAATCTCCCTAAGGGTACCAAGGTCAGCGTTTTTTAAACAGCTGATCACATGTATGTAAGAAAGTGCCCACAATCCACTGTTCTAAACTACTGCCAGTCCAGTACCAGTGCTTTAATGGTAAGAATTGGTAACCTGTAAATATTCATAACAAAAGGTTTGAATCTTATGAACGTTATGTGTTTATTGAACCTTGACATTTATGTTTTTGTGATTGTTACTATTAACTCAGTTCACAGCATTCTCATTGAAGAATTCTCAGCTAAAGGAGAGAAGAGGCTTGTATGCTGAATGAGAAGGCAGGCGAAATAATTGGGTGGCCTTGCAGTATTGGTACACAGTACATGCTTTTAACAACCAGATTATTGAACCATACATACTGTAAGTACTCTAGGTCTGAAACTCTCGCTAAGACCACACTGTAAATCGCTTCCGCAGGAGCGTGTTGGCGCGTGCTTGCGATTGCCCGATGCAATCGGAGTGCATGTGATTGCGCAAAAAATGTGGATCGCATGCGTTCCGATTTACAGATCGCACACACAGCGTTCCCTAGTGCACATCAACTGGGCCACACTAGTGTACTCTTTAAAAAGCGCAATCAGATTGCGCTTAAAAACGCATCAGTGTGGCCTAGCCTTAAAACAATGTAATTTGTAGACACCAAGTGGAATTTCCCAATATAGGATGAGAACATTTCAGATTCTGTCTGTCATCTGTCAGAGATTGGCACTTTGTGTGCCCAGCTTAACTGCAGTAAAAATCTAAAAACTCTACTACAGTGGTTTTCTGGGAGGAGGCTATATCTGCCATAGGAGAAATAAGAAGATGGGTCCCCCCCAGTTGCAGGATCTGCTCCCCTGGTAGTTACACTCCTGATGCAACTGATCATTTGGCCTAGTGAATTCAATCAATCAATCAAAATTTACCAACGTGTAAAATACATTTTTTTAAAAATCAGGCTGAAAAATATGTTTTGACCCAACCATCCAAAATATTGTAACTGGAGGGCCTAGCCTCATAGCACTGGCAAATGTTTGCACCTCATATTAATTCAAACCTATAGGATTTTCAGCTTGTGCTACAATATGCTGGTGGAATTCCATCAAATTATTTCAGAATCTAGTGCATTTTCAAGGCTAAACTACCCGTTCCATAATGCGGTATATAAATGATCACGGATGCTGAATATTTCATTCTATTCTGGATAGCAATAAAATTATTCCAGGAAAAAACTATAATCAAAATTCAATGATTTCCTATTGTAAATGTACGGTCTGATTTTACCATAGGGGCAACTCCTAAGGGAGCCCCCAAACCATAGGCTTAGATTTGTATGGAGCCTTTAACCATCTTTTGAAAAGAAGCCTCCAAAGGGTCACTAAACACAAAAAAAATGATTTGTTTTGTTGTAAAAAGTATAATAAAAAGGAGCAATTGCTGTAGTTGAACAGAGATCCCCCCTCTCCTCCAAAACAAACCCCTTTTGCAACAGTGCCCTATCTCTAACATAGCTGCACATGCGCCCTAGTTAGAGTGGGGGTTGGAAGGGAGCGGGGAGAGCAACAGCCAGGAGGCCCAGGAGCCAAGGGGGCCCCATCTTCTTATTTTTCCTATGACAGATATAGCATCCTCACAGTAAAACAATTGTGGATGAAGCATTGATAGGGGCCCCACCATGGTTTTGCAGGGGGGGCCCAGTGATTCCTAGTTACGCCGGGAGGCCGGGGGGAGGGGGAGCGGCTACAGAAAATAAGAAAAGAGGAACAATTGATTCTCCTTTTCTTAAAAAAGAAACTTTCCCAATTCCACTCTCATTCCTTTTTCATCATCCCTATCGATGTAAAATAACCTTTGCCCAGCCAATTCATCCAAAAATCTAATGGGAGTAAATGCTCGTACCGACATTGTTACCTGATCTATCACGTTGAATCACAGAATGTCAAGGAGGGATCCTATTGTCCCTTCTCCATTGAAATAGAGCAATGTCCAATTTCTTTGATTGTTCCAAATACAACTGCCTTTACCTCATATAGATTTACAATTTATATTATAATATTCATTATAATCCATCTCCTTCCTTTAGAGGTTTTTTTTAGACGTTGCCTTGCCCTGCAACCCCCCAGACCCCTTTATGAAACCTGCCCCCTATCCACCTTTATTCTTAGATTTCTAACAAATTTTACCTAAATCCCCCAGATTACAAGCACAGATTTTATAAAATAATAACATTCTGTTAGCACCTTCAACCAGCCACGAAACTGCAGGACCACCCCCCCCCCCCCAGGATTGGTGGTCAGGCCCCTGTTACCCACCCCTCCCCTTTACAGCGGCTCCAGCTATGCCAGCTGTTAAAAAGTCCAGTACTGACCCGGCAGAACTTTTAAACAGCCGATCATGAGTATCTTTACTGCATACGAGTGATTAGCTGTTTAAAAACAGCTGATAACGGACCCTCTGAGAATTTGCCCCGCCCCCGTTGCAGGCCACTGCCATCCACCCTATTTCAAACATATTAGTGTGCCAATTATACGGATACTATTATAGTTTGGTCCCATAGGAGGGGTGGGTTATAGCTTTATTCATGTTTAAATTATAGATCCCAAGTCAAATTTTGCCAATGTTTGAGGACTGAATTTTTTTTTTTGCCAATGTTTGCAGATCCCATAATTTTTCTAAAGCAAGTCCTGAACAGATTTACGCGTAGTTTATATTTATTTTGTACTAATAATTAAGTGGTATATTGATCCGTGTGTTGGGCAGAAAAAAAGTGTACCTATGACAGCTATCCTAAAGAATGATTATCCTCAACTCCCCTCGCTCCTCTTCTTCCATAGCTGAATAGTACCCAAGGGGTCCTCACCGCTGGGTACTTAACCTAACAGCTGTACTTACTTACATTACATTAAGTTTCCTCTGTGTTCTAGTCCTCCTCCGCAGTCCACAATGTAGTCAATGGTAAGACATGTTCTGCAAAGAAATGTGTCTTCCCATTGGCTACATCGTGGAATGTCACTGAAATGGCAGAGGGGTGGAACGGAACGGAGCACAGAGGGAAACTACTACAGAGAGGGCAAGTATTACAGCTGTTAGGTAAAAGCCCAGGGGTGAAGACACACCCTGGGTACTATTCAGCTATGGAATGGGGTGAGTATAAATGGCCTTCAATTGCATTCCTCTAAAATATACCTATTTGCGGTTACCACTGCTGTGTTTATGCGCTGTTTGAATTCATTGCCATGTCTCTTCAGTCAGCTACAAATATTAAATGACATTTTTAGACTGCTTATAGATAGGTTACTTCTAAAGACTAAATCAGCATATGACTCATGTGCTCAGGAATCAGCAGCAACAAGATGCCTGAACTTCAGACACAACAAGATGTTTCATATGAACTCCATATTAGGTTACCTGTGCTGGGATAATGAATTATTTAAAACTTGCTGTGAGATTTGTGGAATTTGATTTTTTTTAAACCTGGGAATGTGCTATATACAAAGATGAATAAGTAGTGTTCCTATGCTGTAGATGATTTCAATTTCTCTGACATTGAGGTTCCTATCCTTTTTTCAAGCTTTTCTGATAGAACTTTAAATGGACTTCTGGAAGGCCTATGGTTAGGTAGGGTGTTTGATCTACAGAGTTTACCCATCATTCTATTCATTAATTAAACCAATGAGAGCTTTAATATTGTTTGCGGTGATGATGCATCTTCTACTATAGGTATTTATTGCTTTATATAGCACAGAATTTATTCTGCAACTCCTTACACTTTTTTCATTCATTTGCAGCTTTATGGTGAATTTTTGATCCATGCAGTTTGAATGAGCTTGGGAGCCTGTTGATGATACCCCCTGAACAAGGTGTGTAGAGCCACCTTTACAAGGACAGTGGGGGCCATGATTATGGAAAACTGGCATGTTATGGTTAATGTTGAAACACATCAACTAGACATACTAGCTGGCACAATCTCCATATTCATTTGATAGGTTCCCAATGGTGTAGTATTCAGCCGGAAAAGCCATGATGACAGTTTTTTGGTATGCAACAAGCGTCAGCCAATACATAAGTTCATGCTTCTTGGCAATGCAAGGTCCCACAAATCCTTTACATTTTTCCAATGAGAATAACCTTAACCAAGGGGGATGATGGGTTTGCTCAAGGATCAACATGAAACTTTCTTATCGTGCAATATGATATTATGATGCAACAATCATGAATCTGACAGAAAGTCCCATGGTCTGCAAGAGAGAGACGTGCAAAAGTTTACCCCTGATATCAATCTACAGCAACCAATCAGATGTTATCTAATTGCAGTAACAAGCTCAGATCTGATTGCTTTTTGCCAATTAATAGCACTGGGCCATTGCTTTCACATCTTAGCCTCCTGGGCTGGGTACACACAGGGCTATTATTTGTCCTGTCCCGACTGCCATGGCCGACAGTGCACACAACCGACCATACGGTCCCATAGGGAACCACACGATTGGCTGTGATTTACTAAGTGAACCGATCGCCCCTTCGTCCAAACAGAGCTTGGTCGCGCCAGCCACCCCACACCATCAGATATTTTCGATCGACCGATCCACGGCACTATCAGCCGGTCGGAAATATCTGCTGGTGTGTAATCTCTCTTGCAGACCAACAGACATCCTGTTAGTTGCAGGGAGAAGAAGACAGATTGTTTATTTTTCTATGCTTGTTACAGGTGCAAATTACATTAGAGTTTGTGGTTCACACCATCGTTATACCGGTACCAGAACAATATGCAAGCAAGTGACAAGTGACTATTGGTACAATTGTGTGGGCTCAATCACAGTGTATGAGGACATTTCACACCTGTCTACAAGCCATAAACACATACACATTCACCTGGCACTTGACATCAGTGCAATTTTCTGATGATCTCAGAAGCTCAGCAAGCTGCTAGCAAGGAGAGTGTAAAAATAATTATCATATTAATATCTGAAGAGATAATTAAGGTAACTTTGTGCAAGCAGAAAGGGATAATCTGGGCACCTTTAAAGGGCATCTATAGTGGGAAAATGAACTTTTTTTTCTTTCTTTCCATGTGTTCTATAATTCCCCACAACCCCCAGAGTGTCATCACTTTGTTCAGATTCCCTCTTTGTCCTGAGATACACAAGTTAGAAGAATACGTGATTGCATTCCTCTACTCCTACTTGGACTGTCAATCAAATCCCTGTGACGTGATCCCCCCTCCCTGCTCTGTAATAAACATAGAGATAACAGCATTAGCAGGGGGAGGGAGGTAGCTTTCATGGTAGATATAAGGCTGCACTTGACCCCCCTTCTTGATAGACTTCACTGACTGATGATGGGTCACAAAGTGAGAGATCGTAAACTGTACTGTTCTCCTTCTTCCGTGTCTCCAGGACAGCTTGCTTTCTATTGGCCACTGAGCGTTGGTGTGTTTTTCAGGATGTTGAACTTTTAACTCCTACTGCACATGATAAGCTTGTCGGTTAGCCGGAGTTGAGACATGGAGGAGGTAACAGAGGGGAGGGGGAAGGGGGGAGTGCTGCACACAGATCTGACACCATGGTTAAACAGTCACTGACATAGATAGGATAAGGCAGCACAGAGAACATGAATTTAACTTTGCAAAGGGGCAATGTGTTTTTTTCACTATAGATGCCCTTTAATCCCTTCCAAACTCACCAATCCTTGTCGTACATTATCGGGATATCCCGATTTTGCACTATTGATGGTTCGTGTATGGCCGATTGTAAAAATTTATATTATTGGCCCAATGGAACAAATTTGTACCGCACAATCAAGATTTGTGTATGGGCCCCATTAGACCATAAAATAACAATCGTCCCCGCAACCTGCTCGAGGGCCCATCTTACTGACAATTAGCTGCTTTACACGAAACCTGTTTAACTTTTGTAAGTAAGGTGTAATGAATGAGCCTGCCAAATTTAAGCCGTCTGCCTCCACGGCAAGTTGGAGAATTAGTGATGAGTGATGAGGTGAGTAAGGCTTTGCCTTTTCGAAACGAAACCTGCTAACTTGTAAGTAAGGGCAATGAATGAGCCTGCCAAATTTAAGCCGTCTGCTCAACGGCAAGTTGGAGAATTAGTGATGAGTGAGTGAGTGAGGGCTTTGCCTTTTCGAAACGAAACCTGCTTAACTTTTGTAAGTAAGATGCAATGAATGAGCCTGCCAAATTTAAGCCGTCTGCCTCCACGGCAAGTTGGAGAATTAGTGATGAGTGAGTGAGGGCTTTGCCTTTTCGAAACGAAACCTGCTTAACTTTTGTAAGTAAGGTGCAGTGAATAAGCCTGCCAAATTTAAGCCGTCTGCCTCCACGGCAAGTTGGAGAATTAGTGATGAGTGAGTGAGTGAGGGCTTTGCCTTTTATTAGTATAGATGACCATTTAGTTTGTTGTTTGATGTGACAATTTCAGCAATCAGTGTGTGTTAAACGCAACTTGTGCCCCAGCGAGAATATTCTGAAAGCAAACACTGCTGTTGAGCCTGGGGGAAAATTAAAATATCCTTGTCCTATATAATGACGATACAAAAATACTAAAACAAACAACCTCATTTTTCAAACAGAGAAGCAATGACTAACCAAACGCCCACACGCAATTCTCTTGTCTGTTCGTGTTTTGATTTTATGTAATATTAAACAGCAGGAATAAACACACTGTGCAGCACAGTAAGTAATATCCAACAAAGTGCATTTTAGGGTTAAAACCCTTCTTGGGAAAGTGAATAATAACCAGAGACGGTAAGTCCTTCCTTGTTGTGTCTGCTACATTAAACAGACTATTGTCTTTGCAATAAAAGGGTGTAAAATGAATGGTATAAATGCATGAGTTAGGGGTTTGTGATACATATGGATGGTTGGATGAAGCCCATGGGAAGGCCATGTTGTTAGAACACTGGAGGATGTGTCTTGGGAAGAATCTTATTATTTAGAGTTTGATGTCCCAATATTAATTATAGTTTATTTCCTAGGATTAGTCCTCCTTATTTTTATAACTTGTTTTGAACAATTTAGATAATGTCAAGGTTGAGGGAGTCATTAGCACCAAGTGTTGTAAAAGGAAGGGATAGAGCCAGGGGAAAGGAGCAGGAAGGGATACAGCCAGGGGAAAGGGGGACTCTACTTTGGACTAACAGAGGCTTTATGTTGGATGTCTCTGTGATATTTTATAACAGATGTCATTTTGAATTGTAATAACTCTAATACACATTATGTAATTTTGAAATTCGTATACCGTGATTTGATTGGTAGGAAAAAGTGGTACTTAGATAGACGAGAAATATCTGGTAAGGGTATAAAAGATGAGGAGAAGTGATAAAGCCAGGCGAAAAGGGGGAGGAAGGGATACAGCCAGGGCAAAGGGGGAGGAATGGATACAGCCAAGGCAAAGGGGGAGGAATGGATACAGCCAAGGCAAAGGGGGAGGAAGGGATACAGCCAGGGCAAAGGGGGAGGAAGGGATACAGCCAAGGCAAAGGGGGAGTCTACTTTGGACCAACAGAGGCTTTATGTTGGATGTCTCTGTGATATTTTATAACAGATGTTATTTTGAATTGTAATAACTCTAATACACATTATGTAATTTTGAAATTTGTATACCAAATATAGTTAAAAGTGATTTGATTGGTAGGAAAAAGTGGTACTTAGATGAAAAATATCTGGTAAGGGTATAAAAGATGAGGACCAAGAATTCATCTACGAGCAGAAGTGCGCTTTTGATCCTAAGCAAAGTAAGGGTTTGTTTTTTGGAGTGGGCACCAGGGTAAATGCTGTGTATTTAGTGGGGTATTCAGGGGTGTACCTATCATCAAGCAAACTGAAATGTTGGCTCAGGGCACATCCATGCAGTAGCTGTGTCTGTCTCTCAAACTTGTATGTCCCAATCACTGTGGGGAAAATTGTATTTACCAGCCACTGTGGGAAAACCTGTATTTACCAGTCACTGTGGACAACTTATATGGACCCATCTGTGGGGGCAACTTGTATGGACCAGACACTGTGGACAGCTTATTTGTACCAGCCACTGTGTTACTATGGGCAACTTATATCCACCAGTCAGTGTAGCACTTATTTACCAGTCCTCTGTTGGCACACACCAATAATATATATATATATATATATATTATATATATATATATTTGTGTGTGTGTGTGTGTGTGTGGTGTGTGGGTCAGCCCTCCAGTTTCCCAGACACTGACACTGTTAGGTCAGCCCTCTAGTTCACCAAACACTGCTAGTTCAGGGCCTTCAGTTTATCAGCCACTGCTAGGTCAGTCCTCCAGTTCACCAGGCACTGCTAGATCAGACCTCCAGTTCATCAGCCACAATTAGGTCAGCCCTCCAGTTCACCAGTCACTACTAGATCAGCCCACCAGTTCACCAGTCACTGCTAGATCAGCCCTCCATGTTCACAAGCCACTGCTAGGTCAGCCCTCGTTTTCCAGCCACTGCCAGGTCAGCCCTCCTGTTCAGCAGCCAGTGTTGCTGCAAATTATAAAGGCAATATCCTGGGGGGTATTTGTCAAATACCCGGTCCTGTTTATTGTGTGGAGTATTCATCCAGATCCCCAGGGTGGGGAAGTAATGGGTTCCCCCAGAGCTCAGTGAAAATGGTTCAGAATGGATCAATTGGTAAGCAAAGCCTACCTTAACTCTTGCACTAATCAAATTATGTTAGTATGTGTTTGTTTCATTTGTTGGCTAGCTAACCAAGTCTATTTTTATTTTCAATGTTGTTTATTTCAACCTCTTATAGCCATTTTATCACATTACCCAATAAAATGGAGTTGTACTCTTAAAGGTGTTTTATCTTACCCCATGTTGGTTATTTTGACCATTTAATGCAGGGTTGTACGATAGAAATATTAATATTATTGGGCAATATTTGCTAATTAATAGTTAAGATAACATTTTACTCTATGCCACATAAGGAAAATGGATCAATCAAACTGTAGTGTATGGCCTACTTTTTCAGTAACTAAAGATAAGAGCTGTTGTAAAGTTCCCTAAACTGTATGCCCTTGGTGAGAACAATTTACAGGAGAACTAAAGTCAAATTATACTGTTCATGTACGGAAGCGTTTAATACATTTCGTCTAATCCTCTCATCACAGAATCTTTATGTCAATATTGCTTTTCCTTTTTATTGCTATTTTGTCATGGACTATATTTTTTTGCTCAAGAGTGTAAATATAGAACTGAAAAAGTAATTTCTGTTCTGCTCGGTTCACTTCAGATGGTGCCTATTAAAATTGCTTTAAAGGGGCAATGAAAGGGCATGTCCACCCTTCCAAATAACTTTTGACATAATGTTCTCCTTGCTCCCCCAGCCCCAACCGCTATATTTGTATAGACAGAAAGTGCCCCGATAGTTACTTACCTTCCCTCTTTCCTCCGCCGCACTGCCAGGCCCTCTGCTTGCGCGAAAATGCAAGCAGGGGGCCGGACCGGCAGTCGCGTCTGTGATTGGCTGGGAGGCAGCCAATCACGGACGCGGCTGCCGGTAGTCCTTAACGGCGGAGGAAAGAGGGAAGGTAAGTTACTATCTGGGCACTTTCTGTCTATATAAATATAGCGGTTGGGGCTGGGGGAGCAAGGAGAACATTATGTCAAAAGTTTTTTGAGCTAGGGGGAGGGAGACCAAATAGGGAGGGAGAGGGAAAATGGCTGCAGTGCGCATACCAAAATTCTCCAGGAGGAGAGACAGGAGGCAGAGTCCTATATGGACTCTGCTATCCTCCTGGTGGCCATTTTTTAGGAGGGGAGACTACAGGAGAACCATATGGAGCTGGAAAGTAAGGTAAGGATTAAACTACACATTAGGGCCAGCAGTGGGGGGAATTATAGTTTGGGGGGTGGTCAAAAAAAAAAAAAAAAAAGAACACACACACAAGGTAGGAGACACAACCCACTTTTCTACTAGCAAGTGGCGATATCCTCATTTAACTTTAAGAAAAATATACAGAGGACCATCCAAGTCTGTAAGAAAGAATGTGCAGAAAAAACATAGCACAACATCAAGTGTTACAAAGACCCGTAAGTCGAAATGTTGAATTGTGTTTGTTTGCGAATCTCTCTTTAGTAAATATGGAATATGGGAACACCCTTACAGATTTTTTATATTTTCTTGAAGCTGTATACATACTAGCGATTAGGTGGGCTGCAATACGGAGTGTTAATCTTACACCATACCAGTTGAACTCATTGTTATCCTTATTCAAACATGGCTGCTTCTTGTGCGGGTGACAGATCTCTTGCTCCTCACATCTCTGACATGGATTTGCATATGCCCATCTCAAAGAAGGAGGTAGGGATAATGAGGAATGAGCTCTCCAACTTAAAATGGGTTGTAGGCATTGCGTTTCCTACTTCCATGGAAATTATACGCTGCGCTTTTTAACATTTTTATCTTTCCCCTTTAATTGCTGGTGAAGGGGTAGTCCAAGTCCCTTAGATTCCAAACCTGACAGCATGCATGAGAAACTTTATTGACTTATTCTAGAACAAAGTGAGAGTCGTACACTTTTATTGCCGTGATTTCAATTAGTTTTGTAAAGTTTGCATGAAGTCGCATTGATTTTCCACTTCTGTAACCAAGTTACAAAAAGCTGCAATTAAAAAAAGCAATAAGTCAGTAGCTGCAATGCCCTTCAAAATGCTGCGTGAGGTTCACTAAATGTCACTGATATAGATATTGGCAACAGTGTCACAGATGTAGGCAGGTGTGACCTTCTCTTTCTTTCAAAAAGACAATTCTCTTGTGCTGTTGATGGTGAGAGTTGCAGTTCCGCAACATCCTGGGGAAGAAGTCTCCTTTGCAATAACTGATACACTTTCCATTTTTTTGGGGGGGGGGGGGTTATTATTTAGATTAGATAACCTATAAATACACAAAAAAGCCACAATTGTATATGAATACAAATCATGGCAGTGTTAATGCTGTGCAGGCAGCAATTTTTGGAATGATAAAATAGGAATATGTGGGCCCCCAGGCATCTCAGTAGATGTGCCATAAATACATGAACTCTAACCTTGTCCTACAGTCGCTGGATTCCTAGTTTTAGCAGTGCTGAGAACTAACCACACTACATACAAACACTAGCTGAGGAACAATTGCTTAACCACTGACATTAAATGTAAAGTTGTTTGCTATATGATATTAATTACTCCTCTGCTAGTTAATGCCTGTAGAGCAGACCTTTAATATCCAATTGGGTACTCTGGAAAACAAGGACAGACTGTGGATCTCCTATGACTACACTAATCCCTGGTGGGTTCAAACGAAAAGTTTCTGGATCCTGGAAGGTGATGCCAACCAATTATAGATTAGCATCTCTCTCAAAGAACACATGACTATAGTGATACCATGCAGCTATGGGACAGTAAAATCACACAAATGATTTCAGTTCAGCCTACCCTGAGGGCTGTGGCAGTGGCATGAAGCCATGAAATGTGTAGTAGAGTGAGTAGAGGAAAGGGAGTTGAAATACAAGTCTAATTTTAAAGTGGAACTGTGGTTTATTTATTTTCATTGTTTATTTTGCATAGTTTTGAAGATATTTACATTTTTGTGTGTCATATGGTAGCAGCATCACCAGGTCCACTGCACTTCCTGCTCTGAAACTGTCAGTCAATCTGCCCTGTGTCTCCTCCTCCCTTTTGCATCCCCCCCATGTCCCTCCCATTCATGGACCCCATGGTCCCTCCAGTTGCAGGCCCCCCTTGGCCCATTCCCTTACAGCCCCATGTGGCCCCGCCCACTCACGGGTGTCATGGCCCCAGCCACTTGCGGGTGGCATGGCCCGCCCACCCGTGGACACCTAAGTCCCGCTCACTCGTGGATGCCTAAGCCCCGCCCACTCACGGGTGCGCCCCCCTACAGAAAACTCTGTGGAAACAGCCTTTTCAGGCAGAGTGAGAAAAGGTTGTTTTACATAGTGGGAGAGAAGGGCTGTAGATTCCCTTACCTTCTCTGCAGCTCCTTCACACAGCAAGGAGCGGGAGGGACTTCCTGTCTCCCTCACACACTGAGGGAGTCTGAGGCTGTGCTCACCAGCGGCACTGTGCAGGAGAAGCCTTAGGAATGTCACATATCGGCCTCCCACCCATTAACTTTCTGGTCACTCATTTCTTTATATCTTGGGCTGTGGAGCACATAGAGAGGTGGTTGGTGGCTCGTTTTAAAGGTAGGAAACTTACCTTTCATATAACTCAAACTTGTTTGGAGACCACAGTTCCCCTTTAACATAAACAATGATCCTTTACGTGAAATGTCCAGACCCAACATGAAAATTCATACTTACCTCCCCCACCAAAAACCTTAAGATTGCAAGAGTGACTTACCATACCTTAACCAAATTTGATCCAGAGTTCGTCATCCCCTTCTCCAGTCCCACTACTTCTTCCGCATTTATACTGGCACCGTAGCCAAGCATGTATATGATGAATGACATCATGGCCAATGACAAACTACTGCAGACCGTTTTGTGAGAATTTGTAACAAGTTCATACAACTTAAAAGAAAAAGGATGGCAAACTCGGAATCACAAATTTCCCTTCAGGTAAGTGATAACGGAGTGGTAAGTCATATGGTAAATATAAATTTATATAGTGGACAAGCCAGGGATCGTATGTCTATTTCCCCCAGAGAACTGATTTATAATTAATTTCTACTCCCACCTCCCCGGTTGTCCTCATGCATGAGCATTGAGCTGTCAAATTATTGTTCCTAGAGCATCTGACATGTGCAGCCATGCATATGATACATGCGGTCATACGGGAAGGTGGGTATACGATTTCCTACCTCCCTTTGTAAGCCACTAGCGATCCCCAAATGTTAATTTTCAGGTGTAGTTGCCCTTTAATACACACAATGATTGGTTAGGCCAAAAATAGTAGTTTTCAGCTTCTCCTGACCAACAGATTGCATGTCATTCCATAAATCATCAAGTCCATCAGATCCAGGATTAGGCAGAGACAAGCCCTCGTCTACAACTTCAGATGATTCCCTGTGTAATGAAAACCTGGGGCCTAATGGGGCGGAGACTGGTCAAGCCAGGGTTAGCGACTTAACAGGGTGAGGAGTGGGCATTCTGGGACGGGGCTTCCATTTCCCTCTGTTAGTTAGGATTTCAGCCCTGACTGTGGGACTGGGGCTAATAAATCTTTTTTTGGCACCAGCACTATAGACTTGAAGGAGGCGGAGCTTACCAGTCCCATGGGAAACAACCTACCAAATATGCAATATAAAACTCTCACATGCAATGTCAGTGTTAATAAAAGAACATTACATATAATGCCCTAGATTACAGAGATCTCAAACCTCCAGATTCACCTAGAAAGTAAAAACATCAACACAATGGAAACTTCTCAGATATATGGTTAAAGGCAGAGAATATTTCCTTGCTGCTTTCATTTAATGGATTATTCATTTTAAATAACACACCGTTTAGAGCACAAAGCACTATTTATAGACAGAATAGTGCGAGGCGCTGTTTTCAGAAAATAATTATAATACCAAACAACATGATTCTATACACAGAGAACATTGAATAGTAAATAGAATGTCTTGGGGGAATCATTCATACCTGGTTTACATTAAAGCTTAACATATAAAAATATGTATGATGAACGCCATGGCCAACAAAACACGTTTGATTGATTAATTATGAAAATAGGTTAAGGAAAATGTTTGTTTAATGTTTGTTTTTGTGTCTGTGTCTATTTTCCATAAATAGGATCATTCCTTTCTACCTTTATCACAGAGAAATGGATTCAAAAGGCTCAGTGATGGTCTGTCTGAATCCCTCATATCCACAAGTTTATCACATTAGGGTTACGTCCCACTATCACCCTAGTAAGCTATGTGTCCTGTTCACAACTGTGTTATAGGAACGCTTGCGATAGGCATGAAAAGTCATGCACGCATGAGTTCCAATAACAGATCGGAGCGCAGCGCACACAGTGGGAACACACATATAACATTGCTTTAGCAGTGTGAATCGAGAGCCCAATCGCCTTAAAGTATAGATAGATTTAACACATCAGAGAATGCAGAGAATTAGGAGATAAACTGGGCAATGCACCAAGAGGGGGGGTTAAAGTCACACTGATGTTATATCGGTTAGCGCAATTTTAACACGGCGGCTACATGACTAATGTGAAAGTTAACCATGCTGTAGCAGCAAGCTCTGCCGCACATCAATTTGCCACTTTTTAACATCAGCTAACGGCTGGTGTTAAAGTGCCGATATATTTGATGTCCCGTTGTGATGCAGTAGAGACGCTATTAGCATATAACATAGCAGGCACGATTGCACCAGGTAGCCGATATCGGTTGTCGTGAATTGCCCCCATAGAGTTAGTATTAAATTAAGTTCAGATGACTCTTTGTGTGATAATCCCACCCGTAGCCATATAATCCACTGAAATCTGCTAAAGATTGATGGTACAAGGGGGTATTGATCAATCAAAACCTCCTGACTGAGTTTCATTCATAAAGTACAGGTTGGATGGGACATAAAAGGAGTCTCTTACTGTAAAAAAAACCATATACAATTCTGAAGGAATAACCGTCCGTGTGTCCTCTTATGTGATCTATCCGCGGATAATGCATCAGAGTTTCTCGTATAAAGAAATAAGGAATCCCAGCAGTGAGTCACAAAGTAGGAGATAGGACATAGAGGCAGAACCCACTGCTGACTGCAATAGCAGCTAGTTATTAATACTACCACCTCTCTCTACAGCTAAGCAATAAATAGAAATATGGGGTTGGACCCCTAATAAAGAAAATATATTACAAAACAAAAAAATAACTATTAGGGTTATTCAATGAAAGTTCTTATCGTTAAAAATGGTGCCAATTTCCCCCCTACCAATCAATGTTAATCAAATATTAAATACGATCTGATTCGTTGAGGCCAAATTAGCACCATTTTTTATGATAAGAAATTGTATTGAATCTCCCCATTAATATTAATATATAATATAACATAGAACTGCATTGACTGCACGGCTTGATACTTGGAGATTGCAGATAGTCCTGTGACTACATCACTCCGTCGCTGATCCAGCTGGATCCCCTGGAATGGTAATTTATTTTTTATTTATATCTGAAAGGTGCCTGTGGCCTGCCAGGACCTATAATTAAAGGGACATTCCAAGACCCTTATTCTGACAGGTAATTCCCATATTCAAGGATTGGCTTTGCTGCGCCCCATGACATGCGGAGTACTGCTGTGAAGCTGCCCAACCATTTATCAAACAAAGGAATCTTACTATTACTCCCTAAATTCCCCCAAGCAAAAATCCCCTGCCATTCTCTAATGCACAACTGCAAGCCTAATCGGGATAAAGACCCAGCCTTTAAATCAGGTTGGGTAGGTTTCCAGAAATGTCATGGAAATGTCAAAAATCAGTCTACCGGTAATAAATGTAAGGGCACATTTAGAAAGCAACTAACAGCTATCTATGGGGCACATATACACAGCCTGAATGCCCAGTATACACTGGCCCAGTGAGCCTTGTATTGAGGACTGCCAGTAAATGGAGACATACAGTGTGTCTTAGTCGTATCTCATTATAATTCTTTATTTATAAAGTTCCAAGCCCATGGGAATCGCTAAAGCAAATCATTTTCAATTTTCTTCTAATTGAATTATGTATGACTAATTTCCTGTCATTATTGTAATACTTGTTAATATATAATCCTAAGCATTCATGTTTCAGGAGTGCTGAATGGAAAGGCAAATGCTTAAACAGAAATGTTTTTTTTCTTGACATGTGGTTAGTCTTCTATTTGCCTAATTAATAATATTCCGGCTCCATTAACAGGAAGTTTCATTATGGCCCATTCCCAAGCAATAATCTCATACCCTTCTATTATTATCTTTAAAACATCACTCATAAACTGCAGTGTTTATAACTCACCTGTACAAGTTTGTTGGCTGTGGCGGGGCATGCCATGGGTGTATTGGGGCGAGGCTACACAAGTGGCCCTGCCAGATAATGGGGTGCCAGGTGTGGCCCCAAGCATGAGCTAGGTTGGGCACTCCTGGTTTAGAATTTACTTGATAAAATAAAGCTGTCATTTCCCAGTCACCTATAATGTGGGTGATGGGCAGAAACATCATGCTATTCTATGTTTAGACTAATGGTGGCCATATAGGTAGCGATATTATTGGCTGATACAGGTATCAGTTAATTATTGCTCTTCGTTTGGTGTGCACCTACAAAACACCTATTGCCACCTTGATTTCTATTTTGGCTACCTGACATACAGCCCAGAAGCTGCCGATACACATATATTCACATTGCTCATACTATAAGCTCACTGTCACATTGTTTGATTTGTTGTTGATTGAGGGGGAAGGCTAAAAATAACATCTGAAGGTGAATCCAGTTTACCAAGAAAGTTAAAAGGATTCCTTCCAGACTCCAATTGACTTGGGGGAATATTTTTATGGCTGTTCTAAAAGGCATAATCTGCAGTGGTACTTCTGGAAAATGAGAGACCACTGCCTGTAAATCCCTAATGCTAACGTGTACTGATTGGCTGATCCTCCGAGTAAATTAGTCACTATTTGTTGATTGCCAAAAACACTAGCTGGTTATTCCGTAAAAGTGCCCTCTTTGTTACTATAATCCCATTTAGAGCAGCTTGAAACTATATAAATCCTAAATCTATCCTCGTACACAGGTATACACAGGTCTGCCAGGACACGATACTCCATCCTACAGACCTACCAATAGATAAACCATTCAGTTGTCAGTCAGGAATGAATGATGCACCACAATATTTAGGGCCAACTGATCAGAATTTCAAAGTTCGACAAGGCTTTTTGCCGAAATCTGCAAAGTTTCATATTTGTTAACATTATATTTTTCAAATTCTGCAGTTCCACCTAGAAACAAGGTCCAGTTCAAAACTGGGAGTCATCACTAGTTTATTGTGCTAAAATATTGCCCCTTGTGTACCAGCCCATACATTTATTGTTCAGATCATTTGCCACTTTTTCATTTGCAGACCATTTTTAATGTAAATAATGCAGATCTAGATTAGACATTAAAGGGCATCTCCACCCTCCATAGTAACTTTTAATATATTGTAGGGCATACCCTCCCACTCCCCAACCTCTATGTTAGAAGTTTAAAAGTAGAATCCAAACTCTACTTACAGCTCCTCATTCCAGCGTCGTTCTGGTTCGGCTCCCCTGTCTGCCGGAAGTACAAGCAGGAGGCCGAACAGACAGCCGCGGCTTTGATTGCCTGAGAGGCAGCCAATCACAGCCACAGCTGCCAGCAATAGAGAACAACGCTGTAAGTACAGTTTGGATTCTATTTTTAAACTGGTAACATAGTGGGTGGGGGTGGGAGGGTATGCCCTGCAATAAATATGAAAGTTTTTACGCAAGGTGAAGGATCAGGGGGGGGGGGGCCTCCTCTGCACATGTCACCATCCCTCCCAGAGGCAACACAGGGCAGGACGACAGCCACTACTCCTCAGTTTCCCTTTTTTTAAAAAAAAAACTGTACAGTGGGGCCATTGGCGGGTTAAATTTTAGTTATGGAGGTGGACATGCCCTTTAACATATGGAATAAATTAAGGGTGGCACTCCAAAGATAAATATCCAACTTTTATTAGTGACCAAGCATAAGAAATACAAAGTTTCGGGGGGTAAACATGCCCCCTTCCTCAGGTGATGTCAGTGCAACAATTACCTGAGGAAGGGGTCACATTTACCCCCCCAAATGTTGTATTTCTGATGCGTGGACACTAATAAAAGTTGGACATTTATCATTGGAGTGTGACCCTTAATTTGTTTTTTATTCAACGCGTAGTTGCTGTTGTATTCAATTAGATCAACTGGACTTGAAGTTTAGTTTTTGAAGACGTTTCGCTAGTCATCCGACTGGCTTTCTCAATTCAGAATGACTTGTACAAGAATCTGTGGCAATTATGTACCCTGGAAAATCCCAATTAGCATATCACAGCCAGGTGTTAAGGGTGTGATTAGATAGTGGCTAAGAGGTGTTATAGGAACGCCCAGAGTAAGGTGTCAAAACAGCATTGTACATGGCAGACAGTTGATGTTGAACCCCCCCACCTCTATTAAGGCTTGGTTTCTTTATTTTCACATAAATGGTGTTTGATGTGTGACTCCCACCACCCTTTAAATCACAAGCTGGGCGTCATCAGAACCCTGCAACACAGAGCTGAGAACATCCCCATGTTTAAATTTATTTTTCAAGACCAAAAGACATCCTATGCTGCACTGTATCAAAAGCCAAGGACACAATATCAACTGCTACACAGCATTTCAAATAACAAGCAGGTTTCTCTGTCATTAAACCATGCTGAATTCTATTTACAGTGTATGATACAACACATATCCCTGTGCTTTCCAGTATATTTCACTAAATCAGTGTCAAACTGGCAGGTCTATAATTTCCAGACTATGACCATGTTTCCTTTATGAATATTGGAATTAGCATTTTTACTGCTATTTTATATTTAGCAGGAGCAGCCACAGTATAGCATCATAGGGAGGGATGAGCTAGGTGATAATTCCCATTAAGCGAAAGGGCCTTAGGTAATGGGAGCCCTTATTCCCAGTTCTAGAGAAATGTCCTGTAATTGCAAACCACTGGATCTATACGGTGTGCTGGTGTTTCAAGATGGTTTCTATTATATTAACATTTGAAAGCCAACATCCTGATTAGTTGGGGCAAAATTACCACCATTGTTAACAATAAAAACTTTTATTGAATCTCCCAGTAACCTTTTAAAAATGAAAAGTACCTGATGCAAGGAGTTTGGATTGATTATTCCTACCTCAAATATTGTTTTGTTGAGCAGCACATACAGTTTTCATCTGCCAGGTCAGTGTCCTGGGCCTTCCTGTATTAAAGATAGTGCTGAAGCACTCAGAAAGCCTGGCAGAAGGCTGCCGCTCCTCCCTGCACCAAGTATTTTACTTTTAACTGTTTTTGAAAAGACTTTATAGGCACTATAATCACTTGAACTCAGTTTTACATTAGACAATTATGCTTTTAATAAAGACTGAATATAACCTACAGCCATGCATATTTTATTAGCAATAAAATAATCCAATCAATAAAAAGACATTCTTCCCATGCCTTTTCACTTAAACACTTCTACTTGTGGATGTAGTTGACAGTTCAATGTTTAGAAAACTCATCAGTCTGTCTGTATGTAGAGAATTTTGACTGTATATTGGACGTATCAGCCAATTCAATAACGTGCATTCAGTGTGTACTGGCTTCCCATTTAAAGGTATTAAGCCACCTGCCAGTCCAGAAAAATCTTAAATGACTAGAACCTTCATTCCTAGGGTTGTGTGAACTAACCTGAACATTGATGGCAGAGGGGAAAGAAAAAAAAAAAAAAGATACTGGATTTCTTTTTTTAATTATTTTATTTGAGCTTTGATTAATTTAATTTGGTACAATATATATGTGTGTGTGTGCTTGCGGGAATTTAACATTTTAGAAAGAAAAAAATTAATATTGGTGATTTTCAACAAGAAGATATTGTATACATTCTTTCAGGATATTTTTTATCGATCTCAATTTTTAACATAAGAAAGTAAGGGACAGAGAGAAGAAGTATGGGATGGGAAGCTGGGAAAGGATAGGGAAGGGGTCCCAGGGTCTTGTTATTATGTAACACGTCTGTTTTATAGGTATTAAACATTTTACTTATTACATTTTGGTCATAAATCTTTAATTATTAACAGTAAAGTAGTAAAGTATATTGTGGAGATTCAGTAAATAGCATCCATGAAGACCCTATTTGTGTAAAGTTTGTATCTCTGTGATGTATGGAGGAGGCGAGTTCTTCCATTTTCATTATGTGATTGAGTTCTCTCACCCATTCACTGGTGTGCAATGATTTTTCCGCCAATGACAGGGAAGCACTGTTCTTCCTGCAATATGGAAGAATCTCAGTAAGGGATTTTGTGCAAGGAGATTGACCCTGGTAGCAATGAGAGGAGCACTATTTGAGGAGTGCATGAAATATTTTTCATAGTGATTTGATTATATAACGAGATAATTTGTGGCCAGTAATTTTGTACAAGTGAGCATGAGAACCAGATGTGAATGTAGGTAGCTCATGCTGTTGACATCTCCATCAGGTGTCTGGAACATTTGGGAAATTTTTTTGTAAGGTGGCTGGGCATCTGTACCACCTTGATAAGATTTTATAGTTTTTTTCCTGGGCAGCGCAGGTAATAGAAGTTTTACGAGTAAGGTTAAAGCATTTTTCTCATTGTTCACTATTTAAAGTGCATTGAAGTTCTTTTTCCCCATTTTGTTGTGATCGTTTGGAGAGTTTCTGCTGATTGCAACTGTAGTATCCGATGAATTCTGGATAAGTTGTGGTGTGGAGGACTGGGAAATGAACAGCTTCAAATCTGGTGCGTCTTTCGCTAATGGGTACATTTTTCGTTATGGGTAGAATGAAGTGTCGAAGTTGCAGGATCTGGAAGTAAGCTTGTGGGTCTGAAGATTCCTGTCCCATTAATTCCTGTAAGGTGATGGTTCTGGTTGTGGTAAGTAATTGTCCTAGGTAAGGTGAGTCTTTGTTATGCCATTTTGGAGTTTTTTTTGCATTGGACACCAGGAGAAAAGTTTGGATTATCAAGGATTGGTGTCATGTATCCTGGTGTGTTGGAGAGTTTGAAGCAGCATTTGGTATTGTCCCAAGTTCTTAGAATGTTTGGTAAGAAGAATGCGTTAGGATGGATATTGGGTCTGTTGATTTTAGGGATCCAAGGTAGAGCTTTAAGATTTGTATGTGAGAGGATCTCCGTTATATTTACCCATTGTTTTGTATTTGCATGATAAGTCCAATCAAGGATATGAGTCCGTAAGGTAGCAGTTGGTTGAGGGGGGAGGTGGTTTTGTTAGGGTTACTAGGGAAAGTGGGGGACGGAATGGTAGGGTGGCTTCTTCCCAGATTGCCCATCCCAACAGATTTGCCGCCTTAGGTAATGAAGTGGAGGCGGACACCTCGGAATTAGCATGTATGGAGGGGGCTAGTCCCTTGAGCACCCAAAGGACTGCCATCTCTGATAGAAGGGAGGAGGAACGAAGGATCAGGAATGCAAGGCAGGTGGTGGTGGTAGGGGACTCCATTATAAGGAAGGTAGATAGGGTAATCTGCCACCAAGACCCTACATGCTGAACTGTGTGTTGCCTGCCTGGTGCTAGGGTTCGGCATATGGTGGATTGTGTAGACAGATTATTGGGTGGGGCCAATGACAAAGTTAGAGGAGGAGGTGGTGAGGTCCTTAAACATGATTTCCGAGAGCTAGGGGCCAAGTTAAAAGCAAGGACCTCCAGGGTAGTGTTTTCAGAAATACTACAGCAGCCACGTGCTAAGCCAGGGAGACAGCGGGAGCTTAAGAGCATTAATGCGTGGCTTAGAGAGTGGTGTAAGGAAGAAGGGTTTGGGTTTATTGAGAACTGGGCAGACTTTGCTATCGGCTACAGGCTCTTTAGTAGGGATGGGTTGCACCTTACTGATGGCGGTGCAGCTGTTTTAGGGGAGAAGATGGCTAGAGGATTGGAGATTTTAAACTAGGTTTTGGGGTGGAGGGTATTAGCAGTCTCACTGGGATAGATAGCCCAGGAGGAAAGAAGGGTGTAGATCGGCCAGTGGCCGGCGAAAAGGGGGGTGGGGCTAGCACAGGGGATAGGGAGGCATGTTTATTAAAGTATACGAATAAATTAAAGGATCATAATCTAAAATGTATGTTTGCAAATGCGAGAAGCCTGGCTGACAAAATGGGTGAATTGGAAATTATGGCATTGAATGAAAAGTATGATGTAATAGGTATAGCAGAAACGTGGTTGAACAGTTCTCATGACTGGGCTGTAAATTTTGAAGGATATGCCTTGTTTAGGCAGGACAGAGAAAAAAGGAAATGGGGAGGAGTATGTGTTTATGTTAAAAAAAAATTTAAGCCAAAATTAAAAGATAAGATAACTGGCGATATGGATGTTAAAGTGGAGGCAATATGGGTGGAATTAGGCAACAGGAAAGGGGGTAATGTCATTGTTGGTGTCTGCTATAAGCCGCCTAATGCTAGCAGAGAGGAGGTGAGTCAACTTCATTTGGGGGACTTTAATTACCCTGACATTGATTGGTGTAGTGGAACTCCCATCACAGAAAAAAGGCAATGAGTTCCTGAATTTGCTGCAGGATAATTTTCTCTCACAGGTGGTTGAGGTTCCTACTAGAAAAGGAGCTTTGTTGGATCTGGCAATATCTAACATCGTGGAGCGCATTATAGATATAAATGTAACTGGAGGTTTAGGGAATAGTGACCATGAAATAGTGGAGTTTGGACTTTGTTATCGAAAGGAAAAGTGCGCTGGGTTAACAAAGACTTTTAATTTCGGGAAGGAAAATTTTCCCAGGTTAAAAGCAGCTCTTCAGAATGTCAATTGGATAAAGTATTATCAGGTAAAGGTACTGAACAGAAGTGGACTGTGTTTAAGGGGATTTTAAGCCAGTTCACATCTAAATGTATACCCTTGGGAAATAAATGTAAAAAAAATAAATCTGCGCCCATGTGACTGAATTCTGATGTAAAGAGGCAAATGGAAAGGAAAAAAAAGGCATTTAAAACCTTTAAGGCAGAGGGAACGGAAAGGGCCTTTAGGGATTATAAAAACTGTAACAAGGAGTGTAAGAAAGTAATCAAACTAGCTTTTTAAGTATATTAATAGTAAGAAGATGAGGACTGAGAATGTGGCACCACTAATTAATGGGGATAAGTTATTTACGGAGGATGGCGATAAAGCAAATGTCTTGAATACTTTTTTTCCCCCTGTATACACTATAGAAGATCCAACTACAGATATCATAGAGTATAGTAGCAATAATGGTATAAAAGATTTAAGTGCACTTTGGTTAACTGAGGATATGGTACAGAAAGAACTAAAAAAGGTTAATATTAATAAATCTCCTGGACCGGATAAAATACATCCTCGGGTACTTAGGGAGCCAAGTTCAGTTTTAACTAGGCCATTGTTTCTTATTTTTGCAGATTCCCTCATGTCCGGTGGTGTTCCTCTGGATTGGAAAAAGGCTGATGTTATTCCAATATTCAAAAAGGGTAGTCGTTCAATGCCGGGTAATTACAGGCCTGTAAGTTTAACTTAAGTGGTGGGGAAGATCCTGGAAAGTTTAATAAGGGAACATGTTCTAGAGTATGTTTCAAGGACTGACATTATAAGTAGTAACCAGCATGGATTAAGGAGGAATAGATCTTGTCAAACTAACTTGCTTGGCTTTTATGAGGGAGTAAGTAGAAATTTAGATTCTGGCATAGCAGTAGATGTAGTTTACTTGGATTTTGCAAAGGCTTTTGATACAGTCCCCCATAGGCGACTAATGTATAAACTAAGGTCTGTTGGTCTGGGCAGTCACATTTGTACATGGATAGAAAATTGGTTAAAGGGAATGCCCCCCCCCCCAAACTAACTGTCTATATTTATTTGGCCCAAATAAGTGCTCCAAAACAAACTTTACAGCATCTAAATCGGTCCAGTGGTTCAAAAGTTACACACCTTTGTAGCTGGCTAAATCCTGCAGCATGGACCAGTATAGTGAACAGAGCCAGGTTACGTTACCTTGTCTCTGTTCTTTTCATGTTCTCGCGCATGTCTGTTAACATCCAGCAGTGAGCACAGAGGAAGTTGCATCCAGTAATGATCTGACCCCTGGATCCCGCCCTCAACCAATCGCAGCTGTAAAGTTTTGTGTACGGAAGAAATCCAGGATGAACATGTTGCAGCCAGCCGCTTTCGGCTTCGAGACACAGACACACACACCTCTCTCCGTGAATACTGGGTTCTCATTGGCTTTCGCGTCCGGGAAGCCGCGCAATGAGGTATCTTTTTTTTTCTACTCGCGGGGTCAGCCAACGTTGCGGGATAGGGGAAGTGGAGAGGAAGTGCGGCCTGATGTATATCTCATTAAATATTGGGCAAAGCAAATGTTTTTTTAGAAAAATGAACATGGCGTTTGAGGTGGGGGCTATTATATAAAAAGTTTATTTTTTGGGTGGACATACCCTTTAATGAATAGGATGCAGAGGGTAGTTGTAAATGGGGCTTCATCATTATGGACTAAAGTGCTAAGTGGGGTGCCACAGGGTTCTGTGCTGGGGCCGCTTCTATTTAATCTATTTATTAATTATTTGAAAGTGGGTATTGTCAGCAAGGTTTCTGTGTTTGCTGACGACACAAAACTTTGTCGACCATTAAAAACTTCAGAGGATGTGCAATCCTTGCAAGGGGATCTAGATAGATTGTCACATTGGGCTGCAAAGAGGCAGATGAGATTCAATGTTGATAAATGTAAAGTGATGCATTTTGGACTTAAAAATCCTTGTGCTGCTTATACTATAAATGGCTCTGTGTTAAGTAAATCCCTGTTGGAAAGGGATCTTGGAGTTTTGGTGGATAACAAACTTAAAGGTAGCAAGCAGTGCCAGGCAGCAACAGCCAGAGCCAGCATGGTATTGTCTTGTATAAAGAGAGGTATGGATTCAAGTGAGGAAAATGTCATTCTCCCTCTTTACAAAGCATTGATAAGGCCTCATTTGGAATATGCAGTGCAATTTTGGAATCCTGTGTACAAAAAGGACATCTTTGAAATGGAAAGGGTTCAGAGAAGGGCAACTAAATTGATAAGGGGATTGGGGAGCTTGAATGTGAAGAGACTGGAAAAGTTACAATTATGTACGCTGGAGAAAAGGAGCTTGCGTGGGGATATGATTACTGTGTATAAATACATTAACGGGCCATACAATAAACTATCTAGGGCATTGTTCACCAATAGAACAAAGCTGGATGAGTTTCTGCAAACAAGGAATGTTGCAAGTTACTGGTATTGATACATAAAGTAGAGTTGATCCAGGGAAATTTCTACTTGGACTTTAGACCGCCTTGTTCCGTTCTATTAGAGAGAGTTGACTGTTTTATACTGTGGTGTCAGCCAGCCAAAATGCAAGTTATATTTTTTTCCGGAGGGTTATGAAGAATTATCAAGGGGGAACAATAGACTGAAAGATATATAGTAGTTTGGGGAGAGTGTCCATGCGTATCACGTTAAACCTTCCCATTCTTGAGCATTGTCTGTTTATATAGGAGTCCAGGCCAGAGGACAATTTGCGTAGCTGGGAGAGATAATTTAATTGATATAGATTTCCTAGGTCTCTTGGGATTTGAGTTCCTAGATATGTTAAGGTGTTTTCTTTCCATTTCAAGGGAAAATTTGTTTGGAGGTGTGTGAATTGGTTTGGTTATGCGAAGATATTGAGACATTCAGATTTTTGTATGTTTTTTTTTAAAAGTTGTTTATTTTGCCATATTTTCCTAGCTCTCGCAGTATTAGGGGAAAGGATATGTGGGGATGGCGATATATAGCAGGATGTCATCTGCATATAATGCAAGTTTAGGTGTCGTTTGTCCTATTTGAATGCCTCCTACATCTAGGTGGTTTCTAATGGCTATTTCCAGCCTATGAGTAAGAGCGGAGGGTACGCTCGAAACGCCTAAGGCTATGGGAACTCCTTGTTTGTTATGGCACTGTTTTGAATAAAGCGTGTTGGATTGCTTTTTCTGCGTCAACAGATAGTATGCATATTGGGATTTTATTTTGTTGGACATAATGTATGGTTGATATAGTTCTGATTCTGTTGTCTCTAGCCTCTCTTCCTGGTACAAATACTACTTGGTCTAAATGTATCCAGGCAGGGATAAGGTTTTTTTGAGACAAAGGGCTATGATTTTGGCATATATTTTAATGTCTACGTTAATAAGCGAGATTGGTCTGTAACTTTCACAAATTGTTGGATCTTTATTGAGTTTGGGAATTATTGTTATGTGGGCTTCCATGTATTGTGTTGGTAAGTGACAATCGGAGGAGATGGTGTTGAATGATTCTAATTGAAAGGGGAAAAGTTGTTTCTGGAATGTTTTATAGAAAAGGGACTTATGGCTTCTTCAATTAAAGGGGATGATTTTGGTGGGGTTACCGAGTACAGTTGAGTATAAGCCGACTCGAGTATAAGCTGAGGTACCCATTTTTGCCCCAAAAATCAGAAACCCATGATTGACTCCAGTATAAGCCGAGGGTATAAATTACCACCCTAATACCCTAATAATTTTCCACTGTAGATGTTTGGAAACTACAACTCCCAGCATGCTTTAGTTGCTGGGAGTTGTAGTTTCCAACCACCTATAGTAGAAAGGTATTGGGGGTTACTGTATGGCATACTGTCCCCCCAGCCCCCCCCCCCCCAGCTCACTTACCGTACCTGGCCTTCATCTTCATCTTCAGTCTTCATGTCTCTGCCGGCTGCCACTTGCTCTGTGCAGAGCCGGCAGTTCCCAGTACTGCTTCGCGGCTGCACGATGATGTCATCCCGTCAGCGTGCGCGATGACATCATCGCGCACCCGTGAGGAACTACTGGGAACTGCCGGCTTTCCTGACTCGCGGAATAAAGGTACGTTTAGTATTGACTCGAGTATAAGCCGAGGCAAGGTTTTTAGGTTGATTTTTAAACCTAAAAACCTTGGCTTATACTCGAGTATATACGGTGTGTGTGTATATATATATATATATATATATATATAAATATATATATATATATAATCTTTGAGATTGTTTCTTATACTTGCGGATTTATCTAGGGCTTTCAGTAATTTTTGTTATGCCGCTAGCAGATCCTGTTTGAGTTTTTCTGATCTATGTATTTTATATTGTTTCTCAATTGAATATATTTTTCTGTATGTGAGTGGATGTATTGGGCTTTTTCTTTTTTTAGTCTTGCTCCATGTTGTATGAATGTTCCTCTAAGAACACATTTTAAAGGGACACTATATTGAAAAAAAGATTTTGCCTCATCTTAAAGGGGAACTGTGGTCTCCAAACAAGTTTAAATGAGTTTTCTACCTTTAAAATGAGCCATCAACCACCTTTCTACATCCTCCACAACCCAAGATATAAAGAAATGACTGACCAGAAAGTTAATGGGTGGGAGGCTGACATGTGACATTCCTAAGGCTTCTCCTGCACAGTGCCACCAGCGAGCACAGCCTCAGACTCCCTCAGTGAGTGAGGGAGACAGGAAGTCTAAGTGGCCCACAGCACCTGTGAGTGGGCGGGACTTATGCACCCGTGAGTGGGCGGTGCTTGTGCACCCACGGGTGAGCCTGCAACTGGAGGGACCATGGGGTTCATGAGTGGGAGGGACCAGGGGGGCTGCAAAGGGGAGGAGGAGACACAGGGCAGATTGACTGACATGGTTTTAGAGCAGGAAGCAGGAAGTGCAGGGGACCTGGTGATTCTGCTGCCATATCACACACAAAAATGTAAATATCTTCAAAACTATGCAAAATAAACAATGAAAATAAATTGCAAAAATTCTCAGGAGAGCAATTCCTATCAATTTACCTAAAGTCATTTTTGGACCACAGTTCCACTTTAATCTATAATTAAATACTTGTAAGTATCATTTACTCTGATTTGCGTGTGTTGCTGCATGCCTTCAATCCAGAATTTTGTTTAGGAGCAGTATCCCCCCTCCCTCTTTTAATCACTCCCACTTCCATCCGACCAGACTTTTTCCCCACAAACCAACTGTCAAGCCTGCACACAGCATTCCAACTGTCAAAACTCTGTCACCATTCCAGCTACAGTAAAACTACTCACAGAAAAAAAAAGGTTTTGAGAGCAAGGAACTTGATTGACAGCTGAAATACAAGAAATTTTAGATTGGATATCTAAAGAAATAGGGGGCAGATCAACAACAACAAAAAAAAATTATACAGCGGTGGTTGGGAAGAACGAAAGTTTCCAGTTATGGTCAATTTAAAATAACCTATTTTTCGGTATAGATTAATGCTTCCCATTTGTTTGGTCTGATTTGTGTGTTTGTATGAAGTCATTTATGGTATGTAGGACCGCTTCCTTGCATTTTTCGTCTTTAAGAAGGTTTTCGTTTAAGCACCAGGTCCAAATGTTAGGTTAAGGTCTCCTCCTATAATGAGGGGTACTTCTGTGAATGTTTTGAGTTCTGTTAAGTAGGTGAGGCAAGCTGGGATTTGTCCTTGATTAGGGAGGTATAACGTTGCAAGTTTAAGGCATGTTCATGTAGTTTAGCTTTTATTGCTAAGAATCTACCTTTTTGGTCTCTTGTCACGTCTAAGATTTGTATTTGTAGTTTTTAATGGAAAGCGATGGCAACTTCCTTTGTTTTAGAGTCTGGGTTACGGCTGTAAAACCAGGATGTATAAAATCAGTCTTTGATAGTGGGTGTGGAGTGAAGTTTAAAGCGGGTCATCAGGATATCTATTTGTTTCATATGCATGTCATATAGGATCTGCGGGCGTCGTTGGGGTATGTTAAATCCCTTAATGTTCAATGAGCAAGTCAGTAGCTTCAACATAAAATTATTATTAGGCATAATATCATTGTAATTAATACTGTATAGTAGACCCTGGGGAGGACAGTGGAGGGGGTGGGGGAGGTATTTAGAGCAGTGAGATAGAAGAAAAAAACATTTTGTTGGTACCCGTATATACTCGAGTATAAGTCAAGGTACCTATTTTTACCTGAAAAATTAGTAAAATCTGATTGACTCGAGTATAAGCCGAGGGTAGAAATTATGACCACTACTGCCTTCTGATTCTGTATTGTTTTGTGGCTTAAGTTGCCCTTTAAACAGACAGCAGAATTCCCATACAGTAATAGCCAAATCCAGTACCAGTAACCCCCAATTCCTTGGCACTCCATGCTTTTGTTGCTGGGAATTGTAGTTTCTAAACATGTGGAGTGGCAAGGTTCAATAAACTTTTATTAAGCTTACCATCATTTACAATTCTCCTGACCCCCATACAGTAAAGGGCCCTCTGACCTCCATACAGTAAAGGGCCCTCTGACCCCAATAGTTAAGTGTCACCTGAGAGTTGTAGTTTCAAGCTGTCACTTGAATTAAACTAGCAGCCATTTTGCCCCAAACTGGGAAGACCCATCAGATTTACAGCATCCAGATGAGCAGTGACAGTGCTGAGTGAGTCCAGCAGCCTGACTACAGGAAGCAAGAAGGAGTGTAAAGGCAGATCAGCTCCTGAAACTTTCTATATGATTTTTTTAACACAGTGCCACCTACTGGTATTAACCGCAACATTTAGATCTAAATTAGTACTTGACCAGAGTATAAACCGAGATTAAGTTTTCAGGCTAATTTTAAAGCCTAAAAATCTCGACTCATATTGGAGTATATATACGGTACATTATTATAATGTTATCTCCTGTGGAAAAAATTTAATTACATTTTTTAACTCAAAAACTTTTGTTTGTAAACTTTAACACGATTATAATAGAAGTTATAAATATTTTAGAGGAGGTGAGCCTCATATTGTCTAGGTCTCCTGAATTGCTGTGGCCGGTGATCGTTTTTTGAGGTTTCTATGGTGAGCCATTTCTCCCTATGGGTTGAATTTGTAGGGGTTGGTCCCATTCAGGGAGATTTATGTCAGGGAGATTGAGTCTGTTTAGGAAGGCTGGTAGGTTTTCTGGGCTCCTGAGAGTAACTGTGGTGCCATCCTTTTTTTCTTGTAGGGAGAATGGGAAGAATATCCAGAAGTGGTCGCAGAGCTCATTGGCTGTGTTGTTGTAATGTGCGGTGTGATAGGTCTGCATAGAGGTGTATAGGATGGCCATTAAAATCTATGGTAGAGCATTCACGTGCTTTGTTCATATCACATCCCTTTTCCTGGATTCGTCAGGGTCTTTTGAAATGAAAGCTCTATGAGCTCTGTCTATTTGGATGTTGGTTTCTTCTGGTTGGTTCAGAAGTGTATTCAATATCCATTGTAGTGCTCCTTTAAGATCTGTTGGGAGTACCGTTTCTGGTATTCCCCTGATCCTTATGTTATTGCGTCAATGTGGTTTATCAGATTTTTAATGGTGGCATTCCATTGGTGGCATTCCATTGGTGGCATGTGATCACTATTGAGTGGAGTTGTGTTATAGCTGTGCTGTGTTCCTCTTGATCACTTTGAAGTCTGTGAGTCTGCCAGCTATATGTTTAATGTCTGTTTTATTCCTATTTCTTCTTTGCAAGTCTGCTCTACTCTGCTTACCAGTGTTGCAAAGTCTGCCTTTGTAGGTAGGGATCGGAGATACTCCTTTATGTTGAGGGTGTCATCCTCTTGTTCCGAGTCACTTTCGGATTCTGGGGATCTCCGGTGTTGTTCTGTATTTGGGGCCTGTGAGCATGTTGGCGCCATTTTGGATTCCTTGCCTGGAGTGTTTTTTTGTTTTTTTAAAAATATAATTTAAAATAAATAATGTCCCAACCAAGCGTTCACTTTTAGCAAGAGCTCAGCCAGGACAAATGACTGTCAGTTACAGCAATAGCGGCCGACAGTTCGCACAACCGATCATCACCACCATCATGGAAATGGTGGAAGGTCCTAGGAATCTACCGTTATTCATTTAACTCTGTAACTAGTTTCCTCTTAGCCTACTTCTCACTGCTACTCAGACAGTATATTGCCTTTCCCTTCCATATACAGTATGAATTATCTGTACATGTCCATGTGTGTGCTTGGGTTAAATTGTTTTAATTATTATTTATTTATTTTAAATGTATTTATTATGTTGTTTGGGGGCAGGTGTGAAACTGTTCACATAGACAGTGACAGAGGCCCCATATTTGCACAAATGTCCCGTGCCTCATACTTTAATATGGTCATGGAACTTGGTTACTTCTAATATCCTTGTATTTTAAAAAAAAAGCAGGTAATTATTTGTTCAGCAAATGAAGGGGATAAGGACAATATAATGAATGTGTATTTAAACATGGCAGGGTCCTTTAAAAAAGGGCAAGACTAAAATGTAAGTGGTGCGCTAAACTCAACATTGGCCCAAAACTTTTTCAGGAATCCCTCTCTTGGAAATCCTACGCTCGCCCCGACTGAACACATATCATGCTAAAAGGCTGGTCAGTATTTGCATTACAAGAATTCTGCAGGCTCATGAGAATAACTACCGGTATGAAACAGCTCCCCCTGAAAAATTTACGGCAGCCTCTCCAATCCAATCACTACAGCTACACCATCCGATCCACCTATAATCTCTCTAGCACGAGTAGAGCATAATCAACACCACTTTGAAGTTTAGAACACACACATTATGTTAGATTGCCAGACTGAACTACTATGTGTACAAAAACCTATCAACCCATGTACATGTTTTTCACCAGCAGACGTTAAGTTATCCATACATCACATTACATTTGTAAAAAGTCTCAAAAGATCATCTAAATTTAAATGTCCAACCTTTCTGCTTTATGAGACCATTTTGGGGGTTAGTTAAATGAAGACCTCAATGCTCCATCTCCATTGCTATACTAGAGAGAAGGCCCAGGATACCAGTAATATAAAGGGCTGTGTTAACGCAATTATGTTCATTATGATCAGGCGGTGCTGTCCTACAGTACATAGCATCTCCATAACTCTATGATGTAACAACATACTGTGCTGGTTCTAGACATTTTGTGCTCTAAGAAAGTCTCCACTGGTGCCCCCTTCTTAACTGAAACTTCCCCATGCCACTTATTTAACGATCTAGAGGCCGATGGTAAGTGTTTGCCAGCCCTCAGGAATGTTCGGAACCGCGGTACACACATTAGTGATAAAGGGACAATAATCCAAGGGTATCGGCGCTTTAAGGTTACTGTGTGTACCCATTTTAACAAACTAAACTTTGAATGATGCCCTCCACATCTGAACGGTGCCCTAGCTGTTCCCCTAGATCTAGAAATGGCCCTGCCAACAATATCATCCAATGCAGGGATTTTTCAAAACATTGGGAGGGCAGCAAGTTTGACATCCCTGATCTAATGGAAGCGTAAAGGCTGGTACACACAATACAATAATTCGGCCCGACCAACCAACATTTAAGTGTTTTGGTCAGTCTGGCCAAATTATTGTATGGCAGCTTTTTGCTGTCTGGATTGACCGACCGGCCGTTCGTTTGTCCAAATTGGACAGGTCGGAAAATCACAACCAATCGTGCGGTACTCTATGGACCACACGATTGGTCGCTCCTAACTGTCGGACGTGGCTGCTTTTGCCGTGACCGACAGTCCTTCCTCCTGGCCTACCGGTCGAAAGCCTTCAACTGACGGTCTGGAGGACGTATTGTACAGTGTGTACCAGCATTAAGGCATGGTAAATCTCCAGATATAGGGCACATGGTACAGACACACAGATCTTCCACCATAAGGGTAGCCCTGTGGTTTCCTCCCCTGCATTTCCTTTAATACACATACACTGTGATGGTTCTAGACAATCAGTGATGTTGAACCTTAGCGCTCCAGGTGTTTAGAAACTACAACTCCCAGCATGCCTTGTAGTTTCCAAATATCTGGAATGCCAGGGTTTGGGGACATGTTGCTACTTGCAAAGCTCCAATAAAAATCACACGATGAACTCCCAAACTAAACGTAAAGCAATAGCCAACAGGCATTAGTTCATAACTAAGCAGTACCTTATCCATCATTCCCTGGATGTTAAAGTATCGCGAGAGGTTACACATCCCGGAAGTCGCTGTGATTGGCTGGCCGCGTGGCTCTAGCAATCCAATGAGCTGGAGCTTTCAGTCTGTTTCCGGAGTGCTGCTTTATATGGCAACCATGCAGGAGGACGAGTTGGAGAGGTAGGGGCTGTTATACAGTGTAGAACAATAAATACACAAGGCTTATGTAATAGAATATGAACATTTTGCCTGGGCTTTTCATTTGCTGCTAACCAATCAGATGTTAGCTCTTTACCAGGTGAACTGAGTTAGATAACATCTGATTGGATGTTACAGATTAATACCCATAGGCCAATCTTTGCATATCTTAAAGCAGTAGCGATGTAGGGGGAGTATTGAGTCTGTATTGATTTAATGGTGGAATATTTATGAAGTCCCCATGCTGCAAGGCTGTTCACAAGGTTATTAGATGGTTAATGTTTGTCTGAAAATAAACAGCATGTATTCTGTTTACATTATTGACCCAGTACTAAGGCTTGTGTAAAAAGACAGTGATGATGAACCCTGGAACCCCAGATGTCTGGAAACCAGCAGGCCTTGGTTACACAATGCAAACTATGGGGCTGGGCACACACTGTACAATCCTTCCAGCCGACTGACCAATATTATCGCATGTCGGTTGTTGGGACGAAAATATTGTATGGTGTGGGTAGGGACGGACACGACCGAACTCATTGCCTCTTTAGTCAAGGTAGTCAGGCAATCATGCGGTTCCCTGTGGGACCACGATCGATCACGGCTGACTGCTCGCCAGTAGCAAAAGGTCAGTCGGGACAAGTCTGGTCCCTTGTGTGACCAGCCTAATGCATTTTGGCTGGATATACCACTCTTTACCTCTATTAATCTGCAGCAGGTTTTAGCTTTTGCAGTTTGATTATATCTGATTGGCTACTGAATATTAATAGCCTTTTTACATTATAATGTGGTGCAATGCCTTGGACTAAGACCCGTTAATCTCACCACCAGACTTACTAGTCAAGAATTAAAGGGGCAGGTTGATCCTCTGGCCCTTTAATAGCACAGTCAAACTTTTCTTGACTTGTGTTCCAGTTGTAGTTTAACATGGATATCAAGGAATATTCCCGTGTACACAAGGAGAAACTGTTGCACAGTTTAGTTACGATTGGCCAGCTTTTTTTTTATCTGATTAAGCTGCCAGTTTTCCTTCTGTTTTTTTTTTAGAGAAATCCTCTTCTATTTGAAGCATTAACATGTGGCCAGCCCTATAGAAGAGAATAGAGATAATATTGGAAAGATTCAGATCTTTTAAGTGGCTTTGTGCACACATGTTTTACACATGATAAGCCACATAATATTGTAAATCTTCTGTATTAGAGACAATTCATATTAAAACTGATACCGATAGGGAACAGTCAAATTATACAAAAGTTATTCTATGATTTTTCATAGGTTTTGGACTTAATGTGATTAAATTCAGGGCTGTGGAGTTCGTCTGTATATTCTTTAGCTCCCTGAGCTGACACCAACACCTTTATTGTTAATATACCAATGTATTTTCCATATTGATTGAAAGAAAGGAACACAAACAAGGCATTTCATCACTGCCATTATAAAGATGATGTCTGCTTTTGAGAACAAATCTAAGCACTGTTGGCTAGGAAGTTGGCCCACTCTCTGTGAACTATCATTGACCACACAAATCTGTCACTGCCAACATCAATAAAGATACTGTTAAAGGTTGGGTCTGAAAAATGTATAGCTAACCCTATGTCATGCCCAAATGTAATAATGTATTAAATTCATGTGCGAACTGTTTCTGATAATGGTTACAGGTTTTTATACTCAAAAGAACATGTTATAATAGATCAGGACATTATACCATACTAGTGAAACAGCTACACACTGGGCTTTATTTTTACAGCAGATATGGATTTTGCTTACTGACTTTTTGGATATGTATATTATCATATAGTATGAAGGACTTTACTAACTGTCTGTTATTTGATTGTTATTATATTATCATATTGCATGAAGAATTTTACTAATGATGACAATTATTATATCCTCATATTTTGTATGAAGGACTTTACTATGACAGAAATTAGATTTATATTATCATATTGTATGAAGGACTTTACTATGATTTTAATTAGACTATGATCATATTATTTGAAGGACTTTACTAACTGACTGTTATCTGTAAAATAGGACATTTTTACTTATTGTATTATGATATTATAATATTGTATGAAGGACTTTACTAACTATGAATGTTATCTGTAAAATAGGACATTTTAGCTTATTGTACTATTATAATGTTGTATGAAGGGCTTTGCTATGGCTGTTATCTGTGAAATAGGACATTTTAGTATATTGTATTATGATATTATAATATTGTATGAAGGACTTTACTAGGACTGTTATCAGACCCCGAGGCAAAGAATGAATCTACTCTCATAGATTCAAAATTAATAACAATAAAAAGATGTCCCTGTGGGTGCCCATTTCTTCAGCCAAGGACACAGCCTGACAGATTTGAAAGTTGTAGTGCTCGTGGGAAATTTTAGTTCCCATGAGGAGACGTTAGAATGGGGATGTAAACTTTTTTTTAAAATGTAAAAGATTGGAACTCTGGACTCAACAAAGATCTAAACTTTATGTGTCACTATGTTTTTAATCTAAATGTCATGTAGAATTTATCAGACCAAATTCCTCAAAACCACCCAAACCCATCTATACCAGACCCTCAAGGTTAAGCTTGTCTGACCTATAGTTTAATCTCTGCTAATTCTTTTTTTTACCTACTGTGATCATTGAATGTGTATTTACTGTTTTATTTACAACAGCCATGTATATGTGTAAAATAGCATGCAGTATTCAGTATTGTATCATGCCTAAGGAAGCTGCCTAATGGTGGCCATACACTAGAAAGATTTTACTTACCCGACCGGTTGGACGCAAGAAGCAACGGGAAAGGCGGTTCTTGCAGGATCGGTCTAATGTTCTGGGATTGCTCGGTCAGGTAAATAAAATCTTTCTGGTGTATGGTCACCTAAAGGAATGTCCACCCCTTATAAAAGAAATTGATATATTATGCAGGACCCCCCAAAACCTAGTTTTCGTTTTGTCAAAATAGAATAATTCGGCTCCCAGTAAGAGTACTTACCTGCTCCTCGATCCACCGCCGCTGCTCTCTGGCACTTCTGGGTAAGACAGTTAGTGTCGGCCGTGACTATGGCTGCTTGGGAACACAAAAAGAACAGAGCAGCTGCAGTGGAGGGGGAGCGGAAAGACAGGAAGTGGCGGTGGATCGCAATCTTGTAAGTATGGTTTCTCTGGCTGGGAGCAGAATTATTATATTTTAACAAACAAAAACTAGGTTTTCGGAGGTCCTGCATAATATGTTTCATTTTTTTATAAGGGCTGGACATTCCCTTTAAAAGCTTTGAAAGCTTGCAATTTAAATAATTTTAGTTAGCCAATAAAAGGTATTATTTTTTATCCAAGATAACGTCGCTTTCATCAGTGGCGAACACGGTACAATTCTCTACTACTATCTGTGAATTAGGACAATTTAGCTTATTGTATCATTATATTATAAAACTGTATAAAGGACTTTACTATGACTGTTATCTGTGAATTATGACATTTTAGCTTATTGTATTATAATATTGTATAAAGGACTTTACTATGACTGTTATCTGTGAAATAGGACGTTTAAGCGTATTGTATTATTTTAATATAAAATTGTATGAAGGACTTTACTTTATGTTACCTTTTTACAGAAAAGCTGTAGAAGAGCTTCTGAAAGAAGCTAAGCGTGGGAAAATCCGTGCTGAAACTATGGGACCAATGGGATGGTATGTATTTATATTTCAGTACTCAAAATTAGCAGTCTTTTATCTCTACAGCCAATGAGATTATTACCTATGTACTCGAGTATAAGTCAATCTGAGTATAAGCCGAGGTACCTATTGTTACAATAAATATCCTGCACTAGTCACGCCCGACCCTGATGCCTGTCTTAGACCCAATAAGAGACCCTTCACAGCGCCGGAGTAAAAACTGATTAACTCGAGTATAAGCCGAGGGTAGAAATTATGACCACTACTGCCTAATGATTCAGTATTGTTTTGAGGCTTTAGTTGCCCTTTAAATGGACAGCAGAATTCCCATACAGTAATCCCACACAGTAGTACCATACAGTAATAGCCAAATTCACTACCAGTAACCCCCAATTCCTTGGCACTCCCGATGTTTGGAAACAACATCTCCCAGCATGCTTTAGTTGCTGGGAGTTGTAGTTTCCAAACATCTGCAGTGGCAAGGAATTAGGGGTTACCGCTACTGGATTTGGCTATCACTGAATGGGATTACTGTATGGGAATTCTGCTGCCCATTTCACGGGCAACTAAAGCCTCAAAACAATACTGAATCAGAAGGTAATCTTTTCAACAATAGATACCATCCTCCTTCTGATTCTGTATTGTTTTAATATGAACAGTAATCCCATACAGTAACCCCCCCATTTCTTGGCACTCCAGATGTTTGGAAACTACAACTCCCAGCATGCTTTGGTTGCTAGGTGTTGTAGTTTCTAAACATGTGGAGTGGCATGTGGAATTAAGCTTATCATCATTAACAATTCTCCTGCCCACCTCTAAGCCCATAGACTTGACCCAATATTAGCCGAGGTTAAGAAGTTTTCAGGCTAATTTTAAAACCTGGAAAACCTTGGCTTAAATTTGAGTATATACGGTATCTGTACTCAGGTGATATCGCTTTGGGTGGCAATGGTCTAGTCCAGTGACTTCTATTTGACACTTTGACTCAAACAAGAGTATGCCCAACCTACCTTTAACTTCTCTGGTCCCTCTAATAGTCTCTGCAGTGCTTACAAAGGCTGCACAAGCTCACTTAGAGCTCACCAAGGAAAGCACATTTAAAGAGGTATGGACATCTCTATGTGGGGGCTGTTGGGGAGATGTAAATTTCTCAACAACAAGCAAGTGCAAACTATATAAATACTGACTCCAAAAGTTATTATATCTATAACTCCTTTGGTTCCCTGGCTGAAGCACTCTAAGTGTAGCCCATATCCTTTGGATGAGGAGAGAAATAAGGAAGTGATAATGGGTTTGATGCCATTGACAATGATTTTTATATGAATATCTTGGCCACTAAAAATCCATTTTTATTAGATGGTTTGTAGGAGACTAACAGGGTTATTCAATAAAAGTTCTTATCTTAAAATGGTGCTAATTTTGCCCCAACCAACCAGATATTAGCTTTCAAATGTTAAATAAGATCTGATTGGTTGGGGCAAAATTAGCACCATTTTAAACAATAAGAACTTTTATTGAATCTCCCTGTTAGGGTCATATTTATAAAGGTTCGTTAACATCAAAGATTTTATATCGCCACACTTTCGCCGCAAAAAGATTGTTATATATATTTAGAAAATCCGCAATATGGTTTTCTCTTTTTGCCTCCACGTTTCTACTTAATGTGCAGGTGCCCCACTAGAAACCGGGACTTTCCCTGGTCCTAAAAAGGACCTTTTCAAGTCTCAGACGTCTTCTTTTCTCTTGTTTCTTTATATCATTGGCAACACCAACTCTGGCGATGTCACCAATACCAGAATGATGTCACTGCAGACGCCAGTGACACTGCCATCACTGACACCACCAATGGCATCTTGATCCCGAACCTTTCCTGCTTTTGTCATCACTCAGTTCCGTGCAGATTTCACCTCTTTATATATGATTACATACAATACAAGGATTGTGGAAGCACTCCAATTAGGCTAATTTATAACTACATTTAGCGGAAGTGCTACTGATCTGGTCAAACATTTATACAAACATAGAAAAGATAATCAATGCACATTCCTAGGCCCCATACAATATCATATTATCTGCACACTTTATAAACAAAGGGGTTTTAATATACATTACTGTGATCACATGAATGAAAAGCCTTCCAACCACGTGTATACTAAAACCCCTTTGTTTATAAAGTATGCCAGTGTGTAGATAATATGATATTGTATAGGGCCTAGGAATGTGCATTAATTATCTTTTCTATGTTTCTTCTATATATGATTGGTGAAGGACCAAATTCAATTGTGATTACTAAATATTTAAATCCTAGAAATCATAAGGTTGCAAATTAACTATTTTAATAAGATATTAAAATATGATTGATTAATATGTGACCATATGATTGCTATATTTATATATTTATCGACTCTTCAAAGGACGCACACACGGGTCTTGTATGCTTGAATCAATTCATTAAGTGATTGACATGTTTCGGTCCACAATGCGAACCGTCGTCAGAACATTTGAAGATGTGATTGGCTGAGAGGCAGCCAATCACAGCCGTGGCTGCCTTCACTGTAGAGCAGCGCAGGAACGAGGTGGTGTTAGTACAGATTGACATCGGTTGGGGGTTGGAGGGTATCCCCTGCATTGTGCCAAAAGTTTTAATAGATAGAACACTGCCAGCCACGGAGGGATCGGGAGGAAGAGGGGGGAAAGGGCTCTACTGAGCATGCCTCAGACCTTGCTGAGGTTAGCCAAGCTACAGGCACCGGATGAGGCATTGGCAGCTCCTACCCAGCAGTTTCCTGATCTTTGCAGAGGCATATCAAGAGAACCACAAGGAGCAGGGATGTAAGGTAAGGATTTTTTTTTTGTACTGTGGGACCAGTAGTTGGTAAAATTTTAGTTTGGACATGCCCTTTAAAAGCCTACCACCAACCCACACGTGAAACCAATGAACTGGCGGGGAGTTCCCAAAGGTACACACCCCTCATAAATCCGGAACTTAGGTCCTTAATCCCAAACCAAAATGTAAGTAAAGTGCACGGACAATAGTCCCTAAGACAGAACAGATAGCAGCAAATGAAAGTGACAATGCAATAAATATAAAGTGCATCTATTTAGTTAAGTGTCACCAGTGGATAACATTATAAAAAGTTTTTTTTTCAAAAGTTGTACAGAGCCACAAGCCTCCAGAGGCAACACATATACCAGGTAAAAACAAGATAAGAGCACACCAAATGACTACAAAACATTGTATCTAAATTAGAGATAAATACAATCTAAAAGTAGCATCTAAAGACCATAAGACTGAAGCTCATAAAGAAAAGGCATAATTAAAGAAAACATTGTAATGCCCATGCCAAGTGGTTTATCCATTTTGCTTCCATTCGTAATAACACAGGCTCATTATTCAACAGCTTCAGATGTTTAGGATCTATTCCATCATGATGATACATTTCAAACTACCCACAGAATATTTTTCTAACTTGCAATGTTTTCAGCCATGGGGACTGAAAAATGCTTCCTGGTGACTGAGTAAACCCCCCAGTAAATCTGTATATGGTACTTCAATAGCACCTGTCAGAGTGGTGTTCCTAAATTATTTTCACACCTCTGCTGTCTGGTGCTCAGCTCTCCTTAAGCACCCTATGTTCTGTATGCGTAATGGTGCCGGAATCCTGCTGCGCACATGGATTCCAGCAGGTGCGCATGGGAAAGCTAGTGTGCACCACTCATTTCCGGCACTATGATGATGAAAGACGTGCAGGCTGCACACCAGTCCAGGAGGCAAGTTAGATGTGCCAAAAAAAGACCTACTGGGGAGAGTAGTTTGAAATAATGTGGCAGGCCACAACCATCCCTCTTTTCCCAACATGGAGCAGGGAACAGAAGGTGGAGCAGGGGACGATCTGTTAAAAAAAAAATTAAACCTGTATGAAATTTTTCTTTGTATTGTTATTTGAGATAGTAGTTTTATTTCATATTTTTTCTGTACTGAAACTGTTCCTTTCAGTTGAACTAAATGGATATATTTCTTTATTTAACCCCCAATACTATGTAACAGGAGTTTTATCATTTGTATCTATCCCATGGTACTTAACTAACTGATTTATAGGATATATTTATCAAACAGAAGTTATTTGGTAATACTGCCTATGTTTAGTTTCCTTACAGCAAGGTACATTCTCCTCTGAGCATGTAATATACCATGGAGAGAGTGGTCAAAATAATATATAAAGATGGTGACCCCCAGTGGACAACTTAAGCATATATCAAATATGACTAAACTAGTATAGAACACTAATCAGGTGGTCATTTCTTTTGGGGGGCTTTCGTTGTCCTTTAAAGCCTAATAGCATAAAATCGAATTTGCCAAAATGTCGTGGAAGATTTGCCTGAAATTAGCATTTCTTATAGGATACGCTCATCTAAATTTATTATTATTAATAATAAATGATATATAATAATATACCGTAGGTTTAGTATCTGCATGTACAAGTTATTAAATACCATTTAATATTGCTAGCTATTTGTTGTGTGACCTATCTTCTATCTTCTTCTTTACATGGTGGAGACAAACTCCTTAAAGAATAACTGTGATCTAAAATTTATTTTAGGTAAATTGACAGGAATTGCTTTCCTGAGTATTTTTGCAATTTACTTTCATTATTTTTTTTTTACATAGTTTTGAAGATATTTTTGTGTGTGATCTGGTAGCAGCATCACCAGATCCCCTGCATTTCCTGCTGTAAAACCACATGACAGTCCCTCATCCCTTTGTCTCCTCCTCCCCGTGGGCCCCTATGGCCCCTCCCCTTGCAGTTCCCTTGAAACCCCTTGTGGCCCCTCCCACTCCTCTTTTAGTCACTGTGTATCTCTTCCTCGTTTCTTCTGCTTTCCTTTTGCATTAAGCATGTGCCTACCGCAGATTAGAAAGAGGAACTAGTATTTGTGACTGCAGATTCAGACCTCCCACCCCTAACTTTCTGATCAGTGATTTCTTCATATCTTGGGCTGTGCAGCACATAGGGAGTTGTTTATAGGCTCATTTTAAAGGTAGGAACCTGGACTTTAGGTCCAAAAATAGCTTTAGGTAAATTGATAGGAATTGCTCTCCTAAGAATTTTTGCAATTTATTTTCATTGTTTATTTTTATAGTTTTGATGATACCGTATATACTCGAGTATAAACCGACCCGAGTACAAACCGAGGCACCTATTTTTACCCAAAAAAGGAATAAAAACGATTGACTCGAGTATAAACCGAGGGAATGCCTTTACTCAGTGTCCTAACTAATGACAGTCAATCTGCCCTGTGTCTCCTCCTCCCCTTGCAGTCGCCCTCCTCTTGCAAGCCCCCCTGTTCCCTCCCACTCATGGACCCCATGGCCCCTGCAATTGCAGGACCCCCTTACCTTACAGCCCCAATGTGGCCCCGCCCACACAGTACACACAGTACCAATCTGTAATATTCTGCCTGTCATCTTTCAAAGATGTGGCTGGCTACACACTGCGCCAAACTTTCTCCCTATATAAAGTATGGGGAAATTGTTTTGGACTGCCATACACCTTATGATTGCCTATACTACAGTATATATACAGATGACCACAGGTGAGAGAAATATTTGGGCCGTAATGACAATTTTCTTTTGCCACCTCTGAACGTTTGTTAGCATTGGAAACTGTTGTTTTGCTGTTACACAAAGTACCAAAAATATCTTGACAGTACTGATAGGATTGTCCCTTTGTCAGAAATGTGTGTTTACAGCTTAAACTTAATATACTCTCCTTTAAAAAGCAGTGGTGCTTTGGTTTGTTTTTTTTAAGGAGTGCAAACACCTATGTTAGCATAAACATGATAAAAATAAACTGTGGTATGCACTTACACATATCATTGTTTTGATTGGTTTCAAAATTATGTGGTTTTACTATTCCCTGGATACATTTTTGTTTTGTTGAAGACCCTTCCATAGAAAAGTAGAGGTCTAATTGATTATTGTTTAGGCATGGGATAAGTATAAAATTGCATAAGAGACAGAAGAATTTATTTCTGTTAATATACACTAGGTGGCATACAAGGAAAGCCAAAGGCAAGAATCTTTGAGCATAGAAGAACTGTTGTACTCTTCCCGTAGACAAGCTTTACAATATGTGCTATTTACTTGTCTTGCAGGATGAAATGCCCTCTTGCCAGCACCAATAAACGTTTTTTGATTAATACTATCAAGAATACATTACCAGCACAGAGAGAGAGAGACCACAGAAGAAAACATGACCAAAAAGATTCTGAGGATTGTAGCAGACAGAGGGGACATTCAAAGGAACATAGAACACATCCTTATAAAAGAAGTGCTTACTATAGGAAGGAAAGAAGCCATTCTCCCTCTCGGAGCAAAGACATAAAGGAAAAGAAAGACCAGGACAAGGCCAAAAACAGATAATAGAAGAAACTTGATACATTAAAAAGAAACCATTATTTATTAGTGTGCAATAAATGTGCTGTTACATGTAAGAGATAAGAAAATATTTATACTTACATCAACGACTGTTATATCTTAGTAACTTTAACTGTCAGAGCTCCTGAAAGAATTCTGGCATTGAAACTGTTATATAAGGTTTAATTACCCTCCCATGAGAGAGTTAATTTTATTTACATGCCTGAAAACTACCTTTTTACTATAACAAGAGAGAGACTGGATACAAAAATGAACGCATTAAGTTAAGGAATGAAAATGGGCTGCAGTGATGACAGAAGCTCCTCCTACTAGATATTTTGTCTAATTTTGATAGACTGTGTCTCAGGAATTCTATGGAGCATAAAGGCAAGTAATAATTGGCAATACAACATGAAGACGTTTTGTAAAGTTTCCAGCCTGTACATAATTGTTGGATTTCTTTCTCTTTAAACCATTTCTGTGTTTTATTGTACGCAGTAATAAAACACAAGACGTTGCACATATTTTACAACGTTTAACTAGTGGTATTTAATGTACTTAGTACTGTGACTCTTCTTGTAAATAAGACCCCAGATACGTTTTTCTATCCTGATATATATTTCTTTGTTACTTCAGATACCAGTTTTTCTTAAAATTTCTGCCTTTGCCTAGTTTACTTTTATTCTAATTACTATTTCCTCTATCATGTCTTACAGCTAAATAGATTTATTTTCCCTAGTATCAACCTGCCCCCAATCCCAACTGATATATTTTGCACTTTATTACCTGCATAATTAACCAGATATTTAACGATAATTATTGTCCCCATTCTGACAGAAAAAGCTGTCACCTCCCTCCATGCTGTCAGTCAGGCTGTGAAAAGTAATATCACATATATAATCATATATGATTGACTGCTGTTTTACCTGCTGCCTCTGCACATGCTTAAGCTTACAAAAGGTTAATTGAGCAGAGGTAGGAGGCAGATGCCTTTCCCAGAAAGGAATCAAACTTATCATTAAATATCTGGTAAAAATAGCAGTGGTTGCAGGCAGATAACTGACAAGTCACCAGTTGTTTGTTTAATGAGTGGACTTGCTCTTTAAAGGGTCATGACCCCTGCCCCCTCAAAAAAACTTTAGAAAAATGAATGTACAAGTGAGTAGTTGATTGGGCACTCTGCTTATCTCTGATCGTACCTTAACAGCTGTGACATGGTGTGTGATGGGGAGGGTTTCATTATCATTAAAACATCATTCATCCCCACCAGTCTGTCTGGTCAAGTTCAGGAGAAAGATGTGAAAATGTCTGTATATAAGCTAGTGATTTATTTCCTACTTTGAAATGCCAGTGTGCAAGGTGAGAAGGGTCTGTACCTAGTGCTTTGGGCCATGTCATGGTTTCTTTATAAATTAAGTGCCTTTGTGCACTTTTTCTTTCTCCTTGGATTTGCTTTACAGGAGAAATAACCCATAAATGCTTCTGCAGTGCCAGTTCCCTTACCACCTTTAAAAAAAAAAAAAAAAAACAGGAAAAAAAACAATGCACTTAATTTAAAGCTCAGTATGATTTGCTTTCTTTTATAGGTGTTTAAAGGGAATGTCCACCGCTCTGGAAAAAAATTAGTATGTTATGCAGGACCCCCCTAAACCTAGAGTTCGTTTTGGTTACACTGTTTAATTCTGCTCCCAGCATGTGAAATCATACTTACAAGTTCGTGATCCACCGCCGCTTCCTGTCTCTCCACTCCCTCTCCACTGCTGCTGTGTTTCTTTTTCTGTTCCTGAGCCGCCGCAGTGGAGGCTCGTCCGGTAATGGCAGTCAATGGCTGTGATATTGCTGTCCTACCCGAGACTGACTGCCTTACCCGGAAGTAGAGCCCGAATAGCAGAGCCGTGCAGTGGTGTATCGCGGAGCTTGTAAGTATGAGAGCTCTTGCTGGGAGCAGATTTAAAGAATGTAACCAAAACAAACTCTAGTTTTAGGGGGGTCCTGCATAACATACTCATTTTTTTCCTGAGGGGAGGACATTCCCTTTAAGGCTACTAAACATGTGAAGATTTTGTCTGTCATGCCACAAATGATAATGTGCATAGCTGCCAAATAATAATACATAATGATTGCAAAACCATAATAATCACAGATTCATTGACATTAATTATAAATTAATTTGGCCATTACTGAAAAGATAGTCAATGGAAAACCTTGGGGAAATTATATCTTGTTCTTCAACATTCACATTTCAATTATTGATTGAAAACTTGCTCTGCAATGCAATATCTGTGACTATACAATCACCTTTACCATACTAAAGGTGGGTACACACACTAACAATACCGACAGGATCACCTCTTTATCGTTACTGTGTGTAGCGCATTTCTTTGTTCTACCAAGGCCAATAAACGTTCACCATCGGCCAATCGATCGCTCGAAAATTTCCCTCGGACACTGATGTCTCTCTGCTAAACATAGGGACCGTAGGACTGTGTGTGATGGGATCTTTGGAATCTTGCAGATTCTGTCTGTCTTTTGTGTGTACCCAGTTTTAGGGCTAGGCCACACTAGCGCCCTTTTTTATGCGCAATCGCATGCGGTTCCCTATGTCTAAAGAAAAATGCGCGAATACATCAAAATCTCACCAGAATCGCACATGCAATCGTCCCCCGATTGTGTGTGCGGCGCTGTGTGGCCGCACCCTAAGGCTTGTTAGAAGGTTTATCTCTTACTAGAAGAGTAGCCACCTTATCATGCTCTATAAAAGAGGAAAGTGGCTGATCTATTGAACCATTGTAAGAGGTAAATACTGTTTTACATTTTAAAAAAAAAAAAAAAAATTTCCATTAAAAAAACTAACTTTGTAATTGGTTTCTGTTTGCATAGTTTCCCATGTTCAGTATTCTGTGTTCTTGTCAGAACATTGCTCTTGATTCACATGCTTGGTTTCTTTCCTCTGATGAGACTGGTGTAAACAGATGATGCCATGATAAAGGCAAGATGGTAAAGGTGTCCATACGCATGTGACAGTTGCAAATTAACATTGGATCGAAATCTACATGGTACCTGTAATTTCTTTACAATACAATATGTATTTGTCATCGGAATCTATTTGAAAAATCCTGTCCACCTTTAAGCATAATGTATTGCATAGACATTACAGGTGGTACCTTGATGTGATTGTATGGGACTCCGGTTTCAAGCAGTGAATGCCACTGTAACCAGAAAGAAATTTTCTCCTGTTAACATGTATTAGAGACAATTTAAAGGACATGTTCACCCTTAAAACAAAAAACTGGTCGTATGTCTGTTAACTGCCCCAATAATATGCTAAAAATATTAATTGAAATTTGGGGCAGGTTATCCAATTGAAAAAATTGTACTATGATACATACTATTTAGTAGAGGCAGTTCCATGGAACCTATAAATTATCCAAAAATCTGATTCAATCACAAATAAATCGGGCACAATTACGTATATACTCGAGAAAGTCGAGTTTTTTTAGGCAGTAGTGGTCATAATTTCTACCCTCGACTTATAATCGAGTCAATCACATTTACTCTTTTTTCAGGTAAAAATGGATAACCTCGACCTATACTCGATCAACTTATATTCGGGTATATACGGTAGTTTTACGAATGTTCAATCAAAATTTCAGTTTTGAAAATTTAGAACAATTCGTCAGATCTGCGTATTTTCTAATCCCTCAGTTTCAAATCGAAACCAGGTTAGGTTGGAAACTGAGATTTATCACTGCTATTTAGAAACGAGTGCACTTTTTTAGCACAGTGTTCCATAAGGGCAGCGTTTTAGTTTGTCCTCCACACCAAACTCACTTGTCCATGTCTTTATGGACCTTTCTTTGTGCACTGGTGAACAGGAAGGGGCCATTCCCAAACTGTTTCCAAAGAGTTAGGACAGTGTTTCTCTCAACTTTTTTAACTGTGGGGGACCCTTGAAACAATTTTCGTGTCTCAGGGGTTGGGTAGAAGAATTCCAGTCTCCCCCCCCCCCCCGTTTATGAAGAGAGATCTCTCTGTAATAACTGAAACTGAGAATACATTGTTATCAATCCAAGACAAAGTACCACCTTACACTAAATCACACTATGGCAGATAAAGGGCAAATGTATCTAGATGCAAAAGCCTCTTACTATGTTTTTGGCTGGGTCAACAGCTCTAATGTTATATAGGAGGCCATTGTGGATAGGAATACAGACAGCTATGTGGAAATTTAACTCTTGTGGTGCCTGGGTAGGTTTGGCAGAGATCACTGGGTAAAAAAGCAGTTAATGCTGGAGTGACTGGAAAGGCATGGTTTAAACTTTTGACCTTGTTTTACTAGCAGAGGTCAGAGCCAGCAAAGTAACATTCTCCCTTAGAACAAAGTAACAAACTTCTATCTGCACCTATGCATGAGACCAGAGCAAGTGTCTGCATGGAAACAGATGACGTGATTTCATTGGTCTTTGTAAATCCTTCTGTCCACAAGGATCTATGGGATGTAGATGATTCTAGTGATGATAAGAATAATCTATCACTTGATGAGGTTCAGCTAGAACTACAGGCAGCAGGTATGTGGACCTCCAGATGATTGACATTTAAAACTCCCAATCATTATAAAACAACAGATTGCTGACAGGGAATGCTGGGAGTTGTAGTTTTAAAAAAAAGCACGAATATCTACACCCATTTAAAGGTGTAGATATATCACTGCAGCTCCACCTGCTCCCTACCCATAATCCTCTGTTATGGTACCTGCTCATTGTAACTTTTACTGTCTTCCATAATGCAGGTATACGCAGTGGGCGGAGATTGAAAAGTATATTCTGCAGGACATAGTTATAAAATCATAGATAGGTAACCAGTAGATCTCCAGATGTCTGAAAAATACAACTCCCAGCATTCCTTGGCTATAGAGTGAATGCTGGATGTTGTAGTTTTTAAAGGGCATGTCCACCCCCAAAACTATAATCCCCCCAACTACTGGCCCCACCATGTAGTGTAGTTTAATCCTTACCTCACATCCCAACTCCATCTGGTTCTCCTGATTAGTCCCCCCCCAAAGTTCCAAAAAATGCCCACCAGGAGGCTCAGGTCCATATAGGACACTGCCTGCTACCTGGCCTCCCGGAGATTCCTGCCATGCGTGCTGCAGCCCTTCTCCTCCCCCTCCCTCCCTCCCGTTCTATATATCCCTCCCCCTAGCGAAATCCCCTAAATTCTGCTCCCCCATGTCCCCCAGCCCCAACCGCATGTTTTTTTTTTTTAAAAAGCTCCCCAAACTCAACTTACTCTCCGCTTTCTCCGCTGCACTGAAGACCGGCAGCGCGTCCGTGATTGTGCGCTCAGCAATCCAGACGCGACTGGGTCCCGCCCCTCTGCTTGCCTTCTCGCAAGCAGAGGGCCGGCAGTGCGGCGGAGGATCGAGGGGAGGTAAGTAAGAGTTTGGGGGGCTTTTTAAAAAAACTAAACATGCGGTTGGGGCGGGGGACATGGGGGAGCATGATATAAATTTTTTATTTTAGGGGTGGACATAGCCTTTAAACCATCTGGATAACTACTGTTTAACTATCCCTGCCGCAGATCAACAAGAAAATTGAAAATCGAACCTGCGAAACGAAAGTAATGATCGATTTCGGTAACCCTTGAATTTGTAATATCGGTAACCCTCGAAACTAGCGCTCGATTTCCTTAACTTTCGAAAATAGATGCGGAAGCTCGAAAACAGCCCGATCATGAGGAAAGATAGTTTTAAAATAGTTTGGTATATTTACAAGTTCCCCAGACCATTCCCCAGGTCTCTGTGTCATTTACAGTAACTACTACTATTTGTCCTAAATGGACAGAAACATTCAAATTTTTTCTCTCATAGACTTTAGGGTTTCGAACATCTCTACTGCTATAGTAAAATAGTACATAGACATAATATTAAGGTTGAATAAGACATATTCAAGTCCAACCTATTCCCTTTTTTTTTTTTTTTTTTTTTTTTTTTTTTTAACTACCTAACTTGATCGAAAGGCAAAAAACCCGCTAAAAATGGGGGAAAAAATTCTTCGACTCCAAACGGAATCGGAGTATCCTGGACAACCAGATTATAGTTAGTACAGTAATTAGTACAGTAAGTGCTATATATTTTAGTGATTTAGGTAGGTTTGTTTCTATGAACATTTTGGGTATGAATAAAATATTTATTTTTACTTTTTTTTTAACTTCCCTGTACAAATTTTAGGAAGAAAGTCTAAAAGCGGGTCGGGTTGGGTTGTGGGTATGAAGTAGATAGAAAAGTGGGTTGCGGGTCGGGTGCGGATATGGGTTTCTCAGGTCGGCTCGGGTTGGGGCGTGGAACTTACTTACTTTACCTTTGGGATGGGGCTTTCATCAGACAGTTATATAACTAGAAAGGGAAAGTTATACTTAAACTTTGAATTTGGCTTGAAAGAATGCATTTTGGAAGGAATTGTGTGTTTGTGCAGATTTTAAAACTCAATAATGCCAATAAGAGGACATTGTCGTTTTTACTTACCCTTTAAATATGTCACATGCATTAAAGGTAGGTCAGTTGGTGTGTGTATTTTTTTTGTCGTTTTTTTTTACTATAGTTACCCTTTAAATATGGCTGCCATGGAAATGGAAGGGTGGGTCAGTAGGTGTGTGTACCTGGATCAGGTTGGAAGTAAAAAAAAAAAAACTTTTGCTTATTGATCAAAATTAGTTTTTTTTTACTTTAGTTACCCTTTACGCATGGCTGCCATAGTAATGGATAAGTAGATCAGTAGGTGTGTGTACCTGTGTTGGGTTGCGGGTTAAAAAAAACAAACTTTTTTGACAATTGGTCAAAAAAAATTTTACGTTAGTTTGGCTGCAACAGTAATGGAAGGGGTAGGTCAGTAGATGTGTATACCTGGGTCTGGTTAATGGGGTATGTCTTTTTTGTGTTTACCACCATAAAACTATCTTTTGAGGATAAATATATTTTTTTTTTTACTTTAGTTACCCATTAAGTATGTCTGCCACAGTAATGGATAAGTAGATCAGTAGGTGTGTGTACCTGGGTCTGGTTAAGGGGGTATGTCTTTTTTTGTTTATAACCATAAAACTATCTTTTATTGAGGATGAAGCTATTTTTTTTTAACTTAAGTTACCCTTTAAGTGTGGCTGCCACAGTAATCGATCAGTAGGTGTGTGTACCTGGGACTGGTTAAGGGGTATGTCTTTTTTGTGTTTACAACCATAAAACTATCTTTTATTGAGGAAAAATCTAAATTAGTTTTTTTGACTTTAGTTACCCTTTAAGTATGGCTGCCACTGTAATGCATAAGTATATCAGTAGGTATGTGTACCAGGGTCTGGTTGAGAGGGGTATGTCTTTTTTTGTGTTTACAACCATAAAACTATCTTTTATTGAGGATAAATCTATTTTTTGTAAGTATAGTTACCCTTTAAGTATGGCTGCCACCATAATGGATAAGTAGATCAGTAGGTGTGTGTACCTGGGTCTGGTTGAGGGGTATGTCTTTTTTGTGTTTACAACCATAAAACTATCTTGTATTGAGGATATATCAAAATTAGTTTTTTTTAACTTTAGTTACCCTTTAAGTATGGCTGCCACAGTAATGGATAAATAGATCAGTAGGTGTGTATACCTGGGTCTGGTTGAGGGGGTAAGTCTTTTTTGTGTTTACAACATAAAACTATCTTTATTGAGGATAATCTATTTTTTTTACTTTAGTTACCCTTTAATATGGCTCCATGGGAATGGAAAGGTAGGTCAGTAGGTGGGTGTACCTGTGTCTGTGTGGGGGGTTGTGGAGTCACATTTGTATTTATGACCATGAAACAAACTGTTTTGAAATATAGACATTTGAGGATTGTTACTATTATAGTCTATCGGAAAAAATGTCCGGAAATTCGCCGATAATGCCGTAACGCTTCCGCGGATTCTTTAGCTAGAACATAGCACACTTCTCCTATATGCCCTGCACGTCTTTAACGAATTTCATGTCCAAAAAAGCGGAAGAATAAAATGGAAGAAAAAGAAGAAGAAATAGTAATTTGGCTTTTTCACAAGTGTTTTAAATGCTATACAAAACTGTGTAAAGACAGAAACTGGTAGGGCTAAGTGAAACATAATAGCAGCCATCTAGTGGTTAAAAGTTACTTAATAACTTACCGTATAGAAAAATTTTGTTACGATTCATCTGCCAAGCACCCTCCTCTTTTGAGTATTACAGCCTCAAGTCAACAGTTCTCGCGAGGTTCAAATAGGCGATCTCAGAATTTACAGAAATCCTCGAATTTTCAAAAACGGATGCACGATATGCGTCATTAGGCGCCGAGGTGACGTGGCTTACAGGCATTGGTCTATTTAAGCTGCTCAGCAGTTAAGGTCAGTGCTGTTTTGTCAGTTCAGCTTCCTAGTACTTATCTAGTGTTTTCTCCTGCTCCTTTGATTACCCAATTTCCCGTTGCCGACTTCGGCCTGCCATGTGACTTCGAACCCTTGCTGCCAGCCCTGACTTGTGCCTCGGATTATCGCTCTTGAACCATTGCTGCCAGTCCTGACTTTTTGCCTGATACTCGTGAATCTGTGCCGCCAATCTTGACCTGTTTGTTTATTTTTCCAGATCTGTTTTCTCCTCTTCACTGCCTTCCATCTGCTCCAGGGTCTGTTACTCTTCCCTAGGACTGTGACCTGGTGTCTGCCTTGCCACGCAACATCCCCACCATCAGGGGCTCTGGAGAAGACCAGCAGACACTTACACTCAGCATCTGGTGGGACAGTTTCTAGTTCCCTGAGTCTGTGTTCCCGGTGTCCATGTAAAAGTACGAAACAGCCTAAAATTTATGGAACCCACTGGAGAGAGTTGCTCTATAGAAGAATTAACCTGCCTGATTTGCGGAGCTCCGAGTATCGGTGGAAGAAACTCGTAAAGGCTACTTCCATTTGGAAAGCAAAGTTGACACTCTAGCGAACCCTGGTTATGGAGTCCAGGGAGCTGCCGCTTCGGTACCAGCTCCTGAACCTAAGATACCACTTCTAGACCATTTTTGAGGTGACCGAAAGAAATTGGTACAATTTCGTAGTGCGGTCCCGTTGTACTTTGCCTTAAAATCTGAGTTCTCCGAAGAAAAGGTTAAGGTCGGTACAATCATCTCTCTGCTTCAGGATGAACCTCGGCTTGGGCCCTCCGTTTGGTTGATAAGAAAAGTGCTGTTCTGTCCATTCTAAATCCCTGTTTGAAGCTTTAGCTGAAATTTATGAGGATCCCCGTAGGGTGCAGCGGCTGAGGCAACCTTGGGCAACCTTTCTCAGGGTCGAAGGAAGGTGGAGGATTACATTTCTGACTTCCGCCGATATAGCTCTGAGTGGAATGGAATAAGCTGCCTTAAAACATCAGTTCCATTTGGTTTTGTCGGAGCAGTTAAAGGATGAGTTAGCCCGTACGGGAGTACCCGATACCCTCTGAGAACTTATTACCATTTCTCTTCAAATTGATAGATGCCTTTGTGAATGACGCATGGAGAGGTTGTTTGCACATCCTTCCTCCTTGGTGACTTCAGCTCAGCTACACCTTGCCAAGCCCTTTCCCCCGGAAGAGAGACTTCAAAGACTGCGTTCCAATTTGTGCCTTTACTGTGGGGGACCTGGACATTTTGTTCGAGAATGCCCTATCAAACCATCCATTAGTAACCAAGATATGTTGAACTTTTCTAATTGTGATCGTTCTGCCCCGGCCTATCTGCTAATTACCTTATCTTTTCAGGTACCCAAAGGCGCAGTTAGTCTTCAAACACTCGTTGACTCAGGAGCCTGTGATTGTTTTATTGATGCTAAACTTGTCCATCAACTAGACTTACCTCTTCGCCCCAAGACTTTTCTTTTGACGCTGCGTTTAGCAGATGGCAATGACTATAAGTGTGGTCCCATTTCCCATGAGACTTTTCCTGTGTTGGTTCCACTCCTTCTGGACACTCAGAATATCTGATCTTTTCTGTTATTAATTCCCCTTTATTTTCTGATATCCTGGGTATGCCTTGGTTAAGGGCCCATAACCCTGCAATAAATTGGCTTACCAATGAAATAAATTTCCCGTCTCCATATTGTTCTCTTTCCTGTATTTCAGAGGCTATTCTATACTACCTGGATCCTCTATTCCTTTTAGTCATATATATCCCTTATCTGAACCCGAACAAGAGGTGCTAAAAAACTATATTGACGAAAACCTCAAGAAAGGTTTTATCAGACATTATACTTCCCGGCTGGGGTAGAAATTTTCTTTGTAGAAACGAAAGATGGAAACCTTAGCCCTTGCATTGACTATCGAGCATTAAATAAAGTTACCATTAAGAACAGGTACCCCTTGCCACTATTCCCAGAATTATTTCAACGTCTTAGTTCAGCTAAAATTTTCACCAAATTCGATTTAAGAGGAGCCTACAACCTCATACGAATTAGGGAAGGGGATGAATGGAAAACCACATTTCATTCCAGATTTGGCCATTTCTAGTTAACAGTAATGCCTTTTAGACTCTGCAATGCTCCAGCCACATTTTAACACTTCGTGAACAATATTTCCCGGGATCTCTTAGATCAATTCTTAGTAGTGTATCTAGATGATATTTTCTCAATCACTGCAGGAGCACCGATCCCATGTTTGCAAGGTCCTCCAAAGACTCAGGGTCCACGACCTATATGCAAAACTTGAAAAATGCTCTTTCGAAAAAGACACTATAGATTTTCTAGGATTCATCCTGTCTCCCAAAGGTATTACTATGGACCCTAAGAAGGTGTTTCTAGAGTGGCATATCCGTTCAGCGCTTCATCGGCTTGGCTAACTTCTATAGATGCTTCATCCATTCTTTTTCAAAGATTGTTGCTCCTCTAACCCAACTCACCAAGAATCTTTCCCTGTTCCACTGGTCCACAGAAGCCCAAGCCGCATTTGCTAATTTAAAGGGCATGTACACCCCCAAAACTAAAATTTAACCTTCTACTAGCCCCACTGTGCAGTGTTTAAAACCCTTACCTTACTGCTCAGCTCTTTATGGTTCTCTTGCAATGTCTGTTGAAAGTCCTAGAAATTAAAGAGTAGTAGCCATTTCTAGTGTAATTTGTTTCTGCCTGTAACTGTTCCTCATCAAGGTTTCTATGAGGGCAAGCATGCTCAGTAATCACTAAGAGGCAGCATTGGAAAAGGGAATTTCCCATCATGCAATTCACTTGATTTGCATGAACATTCTAGTTATAGCAAATCTGCACACAGCAGAGGATAGTTCCGATTGGATATCTAAAGATAACATTTTTTCCATATAGATGTCCTTTTATACCTGTAAACTTGTGCAGAAAGTGCTTGCAATAAACTTTGATTTTTGTTGCCGCATTTGAAAGGTCTTTTTACATATGTCCTTCCTCTCGGGAATGGTGGCAACTAAAAGTTACTATGATAAATAACATAGTAACTCTTTAGTTGCCACCATTCATTTTCTCTATAATGAGGTGTACAAGTTGGTTTTCTGGTATGTGGTGCACTGGCGCAATAGAGAAACACATTGCATTTGTTTAGCATATTTTTATTTGATAATAAGTTTATTGTAAGTGGATATATGTTTAGTTTCAGATTATCTCATTATTTGGGGGATGCTTATAGTAAATGTAAGTTGCAGGGCTGCATTCATTACAACCGGTTGTATTTACACCTGATGTTTTCAATATACAATCCCTATCCCTATTCCTTCCCTATCTGCCCTTTGCTGTTTGAGAGTGCTTGTCAGGGAATGGTGAAACTAGTAATGCAACTGCATAGGCACTTGGGTTAGTCACTATTTTGCTAAAGGAAAGTAATTTCAGACTCTGTAATCCAAACACTCATGTGTGTTCATAGACACCTATACACCACCATAGGTATGAAACCCAGGCACTAAAAAAAAATATTCATTTGGGCAGTCTAGCTATAGAACCAGCAATCAACTTGCAAGTCTCTAACCTAAATACAAAGGCAAGACCTGCTAGTTTGACTGCTGAATAGAAACTGAGCTTCTCTGAAGATTTCATGCTGTTTTAGGGTGAGGCCACACTGCAACGCACAGGAATCGCGCACAAAATCGCGAGCGTTATCGCACGTGATTGTGTGCGCGATTCTTGCGCGTTTCGCGCTCGCGTTCGCGTTTTGCGCATGCGTTTTCGCCTTTTCACGTATGGAAACGCATGCGTTAACGCACCAAAAATGGTGAACGCATGCGTTACCCATAACGCGAACGGACGCGCAATCGCATGCGCATCGGAAATCGCGGGAATTTTTGCGTTCCCGCGATTTCCATTTTAGCGAAAATCGCGGGCGCAAACGCGAGCGCGAAACCGGGGCGCAAACGCGCGAAAAAACGCGCTAGTGTGGCCTACCCTTATAGTGTCTCATAAAACACACACCAAAATCTGATTGGTCTAGATACAATCTTAAATCTGATTGGATCTTGGATCTTGGACCAATCAGATATTGGGGGTGGGTTAAGGAGTCACTACAAATAGTGAATGTTCAGTAAGGAGAGCTAGTTTCAGTTTTGCATTTCATCTGAGATGTTATAGCTTTGTTCTGAGGCATGTACTGGGATATAAGCTTATTGAGTGATTTTGGCTGGGTAGCTTGAATGGGCAGCCCTTAGGTCAGATGGCTCTCAATTTAGTTCTCAGTATTTGGCTTTCTGTATCTAAGATAAAAATAATTACAGAAAAAGTTTGGTTTGTTGTTCCAACTAAATATTGAACAGGAGATCTGAGTAACAGAGCTATTGTGTATTGGAATATCTGGTTCCACAATTTCACCAGAAACAATCTCCAGTAATAGAACAGAGGGAGATGATTGCAAACCAGTCTAGATAGCAACATGGCAATCAAAGGGATATCAGAAACACATGCAGCAAAGCTGAGTGTGAATAATTGCAGTGTAAAAGCAACCAGCTGAATAAATGCAGCTCTGCTTGTAACAACTGTTGTGTCTTACTATAGAGCAAACCACAGCGATCAGCACTGGGTGCCATTCAAAACTTTGAGACCTGTGAGTGCCTTCGTATTTCTGTGTGTGTATATCTATCTATCTATCTATCTATCTATCCCATTGATAAACTGATTCAATCTGACATCAACATGCTACTTGCACACAACAATATCAGATCATGTAGTTCTAATGACTATAGAAGAAGGGAATGGGTTAATGTTAAATCCCAGAATCCCAGGTGGCACTTGCAAATCAGTTGCTCTGCATGTTTAATTAATAAATGGAGAAAGGGCTATTTTAACCATTATGCAAAACCCTTCTGATTGGTGGACATATCTCCATAGACTACAAGCACCCTGCCCACTATGGGAGGAGAGAAATCAATGGCTACACCCATAAGAAACACAAAAATGAAAATAACTTGATAACTGTTCTAAAAAGTATATGGCAAAAGTACACAGGATAGCGCTCCCTACAATACAGCAAAACATAATTTTGGGGGTGGACATGCCCTTTAAAGCAAGCATTTGTTTCCGCACCTAATTTAATCCATCCTGACCCAGCTTAAGCTTTCATTCTGGAAGTTGACGCCTCTGAGAGCGCTGTGTGTGCTGTCCTATCACAATGTTCTTTAAAAGACAATTTACCTCATCCTGTGACATTCTTTTCCTGTAAACTTTCCTCTTCAGAAAGGAATTATGACATTGGTGACCGAGAACTTCTTTCCATTAAATCCGCTCTTGAAGAATGGCGATATCTTTTCAACATCCAATTCTCATCTACACAGATCATAAAAATCTAGAATATTTATGTTCAGCCAAAAGATTAAGGCCTCGACAAGCACAATGGGCTTTATTCTTCTCACAATTTGATTTTCATATTACTTTTCGATCTGCCTCAAAGAACGGTAAACCAGATGCTTTGTCCCAGATGTTATCTTATAACTACCTGAACACAATCCTTCAAACTCATCATTTCTTAGTAATTCATTCAGAACTTTCAGAAAGCTTTTTTAAATTTCTGCACCTGTCAATGTCAGTCTACAAGATGGCATAAGGTTTTTGTCCCTCAGGAAGTTCGGACTAAGGTGTTGCAACACTGCCATGGCCAACCTCTCTCTGGAAATTTTGGGGTATCTAAAACTCCAGAAACAAGACACCTAGGAGAAGCCCTTGTTACATCCTCTGGCAGTCCCATCTGCTCCTTGGACTCTGTTATCTATGGCCTTTATCGTTGATCTTCCCTCTTCTAACAATTACAATACAATCTTTGCTGATCGATTCTCAAAAATGTCTCATTTCCTGCCTATGAAAGGGGTGCCTTCTGCTGCCCAAATGGCAGAGGTTTTTGTTCGAGAGATTGTCAGGCTTCATGGAGCACCTTTAGACGTGGTCTCTGATAGAGGTGTTCAATTTACCTCCAAATTTTGGAAGGAGTTATGCCAGATTCTTAAGATTAACGTCTAATTGAATAATCTTCTGGTTATCATCCTCTGTCGAATGGTCAAACAGAAAGAACCAACCAGACCCGTGAACAATACCTTAGGTGTTATTGCTTCTCCTCTCAGGAAGATTGGGCTATGTTCTTGCCTTTGGCCGAGTTTGATTTATAATAATGCTACCCACTCATCAACTCAGAAGTCTCCCTTTTTGTTAACTACGGATTTTACCCCGCCTCTTTACCTAGTTCCTTCCCTAAGACAGAAATCCCTGCATTACAGACTCAACTAACTGCCATGCAACAAAACACTATCCAGATTAAGAGATTGCTTTATCAGGCCCAGGAACGTGCCCGAAGATTTGCGAATAAACGAAGAAAGGAAGGGCCAGAGTTCAGAGTTGGCGACATGGTCTGGCTGTCCACAACCAACTTGAGACTCCGCATACCTCCAAGAAGCTTGGACCGAGATTTGTGGGACCTTTTTCGATTAAAAGAATAATTAATCCTGTATCTTATGAACTGGACCTCCCCATCTCTTTGCATGAAGTACACCCGGTAATTCATCTATCATGTCTTAAAACCTTTATTCCAGATCCTTTTTCCGGAAGGACTATCATACCACCAGCTCCAGTTCTAATAGATGGGAACGAAGAGTACGAGGTTGAAGCCATCCTTGATTCTAAAAGAGGTGGTTCAAAGTTAAGTTATCTCATTAAATGGAAGGGATTTGGATCCGAAGAAAATGGAACCAACCCCCCCTCCGAAAATGGCACCTAGGGCCACCCGGAGAGGGGGTTGGATGCCAAAGTATCACTAATCAGTCAAAATCTGATGAACAGCAGCCATGCCGCAAGGAGAAAGGCCTCCCAGACCTTGTACATACCACAGGTATTATTCAAAATGTAACAACCACAAATATGCAGTACAAAATGTGTAAAATGACTACATATAAATTAATAACATACTAGGTCTGGGGGATTGCGGTAGGGACAGTAAAATTAATGGAAAGAAGGGGTAAATTATAAAAGATACTGCACCCCTACTGTAAATTATATAGATATGACCTCAGAGTTCTGTGCCCTTTATAAAAGCACTTGGCCTGTGGTCTCATGCTTTTATATGGTCACAGACCTCCTCTGTAACATCTAATGTCCTTATCATTTACAGTAGGGGTTGCATTATCTACTATATATACACCATCTCATTATGGCTTAAATATATTTAATAACCGGTGCACCATGTTTCATATCTACATTAGGCATTATTTTCAGTTTTTAAGATTATACAGGATAAATGGGTTCCCTTCCCCATAAAGAGTTAGTTTATATTTAGTTATTTGTTAAGTAACATTTGAGCCCTAGGTTGACATTGAGTCCTTTGGGTTGGAGAGCGTTTAATGTATAAATCCAATATGATTCTCTTCTGAGGAGGGCGTTATCTTGGTCCCCTTCTCTTTTGTGTGGGGATATATGGTCAATGACCATACCCTGAAGTTCATTTGCTAGATGGTTGGCATCAATGCAATGGGCTGCTACAGGTGGCAGTTCGTGTTTAGTCTGTTTCATTTCATGTGCATTTTTTCGTGTCATGTGTAATTTTACATTACTTTTGTGTTTTTGGAAATGTTTTTTAAACGGTTCTGTGATTTTGCCCAGATATATTTTCGAGCATGGGCATTTCAGTAGATATACACAATTGTCAGTATTACACGTGTAGTAGTCATAAATCCTGTGCCTCTTTCCAGTCCATGGATGATCAAAGGTATTTTCTGTAATCAATGCATTACACATGTTGCAATTCTAAGATTTGTAGCAACCATTTTTAACAACCATGTTTCCTTTCTATAGTTCTGTACAGGATCTGCCTGGACTAAGGAGCTGTTTAGTGTCTGTCCCTTTTTATATACAGAAAGGGTCTTTCTCTTTATCTCACTATTTACGTCTGTATCCCCTTCTATGATGGTCTAGAATTAGTTAACCCCTTTGTGTATCTTATATGATGCAGGAATGTATTTATGTATTAGAGGCAATCTTTTTTTCCTCAGGCCTAACTTGTGTTATATGTTTAGCTGCTTGTTTCCTTGCCACTTTATTGGCTGTTGGATGATAACCTCTTTTTTTTCCATTTTATTAAGCTGTCCCTCTTTTTCTTTGGGATCATTACAAATCCTATGGATTTGCAGGAATTGAGAATTGGCCAATCCTGAGAATATATGTCTAGGATGGAAACTCCCAGCTTGTAGGAATGTGTTCCTATCGGATGTTTTGCTATAAAGTGTTGTTATTAATTTGGTGCCCTCTTTCTTAATACAAACATCATGGTAATTAACCATATAAACCGACATTTCTGCATTAAAACATAGGTTCTCATCCATATTATTCAACATATTAACAAATTATTGTGCTTGTTCCATCATGCCGTTCCAGATCATGAATACATCATCAATAAAACGTGTACACTTTATGCAATGTTTTTTAAACTCGCTGTTGGGGTACACATTTATGTTCAACATACCCCACATATAAATTAGCATATGCCGGTGCTACAGGACTGCTGTGCCAACCTTCTGTATGTAATATTGACTCTCAAATTTAAAGTAATTATTGATTAAAATGATTCATAGACATTCAATCAGATATTTAACAGGTGGATTCACTTTGTGGTGGGTTTCCAAAAAATATTTTATGGGCTCTATCCCTTTATCATGCTGTATGTTTGTATATAATAATGTATTGTCCATGGTAATCAATATCCATTCAGGTTTTCATTCCCCCAATGTTTGTATCTGTCCTAACAAATCTTTAAATAGGTACACTATTGAGAGTCAATTGCTCAGAACTGTGCTAGGGTCATGGCTACTCCATTATCCTCCACCTTCAGCTCTGCACCATATTGTTTCTGTAAGTGTACACAGATCACAGTGTTTCTGCAGAAGTGCTGTTTGGCTTATGAACTTTAATCCCCTGGTGTGCAAGTCTACTATCCTTATTCAGCGGGACCAGCCTCTCGCTCAATCAGTCCGTATACAAAAGAAGATAGACCGTCTGGACCGCTTAGACACTCGGGAGATAATAAACATATATCTTTATTCAAATTAAATAGTACATATAAACAGCACAGGTGTGCCAGGGGGAAGTCTGGTGTGTTTCACGGTGTCCTGCTGCTTCCTCAGTGACTATAATAGAGATATAATTTTATGGATATAAAGTACATTTCTCCTTTAACGTGGCAATACGATGTTATTACACATGTCATAATGTTCTAAAATTTCAAATGCTAAAAAACATGATGAATTATTTCCCCATTTGAATGAAATCTTTCATGAATATCCTGACCACTTGATTTATTATTTTTATTTACCCTCTGGTCTTTAATTCTGTAAGTTTGTGTGTTGATTGTGTTGTGTGTGAGCGTGTGTTTAACAGCTTGTAGAGATGCCGTTGTTATAGGTTTGTGCACTGTAAAATGAATGTGAAATTTCCATTGAAATTTTGTTAACAAAGAGGATTTCTAATGTTTTTAGAGCCGTATATAAATGCAGGCCGAGGGGGGTCATTATCTGCAGTGAGTGCGTGGCCTTTCCTTTTGTTTTATTCCTCTCGTCCCTTATTTTAATTTCCTCTGCCAACTTCTAGAGAAAACTCCCCACTTTCTTTTCTCTTGTAGGTGCCAACTAAAGGCTTTTTAACTCACACTACCCACAATACCACACTGGCTTTTAATAAACAATTAGCAACAAATCTGTCACATCTATTATTCATAATAATTTATCATTTGACTGCCCCTAATTAATATTAATGGGGAAACCTTTATTAATTGATCATTGACTAAATCACAGAATCACCCAGTTCTAACAATGCACCATTGAGAGTTTGGGGTTAATAAAATTGTGACAAAGATTCATAGTATTTAATTTACATTTAGTATCTCTGTGTACTTAGGAAATTCTAGATGCAATGATCAATCATATTATTCTAAATGACGAGCTAATAGGCAAGGTATAAAGAGTTAAATATAAGAAGATACCATATATACTCGTGTAAGCCTACTCGAGTATAAACCCAGGTACCTATTTTTTTCTGAAAAACTAATAAAAGTGATTGACTCGTGTATAAACCGAGGGTAGAAATTATGACCGCTACTGCCTTCTGATTCTGTATTGTTTTGAGGCTTTAGTTGCCCTTTAAATGGACAGCAGAATTCCCATACAGTAGTCCCATACAGTAATAGCCATACTGGATTTGTCTATTACTATATGGGACTCCTGTATGGGAATTCTGCTGTCCATTTAAAGGGCAACTAAAGCCTCAAAACAGAATCAGAAGGCAACAATAGATACCATTCTCCTTCTGATTCTGTATTGTTTTGAGGCTTTAGTTGCACTTTGAATGGACATCAGATTTCCCATACAGTAATACTGGATATGGCTATTACTATATGAGAATTCTGCTGTCCATTTAAAAACTGGAAACTACAACTTCCAGCATGCTTTAGTTGCTGGGAGTTGTAGTTTCCAAACATCTGCACCCTTCCACCCAGTTCATTGGGTACCTTCTGTGGGCATCCTTCCCTGTCATCCTTCTCTGCAGTACGGTAACTTACTTGAGAAATCCATCAGCAGCTTGCTCGCCCCCACGCTCCCTATACTCGGCGCCAGGCAGTGACATCAGCTGACGCATTAATATAGGGAGCGTGGGAGCGAGCGAGATTTCTCAAGTAAGTTTACTGACTTGAGTATAAACCGAGGTCAGGTTTCCAGCTGATTTTATAGCCAGAAAACCATGGTTTATACTTGAGTTTATACGGTATGTACAGTACATACCGTATATGTTATGTTCCTGTCAGATGTGTTTTATATTTGATTTTATTGTTTACACTGAGCACTTAATTATAAGCAAAACATTAGGGTGCCACTGTAGAGACTTGTGTATGTCCAAAAGGGTAGACTATCTCCACCCTTTTAGCCACCATTCTCTGCAGTATCCTCCCCCTTTTGTGCCCATATGCTGATACACACTTTAACGATAAAGGGACAATTCCATTCAACCTGATGGAAATTCCCCTTTTTCGTGTGTAATGCAGATGCAAGCATTCCCCAGGCCAACAAATGTTCACCGTTGGCCTCAGGAACTTTACTAGGACCAGATGGAAAATTTCCCTCAGCCGCAGTCTGCCCCCCTGTACTGAAGTATAGGTAATCGGCCACGTTTGAAGGAAATGTGGCAGTCCTGAACATTTTCACAATACTTTATATAGGGAGAACACTAAAGACTGTAGCCTGATCTTCAGAATCTTAAAAATCTTTACAGTGTATACCCAGCTAGAGGCAGCCAAACCAAACCTAACATGCTTATTGATAACCCAACCCTATGCAAGACTCATTCTGTGCTTCATTAGCATATCTCTCTCTGGTTTTGCTGGGTACCTGAGATTAGAGGTTCCCATAGACTAAAAGTAACCTTTGACGTACCTCAAACCATCTTACCCAATCACTTTGCAACCAATGTTACTGCTGTAGACTGAAAAGTTACCTTGGAAGTTCCTCAAACCATCCCACCCAATCACTTTGCAACCGACGTTACTGCTGTAGCAATCACAATGTGTTCCAGCCAGAGAACACTGCATTCAGTAATGCTATAGTCAACATTGAAAATAGTGTAAGCGCAGGATAAGGAATGGGACAAATGCTATTAGAAATGATTCCTTGTGTATCATCTCTTATATATTTCAGTCTAGGGGAAATGGAATATCTTCACAGTATTCATTTCAAAAGCTTTGATATGCACTTTCACCTTCCACTCTTTATTTCTGGAGATGTGAAGATAAAGTTGGCTTCCTCCCAATAATTCTGGTGAGTTCTATGAATCTGCTGCATTCTTATGCAAATAGTTTTTTCAGCAATAAAAAAAGTCTATTGAAATACTGGTGTTTCCTTCCTGTGCCCTGGCCCTGGTGAGATCTGCATAAATACCCAGACATACCTCAATATCTCTCTTAGTGGGATCAGTCACCTCTGTTCCTCATACAATGATCCCCAGTGGTTCCCAGATATAGCTGCATCACCTTTTACTTCTTCTAAGACTTCATCAGGATCATAACAGCAGGAATGAGCGATCCTGTGAGCCTGATGGTGTTAGGCATGGCTTGTTCCATAAGCATACATAGACATCCTTTTGTGATTCTATTGGGTGGCAGCCAAAAGTAGGTTATAAATAGTGCCACTGGACAGCCATGCTATACCACCTCCAGCAGCCTGCACTAGCATCAACTTTGAAAAACATTTTTTTGCTTGCACAGAATAATATCTCTTAACTGTAGGACTGAACCATATTTGTTCCAAAAAAAAAAATTTGCAATCAATCTAGAATTCACTATATACTGTAAATCTTTTATTTCTTTTATTACATTGCTTAAACTTAAAATTATGTGAGCGAGTATGTTTTGGAAGATTATTCTCATAATACACCACCGCTTCGATTCTCATACTATACCACTTCAGATTATCATACTAGCCAACTTCAGGATTCTATACTATACCAACTTCAGTATTATCATACTATTCCAACTTCAGTATTCTCATACTATACCACCATCTGTATTCTCATACTATACCAACTTCAGTATTCTCATACTATACCAACTTCAGTATTCTCATACTATACCACCATCTGTATTCTCATACTATACCATCTTCAGTATTTTCATACAATAGCAACTTCAGTATTCTCATACTATACCACCTTCAGTATTATCATACTATACCAACTTCAGTATTCTCATACTATACCAACTTCAGTATTCTCATGCTATACCAACTTCAGTATTCTCATACTAAACCACCTTCAGTATTTTTATACTATACCAGCTTCAGTATTCTCATACTATACCACCATCAGTATTCTCATACTATACCACCTTCAGTACTTTCATACTATAGCAACTTCAGTATTTTCATACTCTACCACATTGTGTTCTCATATTAAACCACCTTCAATATTCTCATACTTTACTACCTTCAGTATTCTCATACTATACCAACTTCAGTATTCTCATGCTAAACCAACTTCAGTATTCTCATACTATACCACCTTCAGTGTTCTCATACTATACCACCTTCAGTATTTTTATACTATACCAGCTTCAGTATTCTCATACTATAGCATCATCAGTATTCTCATACTATACCACCTTCAGTTTTTTCATACTATAGCAACTTCAGTATTTTCATACTATAGCAACTTCAGTATTTTCATACTATACCACATTCAGTGTTCTCATATTAAACCACCTTCAATATTCTCATACTATACTACCTTCAGTATTCTCATACTATACCACCATCTGTTTTTTCATACTATACCAACTTCAGTATTCTCATACTATACCTTCCACTTTTCCCCCTTCATAAATTTGGTGGGGTTTTTTTGCCTTCCTCTGGATCAACAGTTAGGCAGGAAATGAGGATATTGCTAGATGGGTTGGACTGGATGGACGTATGTCTTTATTCAACCTCAAATACTATACTATTCTCATACCATATCAACTTCAGTATTCTCATACTATACCACCTTCAGTATTTTCATACTATAGCAACTTTAGTATTTTCATACTATACCAACTTCAGTATTCTCATACTATACTACCTACAGTATTATCATACTCTACCAACTCCAGTATTCTCATACTATACCAACTTCAGTATTTCATACTATACCAACTTCAGTATTCTCATACTATACCAACTTCGGTATTTTCATACTATACCAACTTCAGTATTTTCATACTATACCAACTTCTGTATTCTCATACTATTCTAAATTCAGTATTCTTATACTATAACAACTTTAGTATTCTCATACTATACCACCTACAGTATTATCATACTCTACCAACTTCAGTATTCTCATACTATACCATCTTCAGTATTCTCATACTATACCATCTTCAGTATTCTCATACTATACCAACTTCAGTATTCTCATACTATACCACCTTCAAGTATTTTCATACTATACCACATTCAGGATTGTCATACTATACCACCTTTAGTATTTTCATTCATTACCAACTTCAGGATTGTTATACTATACCACCTTCAGGATTGTCATACTCTACCACCTTCAGTATTGTCATACTATACCGCCTTCAAGTATTTTCATACTATACCACCTTCAGGATTGTCATACTCTACCACCTTCAGTATTGTCATACTATACCACCTTCAAGTATTTTCATACTCTACCACCTTCAAGTATTTTCATACTATACCACCTTCAGTATTGTCATACTATACTACCTCCATTATTATCATCATACTATACTACCTTCGGTATTATCATACTATACCACCTACAATATTGCCATACTATACTACCTTCAGTATTGTCATACTATACCACCCACAGTATTTTCATACTATGCCATACTATACAACTTTCTGTATTGTCATACTATACCACCTTCAGTATTGTCATACTATACTACCTTCAGTATTATCATACTATACCACCTACAATATTGCCATACTATACTACCTTCAGTTTTGTCATATGCCACCTAAAATATTGCCATACTATATTACCTTTAGTACTGTCATACTATACCACCTTCATTATTGTCATACTATACCACCTACAGTATTTTCATACTATACCAGCTACAGTATTTTCATACTATACCAAATTCAAGTATTTTTATACTCTACCACCTTCAGTATTTAAATACTATGCCACCTACAGTATTGTCATACTATACTACCTTCAGTATTATCATACTATACCAACTTCAGTATGTTCATACTATGCCACCATCATCTATTTTCATGCTATTCCACCTTCAGTATTTTCATATTATACCACACTCAAGTATTTTCATGCTATTCTACCTTCAGTATTTTCATACTATACCACCTTGAATTATTTTCATGCTATTCTACCTTCAGTATTTTCATACTATCCCACTTTCAGGATTGTCATACCATACCACTTTCAAGAGTGTCATACTATACCACCTTTAGTATTATCATACTATACCACCTACAATATTTTTAAACTATACCACCTTCAGCAGCCTTAAAACACAACACAACTCTTTGCCAAAAGAAAAATCACAATGTTATTCCCAACAAATTCTCCCCCCTCATTTACCTGCAGTTCCACCTCCTGGAATTCAGATATACTCTCCCTGACAGAAATTTTTATTATGGACCTCAGGAGAATAAATATAGCGTAATATGTTGAAAGCTCAACACTTAACATAAAAAATTACTGCTTGAATTGGAACCTCTCATCACACTTGCCAAGCACCCCCTCCTTTTATTAGAGGAACCCTTGTCATAGGTAAAACCCTTTATTTAAACGGAACATACCATTGTATTCATCTTAAAATATGGTATTCACATCTAGTATCTGGGGCAGGGAGGCAGGATTGAATAGCTCACATTATCATTTAGATGAGAAGCTACAGCCTGTAGTTTATCTGCCAGGTTAGTGTCCTGGACTTTCCTCAGTGCAGTGCCTGGCAGAAGCAGTTTTCTTTGTGGCACTCCTCAGAAGAAATATTGGGAGGTAGGAATTACCAATTCTACCTCCCTGTCCCTGGCACTTTTTATTTTAACTGATTTATATTTTGGTTTAACACAGTGTCGGACTGGCCCACAGGGTTATGGGGGAATCCCCTGGTGGGCCCATAGCCCATTCACCCAAGAAAACAGAGAAAATGCTAAAATTTAAACACAGCCATTGGGACAGTAAAGGTGGCCATACAAATGCGATTTCCATCGCAATGTGCTGACAGATACCATGATCTGTCGGCACGTTGCGATGGGAACCGCACACACATGGACCCAACCGATCGGTTGGCCATGTGGCCATAGAGGGGCCGATAGAATCACCTTTCTTTACTAAAAGTAAAGGTAACCAATACTAACCATAATAATTTTCACATATTTTCTGACCGACTGTAATGCCAACTACACTCGTTCTTCTGCATTACAGTCGTTTGGTTTTGTCCCCTACACACTTACATTAGGTAAATCCCATAGGTATTTACCTAATCGCTAATGTGTATGGCCACCTTAAGAAATGTATTATAATAAACAATAGGAGTTAGATGTATAAATGAGTGACAATAGAGATATGAAATGTTAGGTGGGCCCCTAAACTTGTCCTGGTGGGCCCCTGTCTTAGATTTCCTGGTGGGTACCAACAGTCCAGTCTTACACAGTTCTTTATTGACATGTTGAAATGTTGTGTACACAATCATAGCCATACAACTATCAAATCCATGACCAAAATACTGGGCTGGATGATTGACGTGCTGGAGAAATACCGTAAGCAAGTTTAGATCTAGGCATGTGCTAGAGCTGGATTTGTACTTTAGTCATTAGAAATAACTAGAAAAGCTAAAAATAAAACCAAGTATCATCACCACTAATATCTCCAAAATTAGATGTATCCAATACTTATTTTATTGCAATTACACAATGTATTGCTCTGTCTAAAAGCAACATACCGTACCGTAAAATAAATGCTCCGCTTGTTAAAATACTGGTCATAGAATCTCTACACTGAGGGATACAGCTGTCAAAGCAATAGAGGTAAATGAGTTTTTGATTAAACTGTGTTTTTTTTTCTGTTCAACTTTTGCACAGTAGAGAAGAGAATGAACTATAGCACCGCTGACTATTGCTCGGTAATGCACCATTTTGTGGACTGACTGGGTGGTCTTAAGTCCATAGTCACTTCGGCTACATAGTTGATACCAATCAAGGCCCTGCAGCTGAGACCTCCAGTGACCTGTTTCAGAAGCTCTTTTAACAGATCCCAGCTCTTCGTTTGTGTGGGGTTGCTTTTCTGCGATCTTATTTATGGGATTACATAAACGAGCCATTAAAAATGTAAATCTTCAGACCATTGGAATAATACAGATTTGATACAATAAGATCATGGCGGTACAGTACAGAGAGAGCACTAAACCAACAGCGTTTTGGAGTCTTGTGGCTATGGCAACCGGAGAATGTTAGAAGACAATAAATGTTCCATCTCGGATTGTAGTTGTCTCTGGTACCAGAGAAAAGATTATGGTCCTTTATTAAAGCAGTCTTGGACAATAATAAAGATGGGCCACTATAATCCACAAAGGGCGCCATGCCATCCCTCATACTGCAGGTGCCAAAACAATCAGGAGGAAGGTTAACTAGTTCAGTGCTGTCTCTCCTGTCCTGTTAACACTGAACTTTCTGATCGGTTTCCCTGGTTGTTCTACTATATACAGGGCACTATGGAACTTGACGGTCACGCTATGTTACCAAAATAAATCACCTTTGTATTATATAAATGTACAATCAACTTAATGTTAGGGAATCCAGAAGGCTCAAATACCAAGGAGCAGGAGGGTTAGTGGGGCCCCAACCTCCTAAGCTGGGAACACACAGCAAAGTTCTTTAAAAGATTTGAAGATCAGGCTGCAGACAGTCCCAAGCGTTCTCTCTATATAAAGTAGTGGAGAACATTCGGGACTGCCACATTTCCTTCAGCCGCAGCCAACCCTCTATAGTTTACAACAGGGAGACGACCATGGCTGTGGGAAATTTTCATTTTCGGGCAGTTCTGAATTATCCCAAGGCCGACTGTGAATGTTCTTTAATCTCTGGAAAACTCAAAACTGTGGTAGTTACATTAAAAGGTGATTCTGTTGGATCTGATGGATTGTGTGCCTTAACCTTTCACAAATAGAACCCTCAGGACTTCTGCAGAAAAAGCAGGAATAGTGGTCTCCATAATAGTTTGCTGGGGGCCCGCTGATTTCTAGTGTTACCGTCCTATGATAGTGTGACTGCAGTTTGATACCCAAACATTTATCATCTACTTCATTAATATTAATTATGGTATGAGATACAGAGGGATTAAAGATGAACGGAAATGGCGAGTTTTGTTCCCACAGCAGTCCCGCGGAACCTACTGAAGTTCCCAAAAAGCCGAATCTGAGTTTGAATCTGAATTTTTGTTCGTAATTTTAGAATTTTTGGTTTTCAAACTTAATTTTTCTACCTAATTTTGAATTTTAGATTTATCAATATTAAATTCCAAGATTTGAAAATGTGAAAAAAAAAGTCTGCCAGATCCGCGGATCTACTAATTGATGCCTTTAATTATATATACATCTATACATTACAACATTAAGGTAGAAAGACACTGCCCAGGTGCATCTTTGGAAACTGAGATAGTTTATATGTATTCTTGTATTCTTATTTTAATTAACTGGATTCTCTGTAGCTTTCACTTTTTAGATATTTTGTATCCATCCCATTGAGTGTTCCTAATCAAAGGATGTTACACTTACCTGTTCAGATGTTCTGATGACACAGGCAGTGATTACCAAAACCATGTTTGGTTATCACATGTCCTGTGAGTGTGTCTGTCCCTACTTTACATCTATACATTCATATTCAGCTATACATTCATATACATATATACATACATGTATACATACATATACATACATATCCATCTATACATGCATATGGTATACATATACACATACGTATTCACATATGGGTGCAAGATCCAGCAACACCAATTTTTGATTGGCTTCCAAAGTCTTATAAGTCACTAGCAGATGGGCTTGGTGGTCGATATACTGAGACATTGGTAATGGTAATGTAAACCTGTTTACCTGGAGACTTGTTTGATGTTATTCAGAATATTGATAAATGGATAGATACATACTGGTGGGTGACTAGATGCCACATTTTTACACAATAGATATTTTAAATCTGGGTTTTGGAAAACATGCTACAAATTGTGTTAAATAGATACCAACAATGTTATTTTTCATCAGGTCTTATTAAAGCATTATTATAGCATTTAATGATAATATAGATGATTTAGTGTTGATACGGGATAGAGCTGTGGAATTGGCACATGGGCAGTAGAGTGGCATTTAATGGCAGTACAGTGGCTCCTTGGTTAGCACTGATGCTTTGCAGTGATGAAGTCCTGAGTTTGAATCCACCCTTGGACACATCTGCAAGGAGTTTGTATGTTCTCCCCGTGGGTTGCATGGGTTTCCTCCGAGCACTCCGGATAGAGACATACTGATAGGTTGTATGTGTCACGCGGCTGCCGATCAGGCCCCCTGCTTGCAGTTTCATGCCAGCAGAGGGCCGTATCTGAACACCAGTGGAACAAGGCTGTGTAAGTAAAGTTCGGGTAAGTTTTTGTTACAAGCTAATATAGTGGTTGGGGGTGGGAGACGGTGCCCTACACTACAGCAAATTTTCTAAAAAGAGGTGAAGATACCCTTTAAGCTGGCCATACACATATAACCCCACAGCATTTGTGCCGACAAATCACATTGTATCTGTCGGCACACATGCTGTGGGAACAGCACACACGGACCTGCTGACCAACCCCCATACGCGCCATACACCGCACATCAAGTAATGGGAGCCGATAATGACCGCCAGAAACTTTCCGTCATTCCCGATCGATCGGAGTGCCGACTACGGTCGTTCACCTGCACTCTGATCGGTCAGAAAAAGCTCCTTCACACGAACTATAATCTGTAAATTCCGACGTTCCCCGACAGGATTTACCTATTATCATTTATATGTATGGCCACCTTTACTCCTAGATCTGTGATTGGTTAGGTCTGGTATTGGTATCTTTGAATAATATGTGGTACAAGGTATGCCTAAAAGTAATGATTATGACAATATGAGTAGAAAGAGACCATAGACCAACATTATATTGTGATTAACTTCAAGAAAAGATGTGATAGGTCAGTGTTACTGGATAGGGGGGCCCTATTACATTCAGCAAATCAGAATACACCAAGAACGGGCAGATTTCAATAAAGAAAAAGTTCTCCATCAACAGTCTGTACATTCTTACAAAGCTAATATTGGAACATTTTGAATCAAAGTCACCTTTTAAGAAATTATTTTGATGACAAACAAACCTAAGATTTTTTTGTAAGAAAGACAGATGCACAACTTTGTGCAGTATGTATCTCCCAGTTTATTTACCACAAGGCAGCTCAGTGCCATCCACAGACCTAAGGTGGTAAAGACTTTAGCATAGTATGTACACAGGGATACAGAAAATTGAGTTGGGAATCTACTGAAAATTAACCATTGCTAAAGACTTAGCAAAAAGTCCTTTGAAATAAGTGAAAAATCTGTGAAAGTGTCTGTCCCAAATATAATCTTAAGTCACAGTTTAGTTCCCTAGAACAAAATCTACTTTGAAAATTTCCATTTGGAAATCCCTTGTGCCATTGTAATGAGGAATGTTAACGATAAACAAGGATCTGATGGATCTTTACACTTGCCCACAAGATTAAAAAGGAATTCTTCCAAAGGGCGATCCAGATATAGATTTCATTCTCTGGCTTTTATCATTTCGCTGCCCACAGAGTAGAAAATAATGAACTCATCACACAAAGGCCAGGCTTTGACTTTGTCTTCAATTGTTCAAATCTGAAATTCTCAAAAATGTAAACGAAAAAAGAAAATGGCAAAATGAGTATTCTAAACCCATTCTGGGAAATGAATTCATTCTTCCCCATTCATAAACGTCATAGAGAGCTTTGATTGGAAAGCCAAATCTGTCAGCGCGGGGGCAGCAGCTGTTGTTAAGTTGAACAAAATGGATACAAATGGGCATTATTTTAAAGTGAAATGGTTAATTTCAGGCCTAACAAGTCCACTGTCCTCCTTGTAACCTCATGTCACGAAAGCTACGATCTCCAGTAGAGGGCTTGATTGCACAGGAAACTAAATTCACTAGCTGTGGTCCACTAGACCCACAAACATACTGGGGATGTTTGAGTTACTATGGCAATCAGAAAAATAGGAAAGGTCTTTTTCTTTTTTCCCCAGCTCTGCATGCAGCCTATGAGCCCGTCCCTGAATAGGCTGCATCTGCAAAAAAGTTTTAACACGCTACTCAGATAAAGAAAGGCTCCCAAAAATTGGTTCATTGACCCGTCTCAAAAAAATGTTGCAAATTTTATATACAAGAAATGGGGATCTTGGCCACTTTGCACAGGTTATGTCATAAAGCGGGGGGAAAAGGGGCTAAAAGCTGACGAAGGCTTTTGCTGTCAAATAGTTAAAGAAAGGGTAGAAAAAAACATACGCACATGACAGCTTTAAAAAGGGGTTTAAAAGGGAAAAGTCAGAGATGGCATGACAATGTTACTGGCTAATGAATGAGGGAAAAAACGGAGAGAGAGAGAAACAAAAGAGGGAAATACAATTAATTCTATAGAATTAGGAAGAAAACCTACTTTCATCAAATCCTCATCCCAGATTTTTATTTGTTAAAATGTTCACACCAGACCGATTCATAAGAAATAGAGGTCCGTATGGGAAAAATGGCATGTGGCACAGAATCTGTGATTAGAAACTGGAGATTTGGTAAAAGCTTGAAGTTTTTTCTTCTTCTATGTCAGTCATCACACATACAGGGAGATTCAATAAAAGTTCTTATCATTAAAAAATGGTGCTAATTTTGCCCCAACCAATCAGATATTTTTTAACATTTGAAAGCTAACATCTGATTGGTTATCATAAAATTAGCACCATTTTTAACATTAAGAACTTACATTGAATAACCCTGAAAGCCCCCCCCCCTTTTTTTTTGTTAAGGTACAGGGCTGGGGCATCAAGTTTGTATTTTCATAAAAAGCCCTAAACATGCACAACCCCTGCCCCAAAGAGATTATAATTCAAGCTCCTTATGTCCCCCCCACACACAACATATCAATATGTGTTTATGGTTGCAGGAAAACTGACGCAAGTAAGGGCAGATATAGAACATACCTTGTGGGTAAAGGAGGACCCAAGTGCTTTATGGTATTGTGGGTAAAAGTGCTGGTAGAATTACTGCTATAAATTCTTGCATTAACACATCTAGGGGAATTTACAGCGTCTGCACATATTATTAAAGGACGGCTAAAGTCTTAGAACAACACTAAACCAGAAGTCAGAGCACCTTGACATAAAAGCAGTAATCTGTTTCTCAACTCACTTTGATATAGGTAGAGAAATGTTTACCTTACTAAAATGGGGTTTGGGATTTATTTCCCAGCCTTTTAGTATAACACAGTTTGGTCACTGACCGTTATGTACTTTGCACATGCCCAGTCCTAAAATCTTGCATAAAGTTTTTACAATGGGCCACACCCACTAGTAGGATCTAACCAATCCTGTTAAAAACCAGATTAGGCAAGGGGCACGTGAACGAAGTCGGTAGGCGTGGCCAGTGCACAAACATGTTTTTTTTTCTCATTATGAGGGGGTTACATTTACTAGTGGAATTTAATAGTATATTGGGGGGGTGGCAAGATTATGGAGTATAAATATTTGGGTTTAGTTGTTTAATAAATGTATCCCTCTATAAATTCGATTTTAATATTAGGTTGTGTTATTTTAAATTGCCTGCATCAGCTGTAAATCCCATCTAAAAGATATGCTAACCCCTTTGAAATTAGAATGGATTTTAAATTCTTCTGTACATGGTCACAGTCCCATCTGCACTCCAGGGGAAAGCACGACCCTCCCCCCCATTAAATCACTACATCTGATAAACCATTAACTCCAGCAGAGTAAAAATTGAATGTCTTCACATTTGTATTGCATTTCAATGCTTCAATACTGTAAAAAGTTTGACATACATGGGTCAAGCACTGCATGATGGTGCAACCCAAGGATACTTCCTGTGCACCACTTGTGCACCGTCAACCTAAAGATGACTTTAGCTTCAAATGTTTTGGCCATTGATGGGACACACACACACCACACACACACCAAACACACATATAGACACTTGTGAAAATGCTTGACTCCATATTTATTGTGCAGGAACAAGAAAACCCCTCCCCAGCTGCAATAAACTGCTCCTTAAAGGGGAAGTTCAGTGCAAATACAAATGGTTTTCAGAAAAACAAGCAGTATTTCTTCATCCCAATGACCTTAACCTGCCCATTCAGCATTGTGTCTGTGTATAAATAACTGCAACCGAAATACTAACTTCCTGTTTGTAGGACCCCTAGTAGAGACCGTTATGGTTTTGCCCTTGACCCAGTGCCTGGGTTGATTCAGTTGCTCAGTAGAGATCTGAGCATCTTTGACTCATCCAACAGCCAATCAGTAAAAATAACTGTTAGGAACATTCCAAGAATGTGGTGCATCCTGGGAAGAAGAAGGACAGTTAGAACCTGTAAAAGCAGATCACTAATGTCAGCAGCAGGGAACAGCAAAGGGTATAGAAGGAGTCACCTGCGGTCGAGGGAAACACAGTCCTGAACACCCTTCCTATGCTGTGTATAGGGAGAGCGCCCTGGACTGTGTGTATCCTAATCTTTGAAAAATGACAGACAGGATTTTGCAGATCCTGACTATCATTTTTCGAAAATCTGTCATGTGTGTACCCAGCTTAACTCTCAGTGGGCAGGATTGATGAGGTTTGCTGGAAATGTCCATTTCAGATGCATGTCCCTGTTATCAAGGGACCCAATTTTCTTCTCTTAACACTTTGTTTAATCTTCCTTTTCCTACATTTGTCTCATAACATGACAAGGACCATTTCTAATAGTAAATACCATAGGGTGGGATTGATTTTCTTGTGTATCACTCACTTATTTAATCTGTACTGACCATAGCAGGAGTCATAGGGTAAGTGTCATTTTAATGATCCCAATATATATCCTATGTATCTATTAATTCATCATTAACTATTAAATGAGGTTTGTACTGCTAGATCTCTCTGTTTCATATGGCACTGCACCTGCTTTTGCCCCTTTTTGAATTTTGCTTTGATTCTATATCTTTGTAGTTACAATATGCTGTGATACCCGTATATCTAGGAGGATGTATTCTACCCATGGAAGGAGGATCTATTAAGAAATTCCTTCTATCAATAATGAGTGCAGCTGGGTGGACAACCTTTAACATAACAGACTAAGCTGTTGGATAGGAGGCTGCAGTGCCAAAAGTTTACCGGCCTTGTTGTATAAAATATAGTGACATCTTAGAAACCTTAATAGAGACTTGCAGAAAAAACCCATTGAGTTTGCATTCACGGGAGAGAGAGAATTAGAATGAGACGGCAATGAAAACAGTTGAGAGCTTGAAAAGAGACTCAGATTCCACTGGAACTGACACCACATTTCACATTCATTGACTTGTTCTTAAAGGAAGACTTCTCATACGAAGAGAAAGAAGACAATGAAGGACAATGGTACTACCTTATCAAAGTTCAGTGATGCAGCCATTCGAATACTTTTAACTTCTTGTCAATGAGTCTTGCAAGACTCTGGGATTCTAAACACTCTGTCACATTTGTGTACTAACTACTTAAAGTTCTGCTAAAGCTTCCTGACCTGGACTGACTTTCCTTTATCTGGGTCAAAATGCAGAGGGAAGCCTTTGTGTTAAACTGACTTCATTAAATTCATTGATTTGACCTGCGTTTTGAAACCCAAGAAGTCAATTAAATAGGGGAGTTACGGCTTTGATTCCCATATAAAATGTATTGGGGGCGCCGCTATGTGTTTACTGGGAAATTTCAAAATAAGTGGGCGGAAGCGATAAAAAGAGAGGGAAAGGCAGAAGCGAGAGAATTTCTTAACTCATTTGTCATACTTGCTCATTACTTCTCGCAGTTTTTGATCTTATTCAGCCAGATGTGGGCTGCCTATTGTATAACATGCCAGTGTCTTTAACAGCCGTGTTCGTTGGGATGAACTCTTTAAAATGTGTTTGGTGTGAACTGTGGTGTTACCTGTATTGACTATTCAGTTGTCCCAGCACAAACCGGTCAGGTTAGAAGCCTGTTTCTTTAATGGTCTTACATTTAATTGTTCATAAAATCCATTTTGAAGATTCCCCCTAGCAAGTGAAACATAATCATTAAAAACCTGACGTATATTATTATCTTAAAGCTGACCTGCCTTAAAGCATACACGTGCAATTTCATGCCTCATCCCTGGCTATCTGCAATGGATGATTTCTGTTGGTAAACAACTTTGAAGAGAACTATCGTGTTCGTTTCCGAACTTCAGTAAAAGTTCGATAGTTTAGAAACTAACCCATTATAGTCTATGGGTAGTTCGGATAGTTCAGGTGAATAAAAGTTAAAATAACTGTACTAAATGGTCTGTGGAACATGCACCTGTCACTTAAACTTGTTTAAAGGACAAATATACTCACCTTCCCTCCGCTCCTCTTCTTAGGTCTGTACCTTTTACCCAGGGTGAGGACCTGAACCACTAGGTCCTCACCCCTGGGTTCGCGAAAGGTAAAGCACAGCGTTACTGAAACGCTGCTCTGGCAGGCTCCGCCCCCTCGTCTCCTTGCGTGACAAGGCCAATAGGAAGGCACGCTCGTTTCAGAGCATGCCTTCCTATTGGCCTCGTCGCCGACGAGAGGAGGGGGCGGAGCCTGCCAGAGCGGAGGGAAGGTGAAGAGGGAAGGTGAGTATAATTGTCCTTTAAACACTTTCTTCCCATGATTGGGAAATTGTTGGGTTTTTGCATGCTACATTCGAGGGTTATGGCCAATTCGAGGGTTACCGAACACTACATTTGAGGGTTACTGTAAATGAACACTACATTCAAGGGTTACGGCCAATTCGAGGGTTACCGAACGCTACATTCAAGGGTTACAGAGGGTTACTGAAATCGACCGCTACATTCGAGGGTTAACGAAAACAAACAATACCATTGAGGGTTACCGAAAATGACCGCTACATTCGAGGGTTAACGAACAATACATTTGAGGGTTACCAAAAACTAATGCTAAATTCGAGGGTTACGAAAAAGGAACGATACATTTGAGGGTTAACGAATAATACATTTGTGGGTTACCAAAAATGAATGCTACATTCGAGGGTTAGTGACAACAAACGCTACATTTGAGGGTTACCGAATAATACATTTGAGGTTTACTGAAAATCGAATGCTTTAATCGAGGGTTAGTGAACGGCCTTTATATTTGATGATTATACAATTATATAAATAATGCTGCAAGTTCGGAAAACTAACTAGTCTGAGCCCAAACAGTTCAAGTTCGGCTGAACTTTACAATCTCGGGTTCGGGTTTGAGCCATCCCTACTCAACGAAACAACATTGTGAGGTAGGAATAATCAATCCTACCTCCCTGCCCCACGTACTGTACTTTCCATTTCAATTAAAAGGTAAGTCCAGCTTAAAACAAAGTTGCCTTAGAAATTTTAAACACCCTCTAAACCCCATTTTCACATTATCTATATGTTTCAAAGATTCCCCTGAAGGGTCTTACCTGACCCGGCCCCTTCACCGCCTGGGCGCCGCCCCCTCGTATAGAATATAAGAAACAAGAAGTCCCTATTTGATATAAGAGAAGCCTATCCTAATAAGTACATAGAAACAAACACAGAGGCGTGTAGAGGATATAAATGGCTAAAACATATACATTTTTATTCATCATAATAGTAAAAAGATCGACCAAAGATCACATAGGTAACAATAATACACTATCAATATATCAAGTAGTAGCAAAGAGTAATTAAAATTGAAATTGTTTATATCTCTTCAGCACCCCCTCTAACCACATCCTATCCAAGTCATAAGTCAAATAGTGTGATAGAAGTCTATGTGATGTGTAGCCTCGATACGCAGTCCCCTTGATGTTCTACCGTGCACGGACTTACTCACCGACGTGATTGATAAGTATCATAGACTTCTATCACACTATCTGACTTATGACTTGGATAGGATGTGGTTAGAGGGGGGTGCTTAAGAGATATAAACAATTTCAATTTTAATTACTCTTTGCTACTACTTGATATATTGATAGTGTATTATTGTTACCTATGTGATCTTTGGTCGATCTTTTTACTATTTTGATAAATAAAAATTTATATGTTTTAGCCATTTATATCCTCTACACGCCTCTGTGTTTGTTTCTATGTACTTATTAGGATAGGCTTCTCTTATATCAAATAGGGACTTCTTGTTTCTTATATTCTATACGAGGGGGCGGCGCCCAGGCGGTGAAGGGGCCGGGTCAGGTAAGACCCTTCAGGGGAATCTTTGAAACATATAGATAATGTGAAAATGGGGTTTAGAGGGTGTTTAAAATTTCTAAGGCAACTTTGTTTTAAGCTGGACTTACCTTTTAATTGAAATGGAAAGTACAGTACGTGGGGCAGGGAGGTAGGATTGATTATTCCTACCTCACAATGTTGTTTCGTTGAGTAGGGATGGCTCAAACCCGAACCCGAGATTGTAAAGTTCAGCCGAACTTGAACTGTTTGGGCTCAGACTAGTTAGTTTTCCGAACTTGCAGCATTATTTATATAATTGTATAATCATCAAATATAAAGGCCGTTCACTAACCCTCGATTAAAGCATTCGATTTTCAGTAAACCTCAAATGTATTATTCGGTAACCCTCAAATGTAGCGTTTGTTGTCACTAACCCTCGAATGTAGCATTCATTTTTGGTAACCCACAAATGTATTATTCGTTAACCCTCAAATGTATCGTTCCTTTTTCGTAACCCTCGAATTTAGCATTAGTTTTTGGTAACCCTCAAATGTATTGTTCGTTAACCCTCGAATGTAGCGGTCATTTTCGGTAACCCTCAATGGTATTGTTTGTTTTCGTTAACCCTCGAATGTAGCGGTCGATTTCAGTAACCCTCTGTAACCCTTGAATGTAGCGTTCGGTAACCCTCGAATTGGCCGTAACCCTTGAATGTAGTGTTCATTTACAGTAACCCTCAAATGTAGTGTTCGGTAACCCTCGAATTGGCCATAACCCTCGAATGTAGCATGCAAAAACCCAACAATTTCCCAATCATGGGAAGAAAGTGTTTAAAGGACAATTATACTCACCTTCCCTCTTCACCTTCCCTCCGCTCTGGCAGGCTCCGCCCCCTCCTCTCGTCGGCGACGAGGCCAATAGGAAGGCATGCTCTGAAACGAGCGTGCCTTCCTATTGGCCTTGTCACGCAAGGAGACGAGGGGGCGGAGCCTGCCAGAGCAGCGTTTCAGTAACGCTGTGCTTTACCTTTCGCGAACCCAGGGGTGAGGACCTAGTGGTTCAGGTCCTCACCCTGGGTAAAAGGTACAGACCTAAGAAGAGGAGCGGAGGGAAGGTGAGTATATTTGTCCTTTAAACAAGTTTAAGTGACAGGTGCATGTTCCACAGACCATTTAGTACAGTTATTTTAACTTTTATTCACCTGAACTATCCGAACTACCCATAGACTATAATGGGTTAGTTTCTAAACTATCGAACTTTTACTGAAGTTCGGAAACGAACACGATAGTTCTCTTCAAAGTTGTTTACCAACAGAAATCATCCATTGCAGATAGCCAGGGATGAGGCATGAAATTGCACGTGTATGCTTTAAGGCAGGTCAGCTTTAAGATAATAATATACGTCAGGTTTTTAATGATTATGTTTCACTTGCTAGGGGGAATCTTCAAAATGGATTTTATGAACAATTAAATGTAAGACCATTAAAGAAACAGGCTTCTAACCTGACCGGTTTGTGCTGGGACAACTGAATAGTCAATACAGGTAACACCACAGTTCACACCAAACACATTTTAAAGAGTTCATCCCAACGAACACGGCTGTTAAAGACACTGGCATGTTATACAATAGGCAGCCCACATCTGGCTGAATAAGATCAAAAACTGCGAGAAGTAATGAGCAAGTATGACAAATGAGTTAAGAAATTCTCTCGCTTCTGCCTTTCCCTCTCTTTTTATCGCTTCCGCCCACTTATTTTGAAATTTCCCAGTAAACACATAGCGGCGCCCCCAATACATTTTATATGGGAATCAAAGCCGTAACTCCCCTATTTAATTGACTTCTTGGGTTTCAAAACGCAGGTCAAATCAATGAATTTAATGAAGTCAGTTTAACACAAAGGCTTCCCTCTGCATTTTGACCCAGATAAAGGAAAGTCAGTCCAGGTCAGGAAGCTTTAGCAGAACTTTAAGTAGTTAGTACACAAATGTGACAGAGTGTTTAGAATCCCAGAGTCTTGCAAGACTCATTGACAAGAAGTTAAAAGTATTCGAATGGCTGCATCACTGAACTTTGATAAGGTAGTACCATTGTCCTTCATTGTCTTCTTTCTCTTCGTATGAGAAGTCTTCCTTTAAGAACAAGTCAATGAATGTGAAATGTGGTGTCAGTTCCAGTGGAATCTGAGTCTCTTTTCAAGCTCTCAACTGTTTTCATTGCCGTCTCATTCTAATTCTCTCTCTCCCGTGAATGCAAACTCAATGGGTTTTTTCTGCAAGTCTCTATTAAGGTTTCTAAGATGTCACTATATTTTATACAACAAGGCCGGTAAACTTTTGGCACTGCAGCCTCCTATCCAACAGCTTAGTCTGTTATGTTAAAGGTTGTCCACCCAGCTGCACTCATTATTGATAGAAGGAATTTCTTAATAGATCCTCCTTCCATGGGTAGAATACATCCTCCTAGATATACGGGTATCACAGCATATTGTAACTACAAAGATATAGAATCAAAGCAAAATTCAAAAAGGGGCAAAAGCAGGTGCAGTGCCATATGAAACAGAGAGATCTAGCAGTACAAACCTCATTTAATAGTTAATGATGAATTAATAGATACATAGGATATATATTGGGATCATTAAAATGACACTTACCCTATGACTCCTGCTATGGTCAGTACAGATTAAATAAGTGAGTGATACACAAGAAAATCAATCCCACCCTATGGTATTTACTATTAGAAATGGTCCTTGTCATGTTATGAGACAAATGTAGGAAAAGGAAGATTAAACAAAGTGTTAAGAGAAGAAAATTGGGTCCCTTGATAACAGGGACATGCATCTGAAATGGACATTTCCAGCAAACCTCATCAATCCTGCCCACTGAGAGTTAAGCTGGGTACACACATGACAGATTTTCGAAAAATGATAGTCAGGATCTGCAAAATCCTGTCTGTCATTTTTCAAAGATTAGGATACACACAGTCCAGGGCGCTCTCCCTATACACAGCATAGGAAGGGTGTTCAGGACTGTGTTTCCCTCGACCGCAGGTGACTCCTTCTATACCCTTTGCTGTTCCCTGCTGCTGACATTAGTGATCTGCTTTTACAGGTTCTAACTGTCCTTCTTCTTCCCAGGATGCACCACATTCTTGGAATGTTCCTAACAGTTATTTTTACTGATTGGCTGTTGGATGAGTCAAAGATGCTCAGATCTCTACTGAGCAACTGAATCAACCCAGGCACTGGGTCAAGGGCAAAACCATAACGGTCTCTACTAGGGGTCCTACAAACAGGAAGTTAGTATTTCGGTTGCAGTTATTTATACACAGACACAATGCTGAATGGGCAGGTTAAGGTCATTGGGATGAAGAAATACTGCTTGTTTTTCTGAAAACCATTTGTATTTGCACTGAACTTCCCCTTTAAGGAGCAGTTTATTGCAGCTGGGGAGGGGTTTTCTTGTTCCTGCACAATAAATATGGAGTCAAGCATTTTCACAAGTGTCTATATGTGTGTTTGGTGTGTGTGTGGTGTGTGTGTGTCCCATCAATGGCCAAAACATTTGAAGCTAAAGTCATCTTTAGGTTGACGGTGCACAAGTGGTGCACAGGAAGTATCCTTGGGTTGCACCATCATGCAGTGCTTGACCCATGTATGTCAAACTTTTTACAGTATTGAAGCATTGAAATGCAATACAAATGTGAAGACATTCAATTTTTACTCTGCTGGAGTTAATGGTTTATCAGATGTAGTGATTTAATGGGGGGGAGGGTCGTGCTTTCCCCTGGAGTGCAGATGGGACTGTGACCATGTACAGAAGAATTTAAAATCCATTCTAATTTCAAAGGGGTTAGCATATCTTTTAGATGGGATTTACAGCTGATGCAGGCAATTTAAAATAACACAACCTAATATTAAAATCGAATTTATAGAGGGATACATTTATTAAACAACTAAACCCAAATATTTATACTCCATAATCTTGCCACCCCCCCAATATACTATTAAATTCCACTAGTAAATGTAACCCCCTCATAATGAGAAAAAAAAACATGTTTGTGCACTGGCCACGCCTACCGACTTCGTTCACGTGCCCCTTGCCTAATCTGGTTTTTAACAGGATTGGTTAGATCCTACTAGTGGGTGTGGCCCATTGTAAAAACTTTATGCAAGATTTTAGGACTGGGCATGTGCAAAGTACATAACGGTCAGTGACCAAACTGTGTTATACTAAAAGGCTGGGAAATAAATCCCAAACCCCATTTTAGTAAGGTAAACATTTCTCTACCTATATCAAAGTGAGTTGAGAAACAGATTACTGCTTTTATGTCAAGGTGCTCTGACTTCTGGTTTAGTGTTGTTCTAAGACTTTAGCCGTCCTTTAATAATATGTGCAGACGCTGTAAATTCCCCTAGATGTGTTAATGCAAGAATTTATAGCAGTAATTCTACCAGCACTTTTACCCACAATACCATAAAGCACTTGGGTCCTCCTTTACCCACAAGGTATGTTCTATATCTGCCCTTACTTGCGTCAGTTTTCCTGCAACCATAAACACATATTGATATGTTGTGTGTGGGGGGGACATAAGGAGCTTGAATTATAATCTCTTTGGGGCAGGGGTTGTGCATGTTTAGGGCTTTTTATGAAAATACAAACTTGATGCCCCAGCCCTGTACCTTAACAAAAAAAAAAGGGGGGGGGGCTTTCAGGGTTATTCAATGTAAGTTCTTAATGTTAAAAATGGTGCTAATTTTATGATAACCAATCAGATGTTAGCTTTCAAATGTTAAAAAATATCTGATTGGTTGGGGCAAAATTAGCACCATTTTTTAATGATAAGAACTTTTATTGAATCTCCCTGTATGTGTGATGACTGACATAGAAGAAGAAAAAACTTCAAGCTTTTACCAAATCTCCAGTTTCTAATCACAGATTCTGTGCCACATGCCATTTTTCCCATACGGACCTCTATTTCTTATGAATCGGTCTGGTGTGAACATTTTAACAAATAAAAATCTGGGATGAGGATTTGATGAAAGTAGGTTTTCTTCCTAATTCTATAGAATTAATTGTATTTCCCTCTTTTGTTTCTCTCTCTCTCCGTTTTTTCCCTCATTCATTAGCCAGTAACATTGTCATGCCATCTCTGACTTTTCCCTTTTAAACCCCTTTTTAAAGCTGTCATGTGCGTATGTTTTTTTCTACCCTTTCTTTAACTATTTGACAGCAAAAGCCTTCGTCAGCTTTTAGCCCCTTTTCCCCCCGCTTTATGACATAACCTGTGCAAAGTGGCCAAGATCCCCATTTCTTGTATATAAAATTTGCAACATTTTTTTGAGACGGGTCAATGAACCAATTTTTGGGAGCCTTTCTTTATCTGAGTAGCGTGTTAAAACTTTTTTGCAGATGCAGCCTATTCAGGGACGGGCTCATAGGCTGCATGCAGAGCTGGGGAAAAAAGAAAAAGACCTTTCCTATTTTTCTGATTGCCATAGTAACTCAAACATCCCCAGTATGTTTGTGGGTCTAGTGGACCACAGCTAGTGAATTTAGTTTCCTGTGCAATCAAGCCCTCTACTGGAGATCGTAGCTTTCGTGACATGAGGTTACAAGGAGGACAGTGGACTTGTTAGGCCTGAAATTAACCATTTCACTTTAAAATAATGCCCATTTGTATCCATTTTGTTCAACTTAACAACAGCTGCTGCCCCCGCGCTGACAGATTTGGCTTTCCAATCAAAGCTCTCTATGACGTTTATGAATGGGGAAGAATGAATTCATTTCCCAGAATGGGTTTAGAATACTCATTTTGCCATTTTCTTTTTTCGTTTACATTTTTGAGAATTTCAGATTTGAACAATTGAAGACAAAGTCAAAGCCTGGCCTTTGTGTGATGAGTTCATTATTTTCTACTCTGTGGGCAGCGAAATGATAAAAGCCAGAGAATGAAATCTATATCTGGATCGCCCTTTGGAAGAATTCCTTTTTAATCTTGTGGGCAAGTGTAAAGATCCATCAGATCCTTGTTTATCGTTAACATTCCTCATTACAATGGCACAAGGGATTTCCAAATGGAAATTTTCAAAGTAGATTTTGTTCTAGGGAACTAAACTGTGACTTAAGATTATATTTGGGACAGACACTTTCACAGATTTTTCACTTATTTCAAAGGACTTTTTGCTAAGTCTTTAGCAATGGTTAATTTTCAGTAGATTCCCAACTCAATTTTCTGTATCCCTGTGTACATACTATGCTAAAGTCTTTACCACCTTAGGTCTGTGGATGGCACTGAGCTGCCTTGTGGTAAATAAACTGGGAGATACATACTGCACAAAGTTGTGCATCTGTCTTTCTTACAAAAAAATCTTAGGTTTGTTTGTCATCAAAATAATTTCTTAAAAGGTGACTTTGATTCAAAATGTTCCAATATTAGCTTTGTAAGAATGTACAGACTGTTGATGGAGAACTTTTTCTTTATTGAAATCTGCCCGTTCTTGGTGTATTCTGATTTGCTGAATGTAATAGGGCCCCCCTATCCAGTAACACTGACCTATCACATCTTTTCTTGAAGTTAATCACAATATAATGTTGGTCTATGGTCTCTTTCTACTCATATTGTCATAATCATTACTTTTAGGCATACCTTGTACCACATATTATTCAAAGATACCAATACCAGACCTAACCAATCACAGATCTAGGAGTAAAGGTGGCCATACATATAAATGATAATAGGTAAATCCTGTCGGGGAACGTCGGAATTTACAGATTATAGTTCGTGTGAAGGAGCTTTTTCTGACCGATCAGAGTGCAGGTGAACGACCGTAGTCGGCACTCCGATCGATCGGGAATGACGGAAAGTTTCTGGCGGTCATTATCGGCTCCCATTACTTGATGTGCGGTGTATGGCGCGTATGGGGGTTGGTCAGCAGGTCCGTGTGTGCTGTTCCCACAGCATGTGTGCCGACAGATACAATGTGATTTGTCGGCACAAATGCTGTGGGGTTATATGTGTATGGCCAGCTTAAAGGGTATCTTCACCTCTTTTTAGAAAATTTGCTGTAGTGTAGGGCACCGTCTCCCACCCCCAACCACTATATTAGCTTGTAACAAAAACTTACCCGAACTTTACTTACACAGCCTTGTTCCACTGGTGTTCAGATACGGCCCTCTGCTGGCATGAAACTGCAAGCAGGGGGCCTGATCGGCAGCCGCGTGACACATACAACCTATCAGTATGTCTCTATCCGGAGTGCTCGGAGGAAACCCATGCAACCCACGGGGAGAACATACAAACTCCTTGCAGATGTGTCCAAGGGTGGATTCAAACTCAGGACTTCATCACTGCAAAGCATCAGTGCTAACCAAGGAGCCACTGTACTGCCATTAAATGCCACTCTACTGCCCATGTGCCAATTCCACAGCTCTATCCCGTATCAACACTAAATCATCTATATTATCATTAAATGCTATAATAATGCTTTAATAAGACCTGATGAAAAATAACATTGTTGGTATCTATTTAACACAATTTGTAGCATGTTTTCCAAAACCCAGATTTAAAATATCTATTGTGTAAAAATGTGGCATCTAGTCACCCACCAGTATGTATCTATCCATTTATCAATATTCTGAATAACATCAAACAAGTCTCCAGGTAAACAGGTTTACATTACCATTACCAATGTCTCAGTATATCGACCACCAAGCCCATCTGCTAGTGACTTATAAAACTTTGGAAGCCAATCAAAAATTGGTATTGCTGGATCTTGCACCCATATGTGAATACGTATGTGTATATGTATACCATATGCATGTATAGATGGATATGTATGTATATGTATGTATACATGTATGTATATATGTATATGAATGTATAGCTGAATATGAATGTATAGATGTAAAGTAGGGACAGACACACTCACAGGACATGTGATAACCAAACATGGTTTTGGTAATCACTGCCTGTGTCATCAGAACATCTGAACAGGTAAGTGTAACATCCTTTGATTAGGAACACTCAATGGGATGGATACAAAATATCTAAAAAGTGAAAGCTACAGAGAATCCAGTTAATTAAAATAAGAATACAAGAATACATATAAACTATCTCAGTTTCCAAAGATGCACCTGGGCAGTGTCTTTCTACCTTAATGTTGTAATGTATAGATGTATATATAATTAAAGGCATCAATTAGTAGATCCGCGGATCTGGCAGACTTTTTTTTTCACATTTTCAAATCTTGGAATTTAATATTGATAAATCTAAAATTCAAAATTAGGTAGAAAAATTAAGTTTGAAAACCAAAAATTCTAAAATTACGAACAAAAATTCAGATTCAAACTCAGATTCGGCTTTTTGGGAACTTCAGTAGGTTCCGCGGGACTGCTGTGGGAACAAAACTCGCCATTTCCGTTCATCTTTAATCCCTCTGTATCTCATACCATAATTAATATTAATGAAGTAGATGATAAATGTTTGGGTATCAAACTGCAGTCACACTATCATAGGACGGTAACACTAGAAATCAGCGGGCCCCCAGCAAACTATTATGGAGACCACTATTCCTGCTTTTTCTGCAGAAGTCCTGAGGGTTCTATTTGTGAAAGGTTAAGGCACACAATCCATCAGATCCAACAGAATCACCTTTTAATGTAACTACCACAGTTTTGAGTTTTCCAGAGATTAAAGAACATTCACAGTCGGCCTTGGGATAATTCAGAACTGCCCGAAAATGAAAATTTCCCACAGCCATGGTCGTCTCCCTGTTGTAAACTATAGAGGGTTGGCTGCGGCTGAAGGAAATGTGGCAGTCCCGAATGTTCTCCACTACTTTATATAGAGAGAACGCTTGGGACTGTCTGCAGCCTGATCTTCAAATCTTTTAAAGAACTTTGTGTATTATTGTTACCTATGTGATCTTTGGTCGATCTTTTTACTATTTTGATAAATAAAAATTTATATGTTTTAGCCATTTATATCCTCTACACGCCCCCTCGTATAGAGCAAAACAGGAGCAGAGGGCTTCTGCGCTGACAGCCGGTCTACTTTTTGGCCGTGGCTGTCAGGCGATTGGGCGTGATGTCACGTTGCGACTTTACTGACAGTTGCAACCAAGAAGTGGAGTGGCTGTCAGCCACAGGGCAGAGGAGGAGTGGGAAAGGACCTGGTCAGGTAATGGACTACAGGGGCATCTTTGAAACATATAGATAATGCGAAAGTGGGGTTTGGGGGGGGGGGTGATAAACATTTCTAAGGTTCCTTTTTTTTAGGCTGGACATGTCCTTTACGTTCATTTTTAGAGTTTAGTTATCCTTTAAGAAATACACAATCAGACCAACTTCTCTTTAAATTCAACATTGCTCAGTCCATGTGGGTAAAACTTTGTCAACCATTAAAAGCTACAGAGGATGTGCAATTATTGCAGATGTATCTAGGTAGATAGTCACATTAGGCTAGATGCATTTTTGGCTTAAAAATCCTTGTGTAAGGGTCACACTTGCGCGTTTTCCACATGTTTGCGCACGTGTTTCGCACTCACGTGTTTCATTAAAATGGAAATCTCGGGAATGTGAAAATTTCTGCGATTTCCCATGCGCATGCGATTACGTGTCCGTTCCCGTTTTGGTAACGCATGCGTTCACCATTTTTGATGCATTAACGCATGCGTTTCCATAGCGCAAAACGGAAAAAAGCATGTGCAAAACGCACAAGAATCGCGCACACAATCGTGTGTGATAACGCTCGCGATTTTGTGCAGATTTCTGTGCGTTGCAGTGTGGTCTCAGCCTTACTTATACTATAAATGGCTGTGTTAAAGGAACACTAAACTGGTATTTTTTACTACATTCCATACGTTTCTATTATTCACTGCCCGATCACGCGCCTATCTTTTGTATTGGCACACATGCACCAAAGATAGGCACTTGGTTGGGCAGCGCGGCTGTCAGTGCAGAAGGAACTGCGAGTGGAGAGGCGGTAAGGTAAGTTCCAGTGTCCCCCCGGTGTTCTATTATTCACAGGCAGGTGGGAATAAGCGTTCTCACCTCCCTGTGAATAGTAGAAACATATGGGAAGTAGTAAAAATACCAGTTTAATGTTCCTTTAAATTATTCTCTGTCGGAAAAGGATCTTGGAGGTTTGGTGGATAACAAACAAATGTAGAAAGCAGTGCCAGGCAGTAACAACTAGAGCCATCAAGATATTGTCTTGTATAAAGAGGGGTATGGATTAAAGGGAGAAAAATATTATTCTCCCTTTTTACAAAGTAGTAGTTGGAATCCTGTGTACAAAAAGGATATCTTGGAAATGGAAAGGGTTCAGAGAAGGACAACTAAATTAATAAGAGGAATGGGGGAGCTAGAATATATAGACAGATACAATTATGCACACCAGAGAAAAGGCGTTTGCAGGGGAATATGATTACTATGTATAAATACGTTAAGGGGGCATACAATAAACTGAGGCATATTTCACCTATAGAATATATCAGAGGACATGATCTAGTTTATGAAGTTATACACTGGCTGAATCCACATTCCTGGCGTCAATCCTCTATTGTTAGGAGCTTCCACTGATCTCCAATTTACTTAAATATCCATAGGTAAATAGGGAGAAGCCAAGTAACTTCACAGGCTAAGCTGTGTCAATAGTGTTTATTCTACACGTCAGAGGACATGCGAACATCCCTTAAAGGAATAGTTCACTTGAAAAGTGAACTATACCTTTAATATATTGATTAATTAATCTAATCCTGAAAGCAGTCGGGACCTGTCAGTGCTGCTGCGGAGTATCACGTGTAAGGGAAATATCTTCTATCTTCGTCGAGTGGCTCCTGGTCAATTGACTGAAGACTGAAAGGTGAGGCATAGCTCCTTAACCTCCCGGTCTTCAATCAATACATTAAAGGAATAGTTCAATTTTTAAGTGAACTATTCCTTTAAGACTAGAAGAAATTAAGTTTAGTCTTCAAAGTTTGGAAAGGGTTTTTACTGTGAGAACGGTAAAACTATGGAACTGTCTTACATTGGACATGGTGATGGCAGGTTCATTGGATAGTTTTGAAAAAAGCTGGATGAGTTTCTAAAAATAAAGTTGATCCAGGGATATTTCTGATTGCCACTTGGAGTCAGGAGGGAATTTTTCTTCCGACAGGATTATTTGGTGCAGGTTCCTCTCCCTGTGATTAAACAATTAATAATTTATCCAAGAAAACAGGGGACAACCTGTCCTAACTACATCCTGATTTTGCAGGTTCAGATGGCCACATCTCTGTGTAGGAGTCAATATCACATGTAACAAACAGATTTATAGAATGGACAGTATGGGGGCTACATTTGAACATTTACTTCTTTATCTCCTTTAAACTCCTTAGTTTATAGATCTCCGCAACTGTCGGCAGCAGATACTGTGCAGAGTTTTCTGTCACTCTGAACCCTAAGTTTTGAACCACATGGGCACCGATGACTCCCTGGGGATACAGTAAATTATCAAGAAAGAAAATTAGAAGATTATCAATTCAGTTGTGCAGATTTATTAAAGGACAACTAAAGCTTCAGAACAACACTCTTTAAGAAGGAAGAGCACCTTAATATAAAAGCAGTAATCTGTGTGTCCTCTTTCATTTTGATACAGTTGTTGGGAAATTTACATTTATAACATGGGGCTTGGGTTTTTTCCCCAACATCCCACAAAATGTGGTCACTGACCTTTGTGTTCTTTACACATGCTCAGTCCTAAGATACTGCAGGAACTTGTTACAGTTGGTCACACCCAGTAGTAGCCTCAAGGGAGCATGTGACAGAGCAGGGGTGTGGCTAGTCACTGTACATACACACTATTTATTTCATCCAGTTTTTTAGGGGGTTACATTTACTTTAAAATGATTTACTGTAGTAAGATTTTATAGCTTATTGGAGTTTATAGAGTGGATATTTTCAGATTCAAGAGTGTTATAAATTGGGTTTAGTTTTCCTTTAATCATTTTCATATTAAAAAAAATACATTGACTGGAGTACTTACTATATGGGAATAGGCATATCAGTTTTATCATATCATTTATATATAGTTCCAAGTAACCTTTATTATCTAAAAATCCCATTAGACTGTCAGCAGGGTTGTATTAAAGATGACCATAGACATTACAATCCAATCATATGATCTGCAGGTCATACAATCGGTTGGCCCGTCAAAATTTTTTCAACTGGCGCGATAAGAAAAATTAGCATTGTCCATACACAATATATCCTTGTATTGTACAACCGGAATCTTAGCATCTATGGCCGCCTTTATACATGGCAACTTCCCTTCAAGTTTCTCCAGATGGCATGACGGTTCACCTAGTGGTGGCACAGAACAGCAGTGACTGGCTCCACCAGGACAATGGAACCAGACGTTGCTGCCATTATTATGACAATGTTCTGCTACTCCAAACTGTTATTTGACATGGAGAAAGATGGCGCCTTGTAAACAGTCATGTTGTAAGTTCACGGAAAACCTCATTGAGACCCACTAGTGGGTTTAGTAACAGTTTTAATGTTGTGTGCATTACAATATTTTGAATTATTTTATATATTTTTTAATTTTGATTTTATTATTATTTTGACTAATGGGTTTGTACCACTGCAGGAACAGCTAAACATCGTTTATATATAATATATATAATATATTATGTTTATATGGAAATGGAAAGGGTTCAGAGAAGGACAACTAAATTAATAAGAGGACTGAGGGAGCTAGAATATATAGACAGATACAATTATGCACACTACAGAAAAGGCGCTTGCGGGGGGATATGATTACTGTGTATAAATACATTAAGGGGGCATTCAATAAACTGGGGCATATTTCACCTATAGTATATGTCAGAGGACAGGCTCTAGTTTATGAGGTTATACACTGGTTGAATCCACATTCCACAATAACACACTCAATATTCGACAAATTGTCTCGCATCAAAACTGTTGTACATAGATTCTACATATATTTTCCAGGAATTAAAGGTGATTATTTCCCTGACAAGTATCAGAAATATTCAAACTACCTGATTCATTGACAGAAATCTTCCAGTTGAAACTACTGACAGAATATCTTTTTACTAAACGTACTAAGTTTGGATTGGCAAAAACTAAATTATGACTTTTTTTTGCATTTTTACAATTACAGGTTAATGGTGAATTTTCCCCTTTAAACCACCCCTCTTTTGATGTATCCGGATTGCCAAAGACGTTAGAGCTTTGGCAATACTTACCTAAACTTGGCTTATCCTGCCCCCTCCCTCAGTCCAGGACCTGGCCAATAGGAAAACACACTTCTTGCAGACTGCATCTTCCCATTATCCAGGAATCAAACACAAGTCTAATCAAGCATTCTGTGAATATCTACTACTGGGGGTTGTCTCACACCTTTGGGTTACAAGTTCATTATTTCCAGACATCTACTTCATTATTCTTTTCATTCCTCTCTGTGATCAGATACAGAATATCAGGGAAACACCGACAGTCCCTTAATAGAAGAAACAATTGGGACAAAAGCGAATTATTTGTCTTGTCCGAGACCTCGCCATGGATGGGTCAACTAACGTGGGAGTTTAGAGGAGATCAGACTAACCACCAACAGGGATGTCCTAAAAAGATTAGGTGGTCCAGTTCTTTAAGGTAATCCCCTGTGGATCAAATAGCTCAATTTCCTATAAGCCTTATCGAAGCAAATCTAGTGGAAACTATACATTGAAAGGCCAAAATGAAGCAAATCCCTTTTCTGTTATGAAATACAATGTGAGCGACGCGTACAGACAGATAGTCCAATAGATATTGCTCTGTTTTCATAATTACTTGTCCCTTTTTAACATTGCCGAACTTGTCACGGAACAAAACCTGTTTAATCTCATGAATAATGCTGAACCAGTAACAACAAAAGGGGAATCTCGGTGTGAGATTTGGTGATATACACAAGCTCTACTGGTGACTTGCAAAGCCAGATAATAAGGAAACTGGGGACTGAGATATCCACAGACAGATATGGGTCTTTGCAGAAAATCAGAATGTTTGATATTTCTGGATAGGAGCCATAACCTGACACAGCCACTGGCACACCAAAAACGTGTTGTGGTACTGGCACAGAGATGGACAGACTATGGACCTCTGGTGCAACATTTTTACTCCCAGCAGCCAACAACAATAACATCTGCATAGACCCTCCCATCAGCTCATTATTAGAGATGGCTGAAACTACATAGTTTTGTTCCGTTTTCGGATTCCCGGATCTCTGGAAAATCCCAAAGATCAGAAAATGGAAGATTATCGAACGTTCAAAGGTATTTTCGATAATTATCAAAAATAGCCTCAAACATTCGTTCTTCGAAAATTTGATCGGAAACTCGAAAATTTATTTTCGAGGGTTTTCTAACGTTCAAAGGTATTTTCGAAAATTTGTGCTGAATTCCTGATATCCGGACGATCCGTCCGAATTCAGACGAATCTTTTGGATTTCAGAACCGAAGGGTTCCATATTATCTATTTATAGCTTTCTCCTAAGTAATGATTAATCGCTTGGTGGTTCAACTAACCTGTTAGTTATTCATAATCATTAATCATTGTAATTAGTTCTTTATTAAGGATTTCAAACATCAGGTTCCAAAGATCTCTTTAGAGAGCTTTTATGATGTTATAATTGGTGATTAATCTGGAAAAATTCCGATTTAATCAGATTTTCGGAACCGTTATTGGAATGAAACTCGGCAGTTTCGTTCATCTCTAGTTATAATCTATAACCAAAACCAGTTTTTAAGATTAAAATTTGAGATGAACCCAAACCTGATTTCGATCCAAACTGTCATAGTTTGGACGAACTCGAACTATTCGAACTTTCCGAACTACAAAATAGATAATTATCGAATTTACTTACCGTTCGCTAAACCTTGATTTGCTGTGATAACCCTCGAATGCGGTGTTTCAGTGTTATCCCTCAAATGTTCTGTTTCGCTGATAACCCTCAAATGTATCATTTGGTAACCCTCAAAATTATTGTTTGAAGTTGGTAACCCTCCAATGTATTGTTCGATTTTCTGTAACCATCAAATGTATTATTCAGTAACCTTTGAATGTGTCCTTCGAATTAGGTAACCCTTGATTGTATCGTTCAAATTCGGTAACCCTCGAATGTAATGTTCGATTTTCGATATCCCTCAAATATATGTTCAAATTCGGTATTCCTTCAATGTAGCCTTTGATTTAGGTAATGCTCGAATGCAATGTTCAATTTTCAGTAAACCTCGAATGTGTTGTTCAAATTCAGTAACCCTCAAATGTATTGTTCGATTTCCGGTTAACTTCGAATTGGCCATAACCCTCGAATGTAGTGTGCAGAAACCCGACTATTGTCCGACCGTGGGGGGGGGAAAGCATTTCAACGCGTTTGGTGTATGGACGTGTTCCACTATTTCTCAGGTTCCACAGCCAGTTATAGTAAGTTACCGTTGTTATTTTATTTGTAATTAACCCGAACTTTTCGAATTATTTTCTCCCATTGATTTCAATGGGTTCGTTTCTGAACTTGAACTGAACTTCAGGAAGTTAAAACACATTTCTTGACTTAAAATTCAGAAACGGGATTGAAATGTATCATGTTTTTGAGGCAGAATTGGCAGTTTCAAAATTTCGTGGATCCGGCTGAACTTTTTTGTGTCAAAGAAAAAGGTTGGAAATCAGTGTAAAATTTTGACTGAGAAAATTTGAAAAAATCCACTTGAGTTGGTTTTGAAGTCCCAAGAGTTCAGTCTTTGACGGTTCATTGCCTGATTCTGCCGGCAACCTCTTGTATGTGTAGTGTCTCTTGTTGCACAAGCATCTGTTGAGAGGGCACAGAAATGGCACTGCTGGGGGAGGATTTTGTATTCAGCCCATCCCTGTAATATCACTGCCTCCGAAATGCCCTTTAGCCAGGATATGATACTGGTGAAAAATATGGATAGTGGGCACGCTCTAGAAGTTATACCTGGAAACACTAGTGTGGAAGGAAGGAAGTGGATAGGAGTAGAGATGGCCGGATCGCGGATCCGAACCCAGTTCCACGGCGGATTTTTGTGATCTGTGGATCTTGCGGATTTTCCGGAATTCCGCTTTCCAAATTTTTTCTGAATCGTGTTTGAAAATTTTGGAAAATTTGACAAATAACTTTAATGCACTTTTAAAAATCACTATGTGTACTAAAAAAAAATACTTCTGCTAATTATACTTAAAGGGTATGTACACTGTAAATATACCCTTTAGTCCTTGAAAGTTTCTGTCTTCCTCCTTCTGTCATCTCCCGTTTTCAACTCCCCCCTCACCAGATTTTCCAAATCCCTTTGCCAAGTGTTCCCATTTGCAGAGCCCGTGCCTGACGTCACTGCGTGCAACGTGACATCAGTGAGCAGGTGACGTGACTTCAGTACGCACAGGGGGTTGTGGCATTGTCACCTCAAGCGTGCATGCACTGACGCCATCATGCCATGAAGTGCTTGGTCCGCAGTGTGATAACTTCAAATATACTTCAATCAAATATACTTTAATATGCTTTAAAAAGCAGTACTGGAAACATACTTCCACTATTAACTTTTAACACACTGTAGAAAAGTATAGATTTAGAAGATACAAAAGTAATTAAAATATATTTCAGCTAAGTAATATTTTAATGAACTTATAAAAAGCAGTACTAAGGACATACTTTTACTAGTACACTTTACACACACTTTAAAAAAGCTCACAGAGCTAGGGATGGCCGGTTCGCGGATCCGCCGCGGATTTATCCCGTTCGTGAACGTCAAGTTTTTCCGGATTCTCTGCCTTCCGAACTGCGGATTTCTCATATTTTCGAAAAATACGGATTTCTCGTAATTTCGAAAATTTTCAAAAACACGAGAAATCCACGTATTTTCGGAGATTTCTCGTATTTTGGAAAATACGTATTTTCGAAAATTTTTGAAATTACGAGGATTACTTGTATTTTCGAAATACGTATTTGCGAAAATTTTCGAAATTACGAGATTTCTCGTATTTTCGAAATTTTCCGAAAATACGTATTTTTGAAAATACGAGGAATCTCGTAATTTCGAGGATATTTTTCATTTTAATGGGTCCGCTCGCGGATTTTGAATTTTCTAATTTTTCCGAAAATTCGCGGATCCTCGGGTGGAGGATTATTAGAATAGCACAGAAAATTTCATACTAGAGATATACTTTTATATACTTTGTAGATCGGCCATTAGTTTGCTTTAAAGGGTATTTCCACCCCTTAGAAAAAAATGTAATATGATAAGCAGGACCCCTTAAAACGTAATTTCCGAATTGGTTAATGTTGTTAAATATGCTGACCAGACAGAGATCTCATACTTACCAGCTCCTTGATCCACCTTGTCTGTGAGAGGTCTGTGGCTCTTCTGAGTAAAGCTAGGTACACACTGTACAGATTTCTGAAAGATGACAGACAGGATCTGTAAGATCCTGTCTGCCATCTTTCAAAGATCTGCATACACTAAAGCTGGGTACACACATTAACGATTAAGCCCCGATACCGTCGGATCCGACGGTATCGGGGCTTAATCGTTACGTGTGTACGTTCGTTTCCCGAACGAGCGCGCGGCCGCCAAACGATCGGGTCGGCCGAACGCTCGTCGGGAAAGGCCGAAAATTTCCATCGGCCGCGCTAGACTCCCTATAGAGGAGTCTAGCGCGGCCGATGGAAACACACAGTCCCGAGCGTTCTCACATAGGAGAACGCTCGGGACTGTGTGTATGCAGATCTTTGAAAGTGAGCAGACAGGATCAGATCCTGTCTTCCATCTTTCAGAAATCTGTACAGTGTGTACCTAGCTACAGTCCCGAGCGTTCTCCTATGTGAGAACGCTCGGGACTGTGTGTTTCCATCGGCCGCGCTAGACTCCTCTATAGGGAGTCTAGCGCGGCCGATGGAAATTTTCGGCCTTTCCCGCACGAGCGTTCGGCCGACCCGATCGTTTGGCGGCCGTGCGCTCGTTCGGGAAACGAACGTACACACGTAACGATTAAGCCCCGATACCGTCGGTATCGGGGCTTAATCGTTAATGTGTGTACCCAGCTTAAGGCAATCAGTCAGGGCTATGACAGTGACATCACGGCCAATGGCTGACTGCCAATGCCATTTCCGGACGAGCCTCCACTGCTGCTGCTCAGGAATGGAAAAAGAATGGAGCAGCAGCAGTGGAGAGGGAGAAATTAGCGGTGGAACGTGACCAATTTGGAACTGCCTATCATATTTAAGGCTGGGTACACACGGAGGGACTATTTGTCCCGGCTGAGCGCTCGGCTGGGACAATTGTCCATTGGTCGCAGCAAATTAGTCCGTGGCCGAATTTGCACGATCTATCGGAATTTACCGACACGATCGAGGTCGGTCGCGGCCGGCCGCCCGCCACACACCAGCAGAAAGTGCCGTGAATCGGTATTTCAGCCAAAAATATCTGCTGATGTGTACCCAGCCTAATACTGCTAAAGTATGCTAAATATCAAGTCAGAAAGTATATTACAATCAGAAAATGGCCCAATATAGTATACTTTAATTATGCTTTAGTATACTATTTTTTTGCAAGGGACATTACCACACAGGAGTTTGAGATTAAGAATAATTCTATCCCAAAGTGAACTATTCCTTAATGTATTGATTGAAGCTCGGAGGGTTAAGGAGCTATGTCTTACCTTACGTTCTAAAATCTATAGCTCAGGAGCCAGGGCCGAAGGTAAGAATATTTACCCTTCACGCAAACCACCGCTGCAGAACTCTAAATCCCCGACCGCTTCCTGGCTCTAATTCTCTTTAGCCTGCATGCCTGCCCTATGGTTAAACAGGCCCTGAGTCTACAAAGGAAATTAATTCCAAACAGACACAGCACAAACATCTATCTAATTAGAAGTGCCTGTTGTCACCTCTCTGTGTATCTGGTTCATGAGACATGTGCAATAAGCTTGGCATAGCTTTACCTGCAAATTTCCATTTTGAGCACGCTCAAATCTTAGTAACAGTTTTCAGTGATTAATAGAATGACACAATGTGAGGCTAGTTACACATTGTATTGCGCTGGGTAGTCGGTTGGGATGACATGACCAATAATTTTTTTCCACAATTGTGCAATACACAGACCAGACATGTTGGTAATATTTGGCCAGTGCTGAGTTTTTATACAAAATATTGGCTTTACAACTGTATTTCCAATCAACAGACTTTTGAGCAATATACTAAGCCCTGTACATGAACACTTTCTGATGACAGGGAATGTGTCTTCTCATCGTTGGTCAGGTCCCAGACTAAAGCTTCACACACGTGTGATTCCAGGTGGCCGACCCATGATGCGTGATGTGTATGCACGGCCGCTTCAGCCGATAATCGTGACATGTATGGGCACTTTGTTGGCCAACACGGCCGTTTGGTCGGGGATCATACACGGCATGATTATCGGTCGAATCGGCCATGCATACACATTGTGCGTTGCGGCTTGGGACCTGCGATCTCATGTGTGTATGAACCTTAAGGGAAACACCAGTGTCTGGCAATCCTCTAGCAATTACTGAGTAAGACACAGGAGGAGTGCAGTTTGAAGGCAGGAATGAGAGCAAGAGTGAGTATAATGTTACCCAGAAGGACATTAACAAACACAGGAGAATTAGCTTGAGATTTAAATCTGGTATTTGGTTGGAATACCCATTTAACAGGGGAAACCTTATAAGTTACCCGGTAATCTGAGCACATATAAAGTATGTCCAGAATAGCACAAATTTTTGTGAAAGTACCGGATGTATACAGGCAAAATGAGATAGATACACAAAGGGGAAATACAAAGCACACCATAATAAAAAGGTAAAATATTTCAATTTAAAGAATGTAGTTACCATAAAATTACATTAATCCCAAACTGGTTTATATGATTACCACTATTACCTCTATGTTTGATGTGGTTTTAGCCTGAAAGCCTTCTCATTGATAAAGTCCCAGACTAAAGGAGAGGGTGGGGCCAATTCAGGGAGAAATCATCTTGATTCTACAGGTTCATCCTACAGATTTAGCTTCGGACTGTTTACATATCTGCACACGCTCTGTGCTTAACAAGTTTTTGGGCCAAAGATTGGTCATTTAGTTTGGTTTGAGTTTATCCAAATTTCTGGGAAATTTTATAGATAGAACACTGAGCATGCCTCAGACCTTGCTGAGGTTAGCCAAGCTACAGGCACTGGATAAGGCACTGACAGCATCTACCCAGCAGTTTCCTGATCTTTGCAGAGGCATAACAGGAGAACCACAAGGAGCAGGGATGTAAGGTAAGGATTTTTTTTTGTACTGTGGGGCCAGTAGTTGGTAAAATTTTAGTTTGGGGGGTGGACATACCCTTTAAAAGTGGTGCAAATCCTTTATTAAATACATTGCACCGGTAGCACGGTTGACTTTTGTGAAACCGGTGCAGCCAGTGCAATTATGGAGTTAAACATGCTCTAACCTATTCAATATAAGTTAGCACAATTTTAACCCCTATTTTTAGCACAGCACATGTGGGTAAATCAGACCCATTAGTGTTGATTTTGCGGGACTATTTTTACTGATAGAATATAAGTGGCATAAAAAAATCTCACATGTATCAAACATATATTGTAGTTGTAATCAGGCCAGTTATATCTGTAATAGTCCGAGTCAGTTTCTGGCCTTGGTCAGATTCTGCAGCCTTTTTCCAGGTGCAGCATTTTCTAAGTGTAGGACTGAATTAACACCGGAATTGAACCAGAAGTAACCTGCATAATCTCGACCCCCATTCACTCTCTATCCCTCTCCAACAACTTAACTCTATGCCCTCCTTCTCTGACCCTAACCTTGCAGCTGTCCACTACCACAACACTGTTTCCAATTCCCTCAACTCTGTTGCTCCCTTGTCCACCCATCGCCTTGGTCACAAGAACCCACAACCGTGGTTTACGGGCCAAATTAAAAAGTTGAAAAGCCAATCCTGTATAGCCGAGCGACGCTGGCACAAGAGTAACAAAAATATTGACTTTCTCGAATTTAAAAGTGCTCTTTGTCAGATCAGAGGTGCTTTGTCCTTAGCCGAACAAAACTACTTCTCTTCACTCATATCCTCCCAATCCCATAACACCAAACAGCTCTACAATGTCTTCAACTCCCTGCTCTGTTCGCCACCTCCTCCGCCCATCACGTTTATCAGCTGATGAAATAGCCTCATATTTCACAGAGAAAATATCCGAAGTGGTTTTCCTGTGCGCCCTAGCTCCTCCCTACTGCTTCCAACCACTACAATTGCACTGCCCAACCTCCCTTCGTTGCTCACCCCCTCCATCTCTACCCCTACCACTGCACTGTCTAACCTCCCTTCATTGGTTAATCCCTTTACTTGCCCCCTAACGAGCTTCACCACTATAATAAAACATGGTCTTTCATCTCTCCTATCCAGGACACGTCTCACCATCTGCCCCCTCGACCCCATTCCCTCTCATCTTATTCCCCCGCTCTCCTCTTCCTTCATTCCAGCCCTAACCTCTCACTGTAACTTGTTCCTATCCACTGGAATTTTTCCCTCTATATTTAAACATGCCGTTGTATCCCCTATAGCTATAAAACCCTCCCTTGACCCGTCTGCTCTTTCCAGCTACCGGCCTGTCTCCCTTCTCCCTTTTGCTTCCAAACTACTGGAAAGACATGTCTATGCTGACCTGGTTAGTCACCTGTCTGCTAACTCTCTCTTTGACCACCTCCAGTCAGGCTTCTGCCCTAACCACTCCATAGAAACTGCCCTCACTAAAGTGACCAATGATCTACTTAGTTCTAATTCTAAAGGTCACTACTCTTTGCTCATTCTTCTTGATCGGTCCTCTGCATTTGATTCTGTTGATCACCCTCTACTTCTTCTGATCCTGGTCTTCTTAGGTATCCAGGACACTGCACTTTTTTTGGCTATCCTCCTATCTCTCTGGTAGGACCTTTAGTGTTTTCCTTTCTGGAATTAGCTCCACTCCTCGCCCCCTCTCTGTGCGGGTCCCGCAAGGCTCTGTACTCGGTCCTCTTCTTTTCTCCATCTACACCTATGGCCTTGGACAACTCATTAGTTCATTTGGGTTCCAGTATCACCTGTATGCGAGTAATACCCAAATGAACATCTTTGCCCCAGATCTCCCCACGCTGATATCCCAGGTCCCCGACTGCCTTAGTGCCATCTCTGCCTTCATGTCCTCCTGCTTAGTCAAACTAAACATGGACAAGACTGAACTTGTCCTTTTCCCACCCTCACGATCTGTTCCCCTCCCTAGTCTTATTATTAATATCAACAACACACCCATATTACCATCTCCTCATGTCCGCTGCCTGGGAATAACGCTAGATTCCGATCCTTCCTTCAAACCTCATGCCAATTCACTTGCCAACTCCTGTTGGCTCTAATTTAAAAACATCTCCCGCAATTGACCCTTCCTCTCGAAGGAAGCTACAAAAATCCTAGTCCATGCCCTAATCATATCTCGGCTAGACTACTGCAACACACTCCTGTGTGGTTTACCAAACAACCGCCTGGCACCGCTTCAATCTATTCTCAACTCTGCTGCCCCGCTCATTCTTTTCTCTTCTCACTTCTCTAATGCCTCTCCTCTCTGTCAGTCCCTCCACTGGTTGCCCATCACGCAAAGGATCCAATTCAAACTGCTTACCTTATCCTATAAAGCACTATCCAACACAGCCCCTCCATATATCTCAGAGCTGATCCAGCAATACCGTCCCAGGCGCAACCTCCTCTCCGCAAACGATACCCTCCTCTCATCCACCCTGGTCACCTCTTCCCATGCCCGCATTCAGAACTTTACTCGTGCTGCCCCTCTGCTCTGGAACTCCCTCCGTCTGTCCTTCACTCACCGTCCCTTAACACCTTCAAACATAACCTTAAAATCCACCTCTTTAGGCAAGCATATAACCTGGCCTAAACATTACCCCTCTTACTACCCAATATGATCCAACCCGGCCTTTCACGCTCCACTGCCAATCTATTTACAGCCTACCGATTCCCGCAACCTTATGTCTCACCCCCATATCCTCTAGTCTGTAAGCTCTTTTGGCAGGGTCCTCTTTCCTATTGTATCATGGTATTGCTGTAAGAAACTTACTTATATTAGTTTACTTATATTATGTATTACCCTATCTATCCTGATCTATCTATCTATCGCTATCTATCTACCTATCTATCTACCTATCTATCTATCCTGATCTATCTACTTAATCTATCTATCTATCTATCTATCAAATCAAATCAAAAACAGCTTTATTGGCAGGATCAATTTACATTTTGACATTGCCAAAGCAAAAATAAAACATGTTAGTATGGGAGTATAGAGAGGTTCACAGTAGGGGGACATGAGTATCAATGGATAATTAATATATGGACAGTACTATAAGGAGTATATTGGGTTTTAGTCTTTAAAGGACAACTCCACCCTCATAAGAACATCTTTTAGAAAGAATGGCCTCTTTAAAATATGTTGATATATCATAGTTTCTCCTATGAATTCATTACTGTATACCTGCTATGCTTCTGGATGCCTCATGGAAACTGAGCCATTTAGAAACCCGTACTGAGCAGGTACTGAGCCTGGGCATGCTCAGAAGAGGCAGACAGGGGATTAACATTCAGTCATTGGCTGTGATGTCAACTGTCAAATCCATAACTGACAGTTACTAACTGGAAGAACCAGGAAGCAGAAACGGGAAACAGGACATTTTGCAGGATTTCAGGTTAGACTTATATATTTCACATTTCAAACTATTACCGATTAGGGTTTTGGGGGGTGATTTACCTGTATGTAAGTTTTCATCTATCTATCCCGATATTACCTACATATCTATCTATCTTTCTTTCTTTCTTTCTTTTTTTCTTTCTTTCTTTCTTTCTTTCTTTCCTTTCTTCTTTTCGTTCTTTCTTTCTTTCTTTCCCTATCAGGGAGATGCAATATTTTGTATATTATGGTATATTAGTGAGGGTTTTCCACTTACTGTACTTTGCACTGTCTGCACCATTTCCACTGATTATTTTTTTTCATTTTGCGCTAATTATGTGTGTAATTATGAATGCCTTTACAATTCCGGCTATAACAGATTGCACAGTGTAGTAACAGAATGGGTGCAGGCAAGTTGAGATTGTGAAACTTATTGCATCTCCTCTTATTGATCTACCAACCCATAGGAAAAAGGAACAAAAAAGATGCTAACTGAAAATTGATTTTAAATATTGTGCATTGGGCATGAATCTAGCCTGGCATCAAGCTGGCCCCATGTTCTGTAATTTCCCCCAGCAACAAGAGGCTTGGGTGGCTTAAGAAAACTAAAACTTTCTTGTTCTAAAAGCTGAGAACATTTCCAACCTTCCACTTTACTAAAATAGCATTAAAACAAGTTAATATTGGAACTTTAATACACATGGAAGAGTCTTGAAGAATCAACAAGGCACGCTAGTCAGTGACAAAAGATTCACTTTCACGGGGGATGCAGCCGCAAGTAAGTCTTCCAATTCTTGAATGTGAATTTAGCTAGTTTTGGATAAAGACGCCTTTCAACGTCAATAAACAGCATGAATGTGGCTATGGTAGAGTAACAACTTAATGAGATTGAGGGGAAGTGCACAGGGTCAGTCCTCATCTCCCAGCCTCTGTCATGCAAATCAGCTGGGCAGCCTGCAGCTGAAAAACTGCTGGAATTTTTATTTGCATTTCATTTACTTGGAAAGGAAATTGACCCAGATGGTCCTCAAAGGCAGCGAGGAAGGCTGGCAAGCTATCTAGCGATGCACACGCTCAGGAGGCTTGTCCTTGTTTGCCCATCCCTCTATGAGGTCCTAAGATAAAAGATTAAAAGCAGCGTAAGGGAATTGATTTCATGATTTTCACATAATGTCCCCAAGATTTCAGACGACACCTAGAAACTAATTGAATCAGTATGGAGATTGGAGTCATTTAGGAACAACAAAATCAGGGCTCATGAAAAGAGTGTTAAGATCTCTGCATTGGCTGGTGGGAACTTTACTTAATTAATGAGAAGTTGAAAAACCAAACGATGTTAATAGAGACAAGCATGAACACTTATGTAAGATCCTCAGCACCCTTCCTCTCATTAGAAGATTGATTACCAGGGCTGTTAATCTAGGTAAATGCTAATAAAATAACACGTTTAGTGTGCAATTGTTTAAGCAACATATGTGCTCTTTGTCTGGATCTTGGTATTTTGGCTGTTGCCATTGTTCCAATATTAAGCCCAGTGTATTACCACCAGTGCCAAATGCATCTTTAGGTCATAAATAACCTTGGTTTGTTTTTATACAGACACACAATGAATGGAGTGTACTTAAAAAAGGAGCAGCCTAGGAAATTCAGGTTTAAACTTGGTTGAATTGAGTTGTTAAATTACCGAGTTATAGAAAACTATCAGGGTTATTCAATAAAAGTTCTTATAGTTTAAAATGGTGCTAATTTTGCCCCAACCAATCAGATGTTAGCTTTCAAATGTTAAATAAGATCTAATTGGTTGGGGCAAAATTACCACAAGAACTTTTATTGAATCTCCCTGAGTGTATATTAATCATTTTGCTACTTTATAAAAATTAAATAGTCTGCTTGCCTGTCTTTATTAAATTTACATTATGTCTCCTCTGCCACCACCACCATTCGCTTTCTACACACTGCTCCATGTTTATGCAGCTACTGTTACTAATCTCTGCCTATGTAGAGAAGGAATTTGCATGTCTCTGGACACAGTCCTGACCTATTAGTGAACAATGCACCAGAGAGTTTACCGTATTGAATGGCCCATTAATATATTTGTTTAAAGTGATCTCCTCTTTCCTATTGTATCATGGTATTGCTGTAAGAAACTCCTCATTCTGTTTACTTATATTATGTATTACTTGTGTATGAAATATGTATTACTTTGTATAACATGTATTACCCTGTATGTAATGTATAACTATGTAATTGTAATGCGCCACGGAAGATGTTGGAGCTATATAAATCAATAATATTATAATCTTATCCCCACACTAATGTCTCTTCTGTAATTTAAACAGACCTAATTTGTGTAATCTTCCTGCATAGTTAAGCCCCTTAATTCATTCCCTTTATTATTTTAGTTGCCCTTATCTGAACAGCTTCCATTTTCAAGATGTCCCTTTTGTATATGGGATTCCAGAACTGCACCGCATATTCCAAATGAGGCCTTACCAGTGCCTTGTAAAGAGGGAGAATAATATTTTTCTCTCTTGAATGTGTTCCCTATATACATTATACATTATAGACTATTATACAAGACAATATCTTGCTAGCTCTAGATGTGGCTGCCTGGCATTTTTTGCTTCAGCTAATACCAGAACCACCAATTCTTTTTCCATTAGAGATTCACTTAACACTTTATTCACTTATTCACTTTATGGTATATGTGGCACAGGGATTGCTAAACCCAAATGCATCACCTTACATTTATCAACATTGAATCTCATCTGCCATAACATTGAATCTCATCTGCTATTCTGCTGCCCATTTTGATAATCTATCTAGGTCTGCTTGCAGCAATTGCACATCATTTGAAGTTTCCAAAGCTCTGCATAGTTTAGTGTCATCAGCAAACTCAGAGACCTTGCTCTCAATGCCCCCTTCTAACTCATAAACAGAAGTGGCCCCAGTGCGGAGGGAGGAGCCAGCTTACCCTGCTGTGTTTAAAAGGACACTATACTGAAAAAATGACTTTGCCTCATCTTAATCTATAATTGAATACATGTAATTAGCACTTACTCTTACTTACTCTTGATTTGCATGTCTTGCTCCATGCCTTCAATCCAGCACACATTTTGTGTAGAAGCACCACTCCCACTACCATCCGACCTGACTTTTTCCCCACAAACCAACTGTCAAGCCTGCACACAGCATTCCAACTGTCAAAACTCTGTCACCATTCCAGCTACAGTAAAACTACTCACAGAAGAATCATTTTTGAGAGCAAGGAACTTGATTGACAGCTGAAATATAAGAAGTTTTTGATTGAATATCTAAAGAAATAGGGGGCAGATCAACAAAAAAATGATACAGTGGTGGTTGGGGAGAATTATAGTTTCCAGTTATGGTCAATTTAAAATAACCTATTTTTCTGTATAGATACCCTTTAAGTGGGGCCTAGGACTAACAGTGTAAAGATTAAAGGGCATGTCCACCCTCCAAGCTCCAATGATAATTATGTTAAGGACCCCCTAAACCCTGACACCGTTACATAGCAAGAATCAGCGGAGATTGGGAGCAATTTCACTTATCATGAACCCCAGAATAAAAGTCTTGTGGTCTTGTTTTGAGGGGGCCTTAACATAATTACCATTGGGGCTTGGGGCGCGATCATGCACTTTAATATACTATACATGGAGATGAATATACTGGTGATCTGTCACATGCTGCAGTCACTTGCACCATAAACAACTTCAGAGGACAGTTCACCGGCTACTCTATTACAGGTATTTGCACAAGGACCTTTAGACTGTTTTGTAAAAAAAAAAGAAAAGACCTTATTGTTGTAAATTAATAACATTTTAAGCATCCTTACAGGGAGCACAATAAAGGAGAACTAGTTACTCAAGCTAAATACAAACAGGTAGAGAATGGGGATTGAATTACAGGAAGACAAGGAGGAGGTATCTGCAGGTCAGGGCAGAGGTCATTGGAAGGGTGGAAGAAAGGCACTTTTATAGCAGCTGCCTCTTGCCTACCTAGTCAGCAAATAATTGTTTCAAAGGGAGTAACAGACCAATTTTTGTGTTTTCATTAACTTTCCACTTATCCTGCTGAGGGTTTTTGTTTGGGGAAAACAATAAAAGAATCCATTTTGTTTTGGGATCATTGAGTGGAACACAGGAGCAAGGTTTGGGGCAATGCTGATTAGGTAATAATTTATGAACCTACAAAATGGCCCATTATCTTGTCCTTCTAGTTTTATGTAGTTAGTGACCTTCTCCTTAGGTTCAACTTGCACTGCTACAGTTGCAGTTCTATTAGAGCGACTGTATGTTCACTCCCAAACAGAGCTGGATTACGCAAAAGGCAAGACAGGGTCCGGCCCAGGGCCTAGGAAACACAAACAGTATTACTGTTATTGATACTCAGCAGTCCAACACAACAGTTTCTGAAAGGCAACCTCTCTTTATAAAGTAGCAGGAGAAGGCCCCAAGTCAAAGCCCCACCTAGGGCCCCACTAGATCTTACACTATCATTGCTCCTAAAGAATCTCGGTTTAATGTAACAAGACCAAAAACAATTCAGTGCAAGGTGACATTATAGCTTTATATTATCCTCAGAATCATCATATAATCACAGAGTCCTATAACCTTCAACTTTTCTTGGTTCCTACTCGTGTACTGTCCTAAATACATCAATAGACCACAATATAATAGGTTGAGGTAGTACCAGGTATCAAAAGGCTCTCAAAAGATATCTTTAACTTCTTTAAAGGGCATGTCCACCCCCAAAACTATAATTTCCCCCACTACTCGCCCCACTGTGTAAAATCCTTACCTTACATTCCAGCTCCAAATGGTTTTCCTTTAATCCCCCCCAAAGTCCAAAAAAACTGCCCACCAGGAGGATAGCAGAGTCCATATAGGACTCTGCATTCTGTCTCTCCTCCGGGAGAAGTTTGGCATCCACATTGCAGTCCTCCCCTCCCTCTCCCACCCGTTTTGCGATCCCTCCCTCTAGCTCCAAACCCTTTTAGTATATTATAGTGTTTGTTCCCCCAGCCCCAACTGCTATAATGTTATTGCCAGAAAGTCCCCCGATAGTTATTTACCTTCCCTCTCTCCTTCGCCGTTGTGAACTTCTGGCAACTGCGTCCGTGATTGGCTGCCTCTCAGCCAGTCACAGACGCGGCTGCCGGTCCAGCCCCCTGCTTGCAGTTCCGTGCAAACAGAGGGCCGGGGCAGTGCGGCATAGAAAAGGTAAGTAACTATCAGGGCACTTTCTGGCATTAACATTTTAGCGGTTGAGGCTGGGGAAGCAAACACTATAATATACTAAAAGTTTTATTAAAGGGTGAACATACCCTTTAATCACACATCACATGTTTCGGTTGTGTGGTCCTTTATCAAATGTGACAGATACAATACACACACCATCTTTTAAACCCAATAGACAGGAAGTGGTAAATTCCCTTCCCCTCCAAACCCTGCCTCCCTCCACCCCCAATCAGAGGGTAGGTTCTGGGTGACAGTGATCAAAGTGTCCATCAATAACAGTGAAAGTTCGCAAAGTCCATAATGCTGAGTCCCCAGTTAGTACAATTGATGGATAGTGGAACAATAAAAAACAGAATAAAACATCCGAAAAGATAAACACACGACACATGGTACTGCAAAACAACCTGCCATATGCTTGGAGCATTGCTCAAGACCTACTAGTAACATGATCAGCGTTCCAGGTAGAAAACAAAACATTCTATTTGACAGTGTTTCTAAAGTAAATCTGCCCATCATAATTAGCCGTAACATTAGCCATACCTTGTCGATGTCTGTGTTTGCTGTAACATCGATGCAAATAGGGCAGGTGATTATCTGTAGGGAAAGTAAAAAGAGACTATAATTAGAACCACATTAAAGGTAACATTTCAATTTCCATGATTCGTTAAGGAATCTAATCCAATGACATTCTCTTTGGAGTAGAAATTTAGTTATATTCTCCCCTTGGGGTGAATGTGGTCCCTAATACTGCCCACTTAAACTGTCTGTGCGTGTGTTTCTTGTCCTGAAAGTGTCTCAATACTGTGGTATCATGGCCGGGGCCTTGCTTGTAGTTTTTAATGTCCCTTTTATGTTCCTTAATGCGTTCGTTTACTTCCCTTCCTGTTTGACCTACGTAGCATGTACCACTGGGGCATTTTATATTACCTGTTCGGTATTGCACGTGGTAAGGTTGTTAAGCTCAATGTACCTTGTAGTGGGTGTTTTATGGGATTTCATAATACCATGCATGGGTCTGAACCGGGTCATCTTTTCAGTCTCTACCTCTCTGGCTTGAAAGATTTGGCAACATGTAACTAATGTATAGTATAGTATTTGAGGTTGAATAAAGACATACGTCCATCCAGTCCAACCCATCTAGCTATATCCTCATTTCCTGCCTAACTGTTGATCCAGAGGAAGGCAAAAAAAACCCACCAAATTTATGAAGGGGAAAAAAATTCCTTCCTGACTCCAAGTGGCAATCGGAAATTTCCTTGGATCAACTCTAATTTATGTATCAATACCAGTAACTTGCTACATTCCTTGTTTGCGGAAACTAATCCAGCTTTTTTTTGAAAATGACCAATGAACCTGCCATAACAACGTCCACTGGAAGACAGTTCCATAGCTTTACCGTTCTCACAGTGAAAAACCCTCTCCAAACTTGAAGCCTAAACCTTTTTTCTTCAAGTCTTAAGGGATGTCCTCGTGTCCACTGACATGTTCTATTGGTGAACAATGCCCCAGATAGTTTATTGTATGGCCCGTTAATGTATTTATACACAGTAATCATATCCCCACGCAAGCGCCTTTTCTCCAGCGTACATAATTGTAACTTTTCCAGTCTCTCTTCATATTCAAACTCCCCCAATCCCCTTATTAATTTAGTTGCCCTTTTTGTGATCATGTTTTGCTCTAATTCCTGGTTCTCCTCAGCAGTGGAGTTTTGTCAGCAAGAGTTTTGTCAAAACTATTGCAGTCTTTTCTCATATCAATATTTTCCCACCATCCTAAGCTAGGCATTGAGTAATTAGAAAGGACAGGTCTTTGGAAAGAAATAATTGGTCATAAGGGTCACTTTTAGTCCACAAATTGCAGTACCGTATATACTTGAGTATAAGTCGATCCGAGTACAAGTCGAGGTACCTATTTTTTCCATGAAAAATTTGTAAAAAGTGATTGACTCTTGTATAAGTCGAGGGTTGAAATTTTGACCTCAACTGCCTTCTGATTCTGTATTGTTTTGAGGCTTTAGTTGCCATTTAAATGGATAGCAGAATTCCCATACATGAATCCCATACAGTAATAGCCAAATCCAGTACCAGTAACCTCCAATTCCTTGGCACTCCAGATGTTTTGAAAATACAACTCCCAGCATGCTTTGTGCTAGGAGTTTCAGTTTCTAAACATGTGGAGTGGCATGGTTCAGTAAACTTTTAATTAAGCTTACCATCATTTACAATTCTCCTGACCCCCATATAGTAAAGGATTCTCTGACCCCAATAGTTAAAAATGTCACCCGAGAGTTGTCGTTTCAAGCTGTCATTTGCACTGTACTAGCAATAGTTTATTTGCCACAAACTGAGGAGACCCATGAGATTTACAGCATCCAGATGAGCAGTGACAGTGCTGAGTGAGTCCAGCAGCCAGACTACAGGAAGCAGGAAGTGTAAAGGCAGATCAGATCCTTTAACTTTCTATGCAGGTTAACACAGCACCACCTACTGGTTACTATCCGCAATTGCAGAATTTGGATCTAAATTAGGACTTGACCCATCTTCATCCAACTGTGTCATTTGCTCCAGTAAGTTAAAACAAGGTGAGATAATCAGAATATGGAATGAATTATTCTAAAGAAAAGCGAATGTAATTATATGTATTTCTAGTTTAAAACATATTCATTTGATGTGTGTGGCATCATACATTCACTTTAAAGGAAACTTATACTATATTAATTGGAAAGAACATTTGGATTGAGCTGTTATACATGTGATACCAAAAAATATTATTTATTTATTTTCTTTTTGCTTCACAGACCAAAATGTACAGTTTATGGAGTGCCCTCAAGGGTATGAACGTATCAATGCCACATTTTGCCATGGTAAGAGAATAAAGGGCCATTTGTGCTTTCACTTGGCATTTTTTGCAATCTGTCTTAGTAAGCAAACTTTTGCAGTGGTGCACAGATGTACAACAATGCAAAACGTCTTGGCAGCAGAAGGAATTGTAAAATAAAAGGCATCTTCCATTATCTTAGTAATGAAATGAATTACTGTTAAATATTTTGTCTGAGATCTAAAATTTAATACCGGAATTTCCAGAAGTGGGCATGAGCAAACACAATTCTGACACAAGAGACCACAACAAATTGTGATGCACAGAGTATATTTTGTATGCACCTATCTAAATAGCTCTTGCAATCACACACGTTTATAAACACGTGCATTAGATGGAGGAATGATGAGGGTGATCTTATGTCTTTCAAGCAAAAACACACTCCATTATGTTGCTCATAATACAGCCCCTCCCCCTTTCCTTACTATGTGTTAAAATGTTCCACTTTCTATAAAAGCAAAGCATATTCCTCTGCAACTGCATGGAAAATTGGTTCAGCATTAAGATCATAAAAAAAGAAATACACCTCAACCACCCCCACCCCCCATATACACACACTTGTGTGGAAGTAGGGTGCTTTAGAAATTGATTTCTTTAGATTATGGGTGCCCAACAGGACATTGTGCAGTATTTCAGGTTAGTCTTGTATAATTCAGCTTTATAACTATTGCAGTTTTGGGGTTTGGGGTTGATTTCCTCTGGGGGATAGTTTCTACTGCACAAGGAAAGCTGGTACTTCAAAGTTATTTAAAGTAGCAAAAAAGACATTTCAGGTCTCCATTTGCTCAAGTAAACTTAAATTCTGCATTTATTTGACCTATATTTCTCAATCCCAGGGACATATCCTTGAAAAAATAGTTGGCAGCTTCCCCCAAGCTTTGGCATGTTCTATCAACATGTACACTAACCTCTCTATTAATACTGTGCCAAGAAATGTTTCAATGAAACAAAAAGTATACAATGATTAGTCTGGCCAGTGTCTCGACCAGGCTGCCAATTTTAATGAATGTTCACCTTTAATAGTTTTGGTGCTTCTTAATGCCAATCAATTAAAAAATCTAAATCTCCTTTACAAGGTTATAAATGTAATGATCTATAAATATTTACATAAAAAAATACCAGATGCTTCCCTTGTAGAAGTTGTGTTTAGAAATAAGTTAATTTAAAATAAAATATTGACCTTCTGTGAAATGCTAAATAAGCATGCATAAGATGACCTTTATATAAAAAGAAAAGGTGTACTACTAATGTTGGGAGAATTAAGTCATCCAATATAAATATCTGAGTTGCATACAAACAGAAAGCATTCATATATGATTTATCACAAGGAAATAAACATGAGCATTGCCATTGAGGTATTTCACAGTACAATAGCAGTCTGGCATCTGACCCTTGTTTGCTGACACCATTAATAAAGTTTGCTGATTTTACTTCACTCTTACTTGTATGGAAACAAGGCATAGGGACCTACTGCACCTTTTTTTTTACCTAATATTGGAGATTTTGGGACAGCTTTTGGTGGCAATCAGAGGGCCTCAGGTTTTTACTTCTGGTCCATTTGTTAATATGGAGTCTTTTTTGTGTGTTGATTTATTTTTTGATTTATATTGTGTTGATTTATTTTTTTAAGTAAAGATAGGCACCCAAATAAAACTTTAGAGACCTCCTTTCACATACTGTAAGTTACATGCAATGCCTGGAACATATTAGTTATTGATAAAAGTGAAAGAAGTAGGGAAAAAATGGAAACTCAATTTGTGCTGACTTTGACTGGGGCAAGTAAAAGAGTACTGCAAGCAGCTACTTAGCTTTTTATTTATGACTTAAAGGGCATTTATAGTGAAAAAAACACATTGCCCCTTTGCAAAGTTAAATTCATGTACTCTGTGCTGCCTTAATCCTATCTCCGTCAGTGACTTTGTTTAACCATGGTGTCAGATTTCTGTGCAGCACTCCCCCCTTCCCCCTCCCCTCTGTTACATCCTCCATGTCTCAACTCCTGCTAACCGACAAGTTTATCATGTGCAGTAAGAGTTAAAAGTTCAACATCCTGAAAAGCACACCCGCGCACAGTGGCCAATAGAAATCAAGCTGTCCTGGAGACACGGAAGAAGGAGAACAGTACAGTTTACAATCTCTCACTTTGTGACCCATCATCAATCCATGAAAGCTATTAAGAATGGGGGTCAAGTGCAGCCTTATATCTACCATCAAAGCTACCTCTCTCCCCCTACTAATGCTCTTATCTCTATGTTTATTACAGAGCAGGGTGGGGGAATCACGTCACAGGGATTTGATTGACCGTCCAAGTAGGAGTAGAGGAATGCAATCATGTATTCTTCTAACTGGTGTATCTCAGGACAGAGAGGGAATCTGAAAAAAGTGAAGACACTCTGGGGGAAGAAAGAAAAAACACATGGAAAGAAAGAAAAAAAAGTAAATTTTCCCACTATAGATGCCCTTTAAGGTGGGCATACACATTAATAGGAAAGACGGGAAATTTACTTTAAGTAAAGGGAGCCGATACTATCGTTATTGGTTGGATCCGTGTGTGCAGTCCCCATCCTATTTGTGCTGACAGGTATCAATGTGATCTGTCAGCACGATGCGATAGGGAACGCATGTACTTTATATGGCCACCTTTAAACTGCAGACAGAAAAGGCTTGGACATTTTAGCACACCTAATAAATAACTCCAGTAAAGCACTTTTTTCAATGTGGACGGACTCTATTTGCCATCTTTGAGTATCAGAAGAAATGTGCAAATGTTCTATTGGATTTATATCAGGACATATAGTAGGCCACTTCGGTACTGTTTTTTAACTATCATCTAAGAGGAAAGTTTCGGTTTATCCTGCTGATTATGCCATGCACAGGGGTAGCAAAGCACCTGTAATGCACCCTAAACTTTCAAAGTATGGTCTGAAGTATAATTTTTAATTTGGAATTATATCTAAAACTGCAAAGACAGAACTGGCTTTTTATATTTGTTTTTCAGAAGTGGGTTGTTCTTCTCTGGAGACTACTTTAGGTCAGACAGCAGCATATGGTGTGACTTGTTATTGTTGTACCTTGATTATAGAGGTCAGCCAGGATTTATAAAGTGTCCCATGTTTTTTTTTTTAATTCTTTATTTTATTGACACTGTACTGTTCACATATATAAAATCATTGTAGGACTGAGATGGATTAGTTATGGTTCATCCGTATTTGTTCAATAAAAACATAACAATGTCAGTTTTTTTAACAATATAGAAAAGTGAAATATAACTAAATAATGAACAAATATTAGGAAGGGGTAGGATATTGGAAAAAGAGGGGTAATAGGAAGGTGGGGGTAGGTGGGGGGAAGAGAGATCAGGCTCTTACATTATATTAAACCTTATTATTCATTATTATAAAGTATACTTTGTAAATACACAGTGTTTAACGGTTAGGTTGTGATTAAAGATTTGTATTGGTGGGTGTCCATAAAGAGGATCCAGGGGGACCAGGTTTGTGTGAATTTCCGTTCTGTGTTCTGGATTGTAGCTGTTAATTCCTCCATCCTCTTTAGGTGGTTAAGTTCTTGTATCCAGATATGGACTGGGGGGGTGATGTTTTTTTTCCAGTATCTTGGGATTGTTGTGCGGCCTGCGATTAGAAAGAAGCGGAGAAGGTTCCTCCGTGCTGATTCTATTGGCATTGGTAGCATAGATAATATTATAATAGGCAGTGTGCATGGGATTTTGTTGAGAGTTATTTGTTCGTAAATTGTAACTATAGTTTTCCAGTATGGTTGAATTAGTGGACAGTTAAACCAGATGTGGGCGTGGGTTCCAATGTCTTGGTTACATCGCCAGCATGTGTTGGGTATTGATGAGGATATTTTATGTAGATCTGAGGGGCATCGATACCATCTTGCGAGGATTTTATAGTTTTTTCCAGTGCGTAGTTTGATATTGATAGTTTGTAGGTAAGTATGAAGCTTTGAGACCATTGATCAGGTGGGAAGGTTGTCTTTAGTTCTTGTTCCCATTTTAGGGCGTATGATGGTAGGTGCTGTGATGATTTAAGTTGTAGAATTTTATAGATCCTGGAAATTGTGTGGGTAGGGGGGGTAGAGGTTGAGCATAGCTGTTCGAACGTGGTTGAGTTGTCTTCATGGTGGATGTTTTTCAGTATATTGTTGGTAAAGTGGGTAAGTTGAGTATATTGGAACCAGAATTGGGGTTGGGGGTTATTGTCTCCTATTATTTCTTGTGGGGGTTTTAGGTTTGTCGCTGATGTTATTTGACCAATTGTAGGGTTGTCTTGGTTGGTCCAGTGTAGGAATGAGTTTCTCTTTTGTGTCCTGAGGCTAATGCATGTGTTAAGAACAACTGGCATAATGACATGCAATGCAGTCTAATAATATATAGCCATTCATATGACAAGATGTCAGAATAGATGGGGTTGGAATTTCAGTGGCAAAATTTGCCTCACTTGCTTTACTGAGCCTGGGAGCATTCTGGCAGAGGTTACAGATGACCCAGGACGCAGCAGGGCAAGAGTGCCAATGATGAGAACAATGGATAATCAAATGGTTAAGCAAACCAGAAAGTCACTGATAGGCAGCAGCTTGGAGTGGAATATGGAAGTGTAGCAACATGAAACCAGGAGAAGCTTGAAGTAGAATATGGATGTCTAGTAACAGGAGACCAGGGACTGTAGCAGGACACCAGGAGCAAATTAAGGGAGAATAATTGGAACAGGGCAACAGGAGGCCAGGAACAAGTAACAGCACTGGAACAGAGCTAAACTATACAAAGCCTAGGAAAAACATCTATCAGCTCTTACATCGCGGGAATTCAACAGTTAAAGAGGCACTTCCAGGTATGACGTCAGTGCCTATGCACACAAGGCCACGCATGACCTCAGTACCTGCTTTTTAAAAAATATATATTTAAAGCCCAGATTTGGTGCTTTTGTGCCATGTGGTGGTCGAGATCATCTCCCCCCTCAAATTTCCACGCAAATTTGGAATGACTAAGGAGAAATTCACTGGATCTTCTTTTGCAACTAAGCTTCAGAAGGTCCTCCAAACATTCACCCTCCCCATTGACCCGCAGCTGCCACCAGGGAGACCAGCTGCAACTTCGTGGCTTCTATGGGGTAAGACTTGGGAGCACAAGCTATATAGCTTATGGTGAAGTGGGCTTAAAAGAGAAAAAGTCCTCCACAGAGCATAAAATGAAATAGAGCCTTCTCATGAGAAAAGTTACACAGCCTAAGGTACACAGCCTCAGGCTTTAAACATAGCATTGCCCAAATAATCGAAGAAATGAGGAATCATTTTTTCTTTCCTGCATACCCAGAGAAATTGATGAATACATACAGTTTCCACTTTATGTCCTCTATGACACACAGATATTACTTCCTGTGTAGTATACAGTAGTTTTTTTGAGTTGCTAAGACATATTTTACAAAGAGCACATAATTGGGTGTAATACTGAAACAGACATTAAAGTTTCTTTAAGTTTTTATTTGTCTAAACACATGCAGATGCTTTAGCAGTGACAGAGGTGTGGCTAAACCTTATATTTTGACTATTCCATTTAAAATAGTGGTACCAGCTCTGTTAGTACTTTATATATTTTGTCATGTACCTTGTACAGGTCAGTACTATACTTTATATACATTTATTTATGGCCATTAGATACACCTTTCCTATAGGTGATATTATATACCCCCTCCACATTTGTAGCTTCTAGAAACTTAATGCACTCCTATGAACTTATAATAATAATCTTATACTATAAGAAGTATATTATATATATTATACATAAGACTATGGATTTTACATTGTAGAAGCAGTGGAATATTTCCTTCTAAAAAAAAATCACCAAGCTACGTAGTGAATTGAGCCCAATTCAACATAGTTTCAGTTAAGAGTTTAAAGGCAGAGGTTCTAGTTCTTTATCATAAAAGCATATCCCAAATCAGTAAAGAGTATAATTTACTGAACGGTCATTAGTGCCATCTTAACTGAAGTGGGCTCTGTTTTCAAGATTAATTAGGGAAGAGCTGAGTGGCTGCTACATATGTACACACACCTAGTTGTGGTACTTTTGTATTATTTATGTAATTATTGTTTGCAATTATCCCTTTTATAATGTACATTGCTGCATACCCATGTGGTGCTTTGTAAACAAATGCATACATATATACATGCATATATATTAATCACTAACATCCAGTATAATCTTTTGAATAAAGTATAGACAAATCCAGCAATTATACCCATAACATTTAAATTTGTTTTTTTATTTATAAAAAAAAGTAATTAAGTGTGTCTATGGAATATGGAATGGTGGGCTCAATTTACTGGTTTAAATTTATAGTATTTATTATGGTGTTCCTTTTAAAGATATAAATATTAAAAATAGGTAACCAGATGCACTCTAAGCCGAAAAGTAAGCCAAAAAGCACCCCCCTAAAAACATCAATACAACAAAAGAAAAGGCAACGTAGGGGATAATGTGCTATAACAAATATTTTATTGTACATAGAGATAGAGCCCCCGATTGGGATACTCCTACGCCCACTGCCCCACTACAGATGTTATAACCAGAACAATTTGCACCTTAATACAAATCAGAATATGGTAAACAATAAGGAAAACAATAAGTCACATGTTTGTCAGCAGAGGGAGACCATGGAGATCCAGTGTAATAGGTACAAAATGCTGGTAAGGGGGGGAAGCGACCAAGCTCCAAATGCGTTTCGCTCTACTACTGAGCTTCCTCAATGGCGCTAAGTCACTCTTCCTTTACGGAAGTTTATAACCCAATCAGGATTGCGGGGCACAGTTACATCATATGCATTTGTCTCGCGAGAGGGACAGACCATTCAAATAACATGTACTGTCCATTCTCGCGTGAATTGCCACGGTCCACCATTTTCTATCCTGACCGTACAGAATGTTGCCCTTATTCGGCAACTCATTACCATATTACAAATAAATAGCTTTAAAGAAGATGCGAAATACCCAGCATATTGAAACCTGAATACACTTAATACCCAATGGTATCATAACACATAATTTGGAAACGGTAACACATAAGTGGACCATGTCACACATGAGCCTAATTATACGCCATATATACAGAAATAATCAGCCCAGCATTATATACAAAATTAAGAGGTATTTCTTTTCATATAAAGTAGGGCATCCCTGCCCACCCCCAACCACCGCGTGAGATTGTTAAAAAAAAAGATTCAGAAAGATACTTACAGCCCCACGCTCCTGCGGCGCACTGATCCGGCTCCCTGCTTGCCGGAACTAGCAAATGGGCCGGAAAGGGAAGCCACGGCTGCGATTGGCTGAGAGGCAGCCAATCACAGATGCAGTCAATGGAGAGGTCTGTAAGTAGAGTTTTGCTTTTTTTTTTAACAATCTGTCACAGCAGTTGGGGGTGGGCAGGGATGCCCTACGCTACAGAAAATGCTTTTAGGTGAAGGGAGGGATCAGCAGGGAGGGGGGGGGGCTCCCGCTCCCCTGTGCATTCCACTGTTCTCTCAGAGGAAAAGGAGGAGACAGAAAACTTTTGAACATGAAGACCGGTCCTACACTTCAGTTTCCTAGACTTTGGACTAGCACTGCAGGAGAACCATAAGGAGCCTACACAGTGGGGCCAGTAGTGGGTTACATTTTGGTTTGTGAGGTGGACATGCCCTTTAATAATCATATTATTTTCTTTTTTAAGCAAAAAATAATGAATATAAATTTTCTAAACAGAGATTGTATTTTAAATATTGATACAATTTGTTTAAATGTAAATAAAACTAATTAATATGTCTGTTTATAATACTTTAGATTAACTAGTATAATTTTTTTTATATATTTGTAGATATCAATGAATGTCGATTGCAAGGTATGTGCCCAAATGGTGAATGCCTGAATACTATTGGTAGTTATAGATGCAGGTGCAAACCAGGATTTGTGCCAGATCACTTATTATCTTCTTGTGTTGGTAAGTAAAAGCATCAGTTGCTTTACCTTTTCTTTTCTGTTCTTCTTTCTCTCTTTCTAAACATTTGTGGGCCTCATAAAATTTTGTTTCCTGAATATAAATCAAAAAAGGGGGTCAAGAAGTTTTTACATGAAAATGCTTATTTGTGTTATTAATTTGGCTGTGTATGCCAGCCGTAAAACGTAAAACTAGGTGCACACTGGTTTACAATATACCCTAATACAGCCAATACACTGTATTGGGTAAAAATGACTGTCATGTCTAAAGTATTTTTTTTGTAAACTATTAAGGAAATAAATCTGCTGAGAAACAACTGTTGCAGCAAAAAGTTTATATTTAAACCAAATCAACAGAAATATAGCACCACATGGTTAAATATCGACCTTACAGTGAGATTGTCATTGAGAAATGCAGCATTCTGTTTTTTCTTTAGGCTACAGAGCATTGGATTAAGACTATTTAATGTAATTTGTATTTGAATGCAGAAATGCTGATTAATTTGATTCATTGTTATATAAACTATAGACAAGGAGGGCACTTTAAATAGCACTGACATTCTGCAGAGAAGACACTGTGACCAATTTATGCATTACTTCACTCTGTCATTGCTCACTCTTGAACTGAGCTACTATATTTGATGGATTCCAGAGAATGTCATTTTTAGGCATTGCTGTTATTTATCTTGGCTCGCAAAACAGTTACTGCACTGCTGATCCAGATATAGTTTTATCTTATTTAATTGCACTGAAACAATTTCCAGGTTTCATCATCATGGGATTAGGACCTTCAGTATGTACATAACTTTTCTTTAAATATATTACATAGTAAACTCAAATAAATTTAAATCTAATTTTATAATTGATAATGTGATGTATCTTGGACACAGGTGATCATTCGTATTTATGCAAGACATCTGTTATCTAAATAAGTAGTACTCTATCAGGCTCATTTACCCAGAGCCGCTACCACTCTGGGTAAAAGTCCTGTTTGCGATTTAATATCGCGTTTGCAAATATGGGTAAATCCCAGTAGGGATTTAGCCACTGCGGGATTTTAACGCCAGCTATCTGCTGGCGTTAAAATCCTACGCTAAAATGAGCGCAAACGCGATATTAAATCGCGAGTGTCGGATGCGCGGGTGATTTTTGCGTAACCCGCGCATCCAACGCGAATATGGAGCTAAAGTCGCGCTAACCGGTAGCAAACCAGTTAGCGTGACTTTAACTCCATATATTTGCCCAGCGAGTCTGGGTAAATGAGGCCTAATATCTTTTATATTGTGTTCTGCTGTGGGTTCATAGGTCAATAATAGCAATTATATTTCTTGTGTTATTTGCCAATAAGATTTTTGTCTACAAAATACTTCCTCTCATTACCATCTACTGGAGAGAACATTTTGAAAACACATAAAACACATTTGATTAACGCAGAATATCTAGGAACAAAATAAGAAATTTATTAAGCTATTTTAAGACTGACTATAAGTTGCTTTTTTCTAAATAAAATAATATTCATTGATTCATGTCATGTATGTAAACACATACAATGGATTACTTAGTGCAACTGATCTGGGGTTCAGAGCCATATATACATTACACTCCTGTTATTTATGTGATTTTCATCAAAATGTTTTAGTAATTCCTTCAAGAAAGAGATTTACATGCTAAAACTATATTTAAAGAGTCTTGTGATCACAGTGATGTGTTGCTTGTCGTTTTAAATGTTTGTTTTTCAAATAAACTATTTACTACAACAAGCTGTTCTGCTACTTTCTTATTACCCCGCCCTGCAAAGGATGGTAACAGACATGCCTAATTTTCATCCTGGGAGAGAATGAGCATCTCAATCTACCATAGCTAAAGTGACTAGACCATCTACTGAAAATGTTCCTCTGCTGGATATTTTTGTGGGAATTGTCTTTGCTGTGAAAATTATATTTTTAGGAAGATTTGCGTTGTAACTGGAAAAAATATTTTTTACATAAAATCAACCTTGTGTTTTCTGTCGTCTATTCAACAGCCTTGTACAAGATGAAAAAAAAATGCATCAGGACAGTGATGCATATACTGAATTTTATCAGAACACTAAGTGGTTTTGAATGAAATAGTGTATTCATGTTTCAAAAGCCAAATCACGTGGTTAATTTGCTTAGCAGGCCTAAGGATACAAACCAGTGAATCAATAAAAAAAAAATAAAGGGTTAATTTAAATGTAAGGCATCAGTCACCATATAAATCAGTTAGGAAAATTGTCATTTTTGATTTATATTATTTTATGCCTTGTGCAGACAAGAAAAATGTACTCTTATGCAGCATGCATTAGCATTTCTATGCAGTGGGTTACATTTTATCTGCCCCTTTTATGTGTGTCTGAGGTACCCATTGATGCCTGGGATTAATTTGAATTTTTATGAGTCCAAGGTATAAGCTAGGCTCTAAAGCAGTGTATTCAGCACATTTAGAAGTAAAAATAACATTACTAAACATGGGTCTGCAAGTGGTCTGCTTTAGTGTAATATATTCCCACAGTGTAAATTAATAAAACTTAGTTAAACAATTAACTTTATATTCAATAAATAAGCTAAATGCATTGTATTTTGGCTATGTGATGCATTCCCAGCATCCCTCCATACATGATATTTGCAATGCTGGTTATCTGTAGGTTTGAGTGTACAGTGTTGTAGGGGTTTTAGTCCTGTAGCTGCATCTAAAACAAGGTACGTCCCATTCTTATTATTATTAGTACAGCCATTGGTATTTGATAGTATCCAATATTATCAGTGGAATGGCCATACTTTATCCTTCCAATCTACCATTTCTTCCTACCCTTGTATCCACACCACCCCGTACCTAATATCTTAATGTCATCTGTACTATGTTACACCTCAGCTTTCCATTGAGGCTATTCTGCAGTGGGCCTAACCCTCTTTCATCCTCTTCTCTATACCACCTTCACCCCTGTACATAACCCCTCCCTTTTATCTCCCTACCATTGAAGTCACCTTAGTTTATGGTGTTAGCTTGGGATAAGGTAACTGTTCAGTGGGTGTTTGGTGGCTAAAGCTGGATATTCTGAATATAACAGGATATATATTTTGTTTTGAAGTGGAATAAATAATCTGTTCCCAGAAGGTAATTTTCTTTCTTTTTCCATCCTAGAGAGTTTGTGTGGGAGATGTTAGCTTAAAGGGTATCTATAGTGGGAAAATGAACTATTATTTTTTTCTTTTTTTTCTTCATATGTTCTATAATTCTTCCCAACCCCCAGAGTGTTTTCACTTTCTTCAGTTTCCCTCTGTGTCCTAAGGTACACAAATTAAAAGAATAGGTGATTGCATTCCTCTACTCCTACTTGTACTGTCAATCAAATCCCTGTAATGTCATCCTCTTCCCTGCTTAAGTTCCTCCCTCGTCCCTGCTCTGTTACAAACAGAACATAAGCAGGGGGAGAGAGGTAGCTTTGACTGCAGAGATAAGGCTGCATTTGACCCCCCTTCTTGATTGCTTTCATTGATTGATGAAGGGTCACAAAGAGAGAGATTGTATTGCGGCAGTAAACTACTGTTCTCCCTTCTCTTCCGTGTCTCCAGGACAGCTTGCTTTCTATTGGCCACTGTGTATGGGTGTGTTTTTCAGGATGTTGAACTTTTAACTAATGTGACACATGATAAGCTTGTCGCGCAGCCGGGGTTAAGACATGGAGGAGGTAACAGGGGAAGGGGGGAGTGCTGCCGAGAGATCTGACACCATGGGAAAAACAGAGTCATTGACAGAGGTAGGATAAAGGCAGCACAAAGTACATGAATTTAACTTTGCAATGGGGCAATTTGTGTTTTTAACTACAGATGCCTATAAAGCTGTTATTTGCCTCCACCCCCATGTTACTGCTTTTTGAATTATGTTGTTATTATTCTGTATTTTTGCATCACTAAATGTTCTTACTATGAATATACTTGAGCACATTCGTATGTGGAGTATTTGTGTGTGTCCCCTTTATTGCCATATGTAGGTGAGGTTTCTGGCATATCCACTGGTTTGTCCTCCAGGCCTATAGTCTTCTACAAACCTTGTGTATAGGCCATTAAAGTGTCTTTACTAGTCTTTATATGTAATTTGTGGGGAATTGTGTGTTTGTAATTAATGCTTGATTTTTTTTTTGCATTTTGACTTTTGTATATGTTGGGTTTTATTGTACCTTTTTTAAAAAAAATACTGTTCTATTTGTGTATAAAGTTAAACAAAGTAAGTGGAAATTTTTTGTTGATTTTTTTTCATTGGTTTCACAACTAGGAGGACTGGCAAATGTTTTACATATTAAATGTATTATTCCTGACTAAAAGGTAAATGTTGCCAATGAAAGCACTTCTGGGAGGCTTAATTTTTTGTTTTTGTAATGTGAAATGTTCTCTTTTTCTTTATTTTAGTTGATAATAATCCCATTGTGTCTGAAGAGAAAGGGCCCTGTTACAGGTTTTTCAGCCCAGGAAAACAGTGCCTGCATCCTATTGCAGTTCAACTTAGCCAACAGATCTGTTGTTGTACTGTGGGAAAAGCCTGGGGTCCTCACTGCGAGAAATGCCCTGTTCCTGGAACAGGTAAAATTATGAAAATTATAATACAGTCATTTCATTATATTGGAAAGGAATTGTTTATGGGATTGTTTTCTTAAGAGGCATGATTACCCCTCAAATAAAAAAAGGCAAATCACCTCTCCAACTCAATAGTTATATAAAGCTGACAGATGAAAGACTAATCTGTTGTGCAGCAAATGTTCCTTTGCCTCTTAAAAGGGTTCTGCCTCCTCTCCAAGCTTGCACATGCTAAGAGGAGACAGCTAGAGGAATAGCTTACAATCATTGGCTATGATGTACACTGTAACATCCATGAATGACAGTTGCTAATTAGCAGAACCAGGAAGCAGAAAGAGGGACATTGTGCAGCATTACAGGTTTGTTGTACAGTATATCTGTCAGCTTTCTAACTATTGCAGTTTGGGGGGTTATTTACCTATATACATTATTTTATTTGGGGGGTAGACTTGTATAATGCATAAAATTAAATTAATGTTTTTCAAAGGAGTGTATTAAGAGCTACATGTTCTCCGTGATTAAAATAATAATCAATCCAATAGGAACAAGTCACGTAATCACGTAGATGTTTGTTTTCTCTTTTTCGGTTAATTATTGTGGAAAAATGCACAAGCACATGTATTTTGGTGTAAATTGTTTAACAGTTGCCAACCAGCGCCTTCTGTTATTACTTGTCCTTTGCTTTGACAATGAATATTTTAAAGACTTAATATGCTTACATTCCACTTGGAACGTGCAGCAAATATTTCTTTCCCTAATTCAAACCACTACCTTACCTAATATGTTCCTTTGCTTTATGGGCCAACAGTATATATCAAATAGCACAGCACAAACACAAGTTTCAAAACTGGATTTAAGGGTACTTAACCCATTTATTATTGCCAAATAGCACAACAAGGCAAAACAACGTTTCTGGTGGTAAACCTCCCTTCATCTGGGGACACTGTTGATTAATGCACATTCCAGGTCCCATATAATATTGTGGAGTCTGTGCTAGTGCACATATAAAAAATATAAACAGGTGTAGAAATATGTGGGTTTTAGATACATGATATTAAAAATAAAAAACATCCAACCACATAAAGATAACTGATATTTAAAGTATTAAAGCAACACAATAGAAATTTCCACCCAACTCTGCCAATGAATACCCGGGGTTATCACCTAAAGTGCTAGGTCCTCACCCCTGGGTTTAGCTTGCTTAAGCAGAACGAAGCTGTTAAACTTTGCTTTGTGCGGCTGCCTCAATCCATCCCCCATTAGCCCAGGGATGGACCAATAGGAAGACACACTTCTTGCACAATGAGTTTTCCTATTGGTCAGGCCGCAGGACTGAAATGGAACACGAAAATATTGACAGCTTTGTGCAGATTAAGCAGGCTAAACCCAGGGGTGAGGGCCTAGCACTCTAGGTACAAGTGCACCATAAGAGAAGAGAAGCGGGGCTGAGGGGAGTATAATTGTCAGAATTACCTTGGGACATTTTATGGGCTGCCACTCATCTGTTTGGTTGCGTTTCATTGGAAAAGTTTGTTTCCTTCGATTAGTGTAACAAACTTTATTACCCCCCTTTACTGGATTCTAATAAAAATGGAAGACCTCTAATACTTGAAGGGCTAGCTTATCTTCTTATGGTACAACGATGCTTTGGGAGCATGCTGTATTCAAAAATTACAATATACAAACAATGACAACCCAGGCAGCAGGCTTTTAAAACAAACTTTAAAGGTACAGTACAACAACATTTTCATGAATTCCCCTATTGAGATTTAAATGGTTAATCTAATTGGGCTTTATTTTCTAATTTACCAATCCAGTGTAAGATAAAAACTATTTCCAGCTTTACCTCAGGCAATGGGAATAATAGGTTAAAAGCAATGAAAAAAAATACAATAAAAATGATTGCTTAAAGGGTTTAGTAGTATATCCTTGCCTTTAATTATATCTGTGACTTATCATGTGTTCCTCACATATGATTTAGAGTTTTGTTTCCACAGACTATTCGCTCAAATGCAACACTATAATTGCCTTATAGAAAAAGAGGAAAATAATGTGTGACCTTTCACATTATTCAGGTTTTAACATTATGCAGCAGGAAATGGAAATACAGAACTGCATCATACTACATATTAGAATTGTATAACAGTCAATTGAATTTGCCAGTAAACTGAGAAATGTGGACACCTTTTATTACAACAGAAGTGTTCACTTAATGCATATATTTAAAATTGTTTAGTGATGACCATTTTAACAAAAGCAGCATAACCGTTATGGGATGTTTACTTTTAATGTTAAATTGCCCAGGATACCCTGTTTATCCAATATGTGAAACATTCACCACAGTGAATTTTTATTCTGTAAATTATAAAGTAAAAATGGAGAATTATCTGGACACATGTCTGTGGGTGTCATGAGAATGAACATCATATTTAAATTCTTGATTGAAAACTGTTTTGAACTATTATGAGAAATATAAACTATTCTGAAAGTATTGCAGTTACTTTTGTGCTTTTGTTACTGTTCAGTTTGTTATGAAGTAAAGGATTCCTTTGAAGGACAGCCATAGGTTCATGTGGCATACAGTACAGTCAACAGGTTACATCCATAGGATGCTTCCTATAGAATGAAGAACACTAATGATCATAATGTTTGTAGTAACAATGTTTGTAGTAACATTTCTAAGTAAAAAAAACTACACTAGTTTGTTTGTTTTTACTGTGCAACAGCCCAGTGACCACATTATTGAAAATCACATTCTTCAAAGTCAACTGTCTCATGGGACAGACAAGTGCTAGTTTTCATGTGACATGGCTTTTTCCTTTTTACATGATTTCCCATCACTTACATGTGTAAAACTATGGTAAAAACATACATGTCATGTGGAAGATAGCTTTTTTTGATATGTTTGTACTTGGAATACCAACATTTTTACTTTATTGTTGAATAGTAAAGGAGCCTATTCAGAGACATGAGTTTCAAGTCAAATTGGAACATAATTACAAATAGAGATGTCCGAACTTCGCAAAATACGGTCTGCTCGAAAATTTTCGAAAATACGTATTTATGGAAATAAGAGAAATCCTTGTATTTTCGAAAATTTTCGAAATTACGTGTTTTCTCGTATTTTCGGAAATTTTCGAAAATACTTGAAAACTCCTATTTTCGAAAATTTTCGAAAATACTAAAAATCCGCGAATCGGAAGTTCGGAAGGCGGAAAATCTGGAAAATCCGTAAAAACCCACCGTTCGCGAACGGGATAAATCCGCGGCGGATCCTTGTTCGGATCCGCGAACCGGCCATCCCTAATTACAAATAATTCTAGGGGCCAGAACTCATTGAATATATTAACACATTTATTACATACACAAGTACACATAGATATAATGTCTGGTCAATAAAATTAATTGTATTCATAAAGAAAAAACATAAACGAGAGTCAGATATTAGGATAAACAATCCCTAATAGACACCTGTCATCTTCCTTTTAATGGATAAAACCCAATAGTAAACGTATATTTATAAAATTATGCAGATACCTAAAAGTGCCACTTAATTGTGAACCATAAAAAGTACAATATCATAAAAATATCCACAGATTAATGAGAGGTAGATATAAACTAGGACAAGTGGGATAAACCTGTCTCGCAAAAGGGAATCCTAGATAGTTGAGAAATAAAAGAGTAATATCAAGTCCTCCAAAATTATAGCCACACTCCCACCATGTATTTTAAACTGGTAGTCCCCAACTGGTGATGGGACAGCAATAGAACTTATAGATTGTAATGGCACAGTCACAAAGGCGACATTATTAACTCAGAAATATCACTTAATTCAGTCTTCCAATACTCACAGACCCAACAGCAGGCTCCTCCGCTAAATATGGGTAACCTAGAATCCGCTGGGGAACAAACACCCATCTGAACCTGAATGCCGCAACCACACATGTGACAAGCACGCCTACTAGAGTAGTAAGCTGATCAAGTAAAACGCATTGTGGAGAATTAATAGCTATTGAGTTTTTTTAATACATTTTAGATAGCTGTATAATTTTAGAAATAAATGTTTGGGCTTTATACATTATAATGCTGGTTTATGTTTCTTCTTTATGAATCCAATTTATATTATATTGACCGGTGATTATATCTATGTGTAGTTGTGAATGTAATAAATGTGTTAATATATTAAATCCTGAATCTGATTAGTGAATCCTGGCCCCTGGAATTATTTCTATTTTCTATTAAACTAAGACTGCCTTAAAGACACATTTTACTCATGCAGTAAGTGACTACTGCACAGACAAGTGCTAGTCTCCATGGGACATGACTTTTCCGCATTTTGCATGATTTCCCATCACTTACATGTGTAAAACTATGGTAAAACATACGTATGTCTAAAGTCATGTTTTTTTACAGTTTATTAGAGTCAGGGTCTCTAATACACCTACTATTTTGAAAATTGCCAGGAGAGGGCAGACTGGGGAGTAGTCAGAAAGTTAATGCTCATGTATAGTCTCTCTTTCAGCATAGCTTTATTACATTATATTTATTTTTATTACATTACATTATTTTTTTTTTTTAATTTTTATGTCATAATATTCTAACAGTAACACTAGTTTTACCTTTACAGTTTAGTACATACTATTCTATTAAAGTGAAAATGTCTGTGGGAACATTGCCAATGTCTTGTTTATTCATCAGGCTATTCTGTTCTTACAGGCAATATTTAAGGATAGTACTTTACTTTGAAATTGCGAGGATTTCTTGTATTTTCGAAAATGTGCGAAAATACATATTTTCGAAAATTTTTGAACTCACAAGGATTTCTGGTATTTTCGAAAATTTTCGAAATTACGAGGATTTCTGGTATTTTCGAAAATATGACTAAAACGCATGTCTCCATAATCTCCCGTAGGAAACAATGGATAGCCCTGGTGAATATGACCTCAAGTTTCACAATATATTCTATCTCCAGAGACGCTAAAGCTGCCTTATTTATAAAACCGCTCATTTTCGCTTTCGCCTTTACGGAAAAGTATCGTTGAGGCGATGTGTGGCGATAGTTTTTGCCTTATTCATTGTGTTAAGTGTGGTACCACTGCGAAAAGAGAGGTTGCTCTCTAGTGTTATCTCTAGAGTTATCTTTGTCACTTTTTTATTTAAAGCCATTTATAAATAGGTGGATTTTTGCCTTTTTGCCCCTTTTCTCCCTTTTGTTGCATTTTTTGCAGTTTAAACAGAATTTTTGCCAAACATCATTACTTACTGGAATGTTCCATTAACATGACTATTTCTTACACAGCACTATGGTATGTTCCCATATTAATGGAACTTGTTTGATAATTAGCTGCAGTTTGCTGGAAAGCAATACTAAAAAATGTGTCCTATTAATAAAATAAAATTCGCTTTTTGAGTTTTACACTATTTACCGTGTCCTATTAATAAAATAGAGAAAATTCACCTTTTGAGTTTTACACTATTTATCATATCCTATTATTTAAATAGAGAAAATTCCCTTTTTGAGTTTTATACTATTTATATCTTTGGCTGAAAAAAACACCAAATTTTTATTTTAAATAACAAAGATAGGTGTTCAGTGTGTATTAACCAATTTATTTTATTTTATTTTATTGGTAAATAAAGAAAATCGGAACATTTAAAAAGAAAAATCTTTAAAAAGCGAAAAATTAACCTTAAAAAAAGCAAAATCTCAGATCGTATTACAGTTAATGCTGGAAAATAGTCTAATACCCCCTGGGTACTTATTAGTATTGAGAAACACTCCACAATGTACTGACACCTCCATGGACCCATTGGCAGGCTAAATAAATGGCCACTTATGCGTGAGAAAATGCGAAATGTAGCGGTAATGACATTTCGCCACTGGTTATCACTACTTTATAAATAGAGAAAAACGCTGCGTTAAAGAAGGCGAAAAGTTTAAAGAACCTTTATAAATATGCCCCTATATCTATGGGTTATACTTAGTACATCAGAAAGCTTGTTTTGTAAATAGATTGTGAAATGTTACTTTCAAAAAAAAATATTCAGATTATAAATATAATAAACATTGTTTCTATGGAGATATTTATTTAATTTATTTATTTTATTTTTTTTAAAAACTGTTAAGATGAAAAGTACTTGGGACAAGGATATAGGATTGGTATTTTCTACCTCGCAATATTCTTTCTTGAGCACCAGCCCAAAGTAAACTGATTCTGCCAGTCGTTTCCCCTGGCTTCAGCACTATCTCTAATACAGGAATAGTCCAGGACTAACATAGCAAATGAAAACTGCATGTGCTGTAACTCCTCAACAAACTATATTGTGAGGTAGGAAATATCAATCCTCCCTCCCTGCTCCAGGTACTTTCCATTTTAGAATAGTTATACTTTAAGTAACTGCTGTGCTATTTATGCTATAAAAATGTTTGTTTTATGAAAAAAATACTCCAAGATAAAGAGGGTGCTATACAGTCAGCTATAGTATAGTATATAGGTAATTGGCTTTTACATTGCCATGTAGCAATTAATGTTATAAAAATATACAGTAACATTTGTCTTTGCAGTTATTTCTCTAAAAATTAACTCTTTTCTTACCTTTCTTCTTTTCCTAGATGCTTTTAAAGAAATCTGCCCTGGTGGTATGGGTTACACTGTACCTAGTGTACCTAGAAATCCAATAAGAGTACTACCTCCTGCCAGAACCAACACAGTTCATCCACCAATTCGAACAACTAATAGACAGTATATTACAAAAGAAGAAGCTATAGAAGCACTTTCTGTACCTGAAAAGAACAATCCCAGGATACCTGAACAAAAGGGTGAGACCTTAAATAGGTGGGCTAATTGAGTATTGTATACAATATACAGGATGTTGCTTGTGGAGGTTCTCATTCATCCAGGTCATGGTATATCTGTTGTATTCAGTTAGATCAACTGGACTTTAGTTCTTGAAGACGTTTCGCTAGTCATCCGACTGGCTTTCTCAATTCAGAATGACTTGAACAAGAATCTGTTTGCAATTAGGTACCCTGGAAAATCCCAATTAGCATATCACAGCCAGGTGTTAATGACATTATGAATGCAAGGCGTGATTGCATTGTGGATAAGATGTGTTCTAGGAACGCCCAGGGTAAAGCGTCAAAATAGCATTGTACATGGCAGACAGTTGGTGTTGAACCCCCCCCACCTCTATTCAGGTTTAGTTTATTTATTTTCACATAAATGGCCTCCTTGTCAGCTCTCTTGAACCAATAGGAATAGGACTGGTTCAAGAGAGGTGTCAAGGAGGCCATTTATGTGAAAATAAAGAAACCAAGCCTAAATAGAGGTGGGGGGTTCGACACCAACTGTCTGCCATGTACAATGCTGTTTTGACACCTTACTCTGGGTGTTCCTATAACACCTCTTAGCCACTATCCAATCACGCTCTTAACACCTGGCTGTGATATGCTAATTGGGATTTTCAAGGGTACATAATTGCCACGGATTCTTGTACAAGTCATTCTGAATTAAGAAAGCCAGTCAGATGACTAGCGAAACATCTTCAAGTACTAAACTTCAAGTCCAGTTGATCTAATTGAATACAACAGATAAATCCTGGACGTATGTATGAGCAATAGTACAATCATCATATGATTTTTTTTTTTATTATCGGCCCATCAGGGAAATTTTAACATACGATCGATCGATAGTACGACCGGGAATTTGTTTGTGTATGAGCCCCATTAGATGCATAAAAATTCAATTGTCGCATCTAAGTAAGGAACAGGGGTTTCTGGGCATGTTCATGTACAGATAGTTACAAACAATAACACCCATACTTGAATGCTTAATTAAAATTCTTAGTTAGCATTTGCTTTTATTGAGTGGATTGTAATGTTAATTCTTTCCTTGTTGTTTATTTTGTTTCAGAAGTATATGGAGACCATGGTCAGGTATGATGAGCCAAAATGTAAAGCTTGCACAAATTTAACTCTATAAACTGTTCTGTATGTAAGCGACTTTGTTATAGTAAACTTTAAAAAATTAATTTATAGTTCTTAAAGGGCATGTCCACCCCCAAAACTAAAAGTTAACCCACTACTGGCTCTTCTGTGTAGTGTTAAAAAATCCTTACCTTGCTCCTCTACTCCAAATGGTTCCCTTGCAATGTCTGTCCCAGAAAGTAAAGAGTGGGAGCCTGTCTGTAAGTGAAAATGTTTCCGCCTCTTACCTTTTTTCTAAGAGGTTTCTAGCTTGCCCACTGGAGCCCTCCTCTAGGAAATGCACGAAGCCCATAGTGGCTCTCGGTGTATAGAGAATGGGATTTACCCATTCCAAATCTTTAACGGCAGCTATCTGCTGGCATTAAGGATTCTGTCTTAAAGAGCCATTAATGTCTCGGTACATTCATTTTGGCGGTTTCGCAGCACAGTTTTTGCGTACCACCACCACTAGTTATGTCTTAAAGACATGTTAACCCTTGGTACATGGGTTAACGTGACTTTTAGACAGAAAAAGACAATAATGGCTCTCTGTACATAGCCCTATAAATATATAGGAATTATTTGTAAAAATGTACAAAAAAGATGTACAAATTTCTAGGGAGGAATATATATTTTATCTAAATTGTGCCAATTTAAACGATGATTTGGGATTAGTAATGACCTACAGACTTGCCTTTTCTTGATTTCCTATTGAAGTCTTCTACAAAGCTTGGTGATCATTGGTCAATTGGTATAATTTTACCTTGTCAGTTTACAATTGTGTATGCATACCACATACAGGAAGTGACTAATTATAAGATAAAGATAAAATATCAGTGCAGGTCTGACTGACATTGTTTCATTGTTTAGAAAAAATGACATAAAAGAAAGAATTAGTATTACCAATGACCCTACGCAACTGTGGGTTCATCTATTGCACTGATTTGGTCAGTCAGGTTCATTTAAAAGTGGAGGGTCAGGGGGTCCAAAGACAAATTATATAGATGTCCCTACCCTACATATATAAAGATCTGTGTATGGCAGCATTATTGCAGTTTAATGCAACAACAACATTATCAGTAGAATTCTTACGCTACAATAGAATTAGTCGTATAGGTGTACTAACACAGAACTTAGAGACCGTACAACTATTCTTTGCAAAATCTTTATTTGCCTGTAATATAGTGAGTTCTAAGTATTAAGATGAACATAATGGTATTTAGTTGAAAGCTGTGCTTGGTAGCTATTCTATATTATATATCATTAGTTTTATTGCCAGGTAATCGGTTGCACAGCCTTTGAGTTTAGATCAAGTACAATTGAATGCAAATATTGCATTTCAGGTTCAAATTCAAATCAATCTTTATTTTAGCAGACTTGTTCTCCTTTAAATCTTAATCAAATGAAACTACAGCAAATATATTAAAGAAAGGTCCCAGGAACCCTAAATAATGGGAAAAACCTATGCCATTAACAGTGATTTACTTCTTCTCTCTCTGATACAGCGCATTGTTCAATCAGAAGATAAACAGGGTATAGAGGCAGGAAAACCTCAAGTCTTACCTGGACTTTCAACCATTAATCTTGATGGGCAGTTCCCAGGTATGTATGTGTAATTATATGTTTATAGTACCACTTAAGGACACAGTACTGCAAAGCTTTATAATACTTAAAATTCAGTCAACATAAGAATTAAGATAAAGTATGGTAGCTCAGTAGTTAGCACTGATGCCTTGCAGCGCTGAAGTCCTGAGTTCGATTCCACACTTGGACACATCTGCAAGAGTTTTGTATGTGCTACCTGTGCTTGCGTGGGTTTCCTCAGGGCTTTCCGTTTTCCCACAATCATAAAGACATACTGAGGTTGTATGTGTCAAATAAATGCGCTTAGATTGTAAGCTCTTCGGGGCAGGGCCTGATGTGAATGTATAGATGTAATTTTAAAGCGATACAGAAGTTGTTGGCTCTATATAAAATCCACAATAATAATAATAAAAGTACATAACTAAGTAATGAACATAAGAATACACATAATAAAAGTGAATGAAACTGTAATGAGGGAATGCGACCGTCCCTTTTTTTCTGTACCCTGGATACCTAGTGTTCACTAGTGGGATGGGCCAACCTAGGGTAAGACAGCCTTTGCAAAAAGCACATCTTACTAGATTTCCATATCCTGGAATACAGCTGCATTTTGAGGTATTTCTTCTGATCTGCTGAATTCTCATAGGCAAGGAAATAGCATCTTATGCCCTTGCGCTGGGTACAGACGAAATGGGTGCATTAAACGGATTAACCATATAATTCTCATGTAATAAAAATCTTTAAATATTATTTATGCAATTCATAAAAATGTGTTTCCTTTGTCATAGTTGTAGTGGAGAAATCATCCCCTCCTATTCCTGTTGCAGTTGCACCGGAGGTATCTACTTCCAGCGCTAGTCACGTAATTGCTACTACTCAAGTAACAGGTATTTATTCATAAATCAGATTATCTTCATCCACCAGGTGCATACATATACTTATTGGATCCACTGCAAGAAACTATAGAATCCAAGAAAATCATTACAATATCATTCTGGATTTTTCCAGTAGCACAATTTTATTACCATCCTGATGAAGATGCTCTGTAAAGCATTGGAATAAAATTGTAATAGAAATGAACTCTGCAAAGAGAAACTTTTATGTAAAGGAATATGTTCTCAATGAACTTAATGTAATGATGTGTACAACTCGCTTTATATTATGCCGAGCCATGAAGCAAGGTGTAGATTTAGGGGTGGAGTTATGTAGGTATATATAACTGGGATGAGGTCTCTGTTTGCACACCTGAGAAAGGGGGAGGTTCCCCTGAAATGTTGTATTTTCATGTGTTTCCAAAGAAAGAGTTATTGAAGTGTTGGGAGAGCAACCTCCTCTGTTTACTAGGGCTACTACAAATTACTAAAAAACTAAAAACCCTCATGATTATCATTGTTGACATTTCAATGTGTTTATATAATTATGCTTCTCTTTATATAGAGATCAATGAATGTTCTGTTGATGCTGATATCTGCGGAGAGGGTGACTGCATCAATCTACCTTTAGGATATACCTGTTTCTGCTTTACTGGATATAAGCTGAACGAGCAAAAGACCAAATGTGTTGGTAAGCAAGTTATATCAACATTTTTTTCTTCTCATAAGTAAATACATAAAGGTAAAGACTGTGATTTTACAGACACCTTTTAATATGCCCAAAGCTAGTTATATTTGCAATTACTTGAGGCCTTTTATAGCTCAATTCATTATTTAGTTGGACAGGAGCAGAGGCACCACGAGGCAAAGTGAAGAAACGGCACAATACCATGCATTTGTAGAGATGGAAATCTCATGGGCATATTTATAAAGCAGCTCTATTTTTTCTGGTTTTTTTATAACCAGATTTTGCTGCAAAATGATAATGATACTGGCAATTTGGGGCAAAGTCTAGATAAGGTAGCAAATTTCATAAGTGAAACCAGAACATATTCTATTGCCATAAGGGGGCATACTGATGTAACTAGGTAACACATCCTGGTATGGGGTTAGGTTATTTATTCCCTGGACACTGTTGCACAGATATCACCTGAAACTTTGTGAGTTGATGTGTGGTCACCTTCAGTTTCGTTTTGTCTTCTAACACTTCTGATGATGACACATAAAATGCTTATCAAAATAGTCGTAAACCCTCTGATTTTTTTAGCAGTAGATATGTTAAATAGTGTAAAATGCACCCTGGTAAATTTCTCAGTATAAGGTATTGTCTAAAGTATTGTCAGAAAGTATAAACCAATTTGCCGCTTTATAAAGATGCCTCCTACAATCTTGTAAAGCTTTTTTGTTCGCTTATGTCACATGTAAAGTAAGTACACCCCTCACATGTTTGCAAATATTTTATTATACATTTTTATGGGACAATAATGAAGATTTGATACTCTGATACACAGTAGTCAAGTAGCTTGTATAACAGTAAAATTGTTCTGTCCCTTCAAAATAACTCAACGCTAATTAATGTATAAACCACTGGCAACAAAAGTGAGCAAACCCCTAAGTGAAAAATGTCTAACTGGGGCGCTACAGTTCATTGAGGGAACCACGAATGCCAAAATGTACTGTGATATACTGATACATAACATGATCTGGGACTGAAACTGGGACGCAGGGCAGAATGGGAATGTGGGAATGACCCCAAACGCACCTCCAAGATGTCCACTGCCTTGCTAAAGAAATTGGGGTGCTGGACTGACTAAGCATGTCTCTGTGGGGCATCCTAAAACAGAAAATGGAGGAGTACATGGTCTCTAACATTTAGAAGAGGAGTGGAAGAGGATTCCAGTTGCAACCTGTGATGCTCTAGTGAAAGCCATACCCAAGAGAATTAAGGCACTGCTGAAAAATAATAGTGGCCACAAAAAATATTGACAATTTGGGCATTTTTAACTTAATAATACATTAATTTATACATTAATTGCTGTGTATTAAGTTATTTTGAGGGGGCAGCAAATTTACACTGTTATACAAGCTGTACACTGACTACATTGTATCAGTGTCATGTCTTCAGTATGTTCCCACTTTTGTGACATACTGTTTGTGTTTAATACAGCACTATTTGAGGTGTTTCAGCAAAGTAAACTTTTGTCTGACCATGCATGTGACCACAATGTTGAGAAAATGAAACAACATAAGCAAAAAGCAGCAACTTGCTACAATGTGCTTAGAATATATAACGTGGCCATAATGTACTAGGAATATATAGCGTTGCCATAATGTGCTAAGAATATATAGCGCTGCTATAATGTACTAGGAATATATAGCATTGCCATAATGTGCTTAGAATATATAGCAACGATTGCACATCCTCTGAAGTTTTTAATGGTCGACAATGTTTTTTGTCATCAGCAAACACAGAAACCTTGCTGACAATACCCACTTCCAAATCATTAATAAATAGATTAAATAGAAGCGGCCCCAGCACAGAACCCTGTGGCACCCCACTTAGCACTTTAGTCCATAATGATGAAGCCCCATTAACAACTACTCTCTGCATCCTATTCATTAACCAATTTTCTATCCATGTACAAATGTGACTCCCCAGACCAACAGACCTTAGCTTATTCAGTCGTCGCCTATGGGGGACTGTATCAAAAGCCTTTGCAAAATCCAAGTAAACTACATCTACTGCTATGCCAGAGTCTAAATTTCTACTTACTTCCTCATAAAAGCCAAGCAAGTTAGTTTGACAAGATCTATTCCTCCTAAATCCATGCTGGTTACTACTTATAATGTCAGTCCTTGAAACATACTCTTGAACATGTTCACTTATTAAACTTTCCAGGATCTTCCCCACCACTGAAGTTAAACTTACAGGCCTGTAATTACCCGTCTGTGAACGACTACCCTTTTTGAATATTGGAATAACATCAGCCTTTTACCAATCCAGAGGCACACCACCGGACATGAGGGAATCAGCAAAAATAAGAAACAATGGCCTAGATAAAACTGAACTTAGCTCCTTAAGTACCCGAGGATGTATTTTATCCGGTCCAGGAGATTTATTAATATTAACCTTCTTTAGTTCTTTCTGTACCATATCCTCGGTTAACCAAAGTGCACTTGAATCTTTTATACCATTATTGCTACTATACTCTATGATATCTGTACTTGGATCTTCTATTGTGTATATAGAGGAAAAAAAATTATTCAAGACATTTGTTTTATCGCCATCCCCCGTAACTAACTTATCCCCATTAATTAATGGTGGCACATTTTCAGTCCTCATCTTCTTACTATTAATATACTTAAAACATTTTTTAGGCTTAGTGATGCTTTGTTCAGCTATCCTAACTTCATTATTAATTTTAGCTAGTTTGATTGCTTTCTTACACTCCTTGTTACAGTTTTTATAATCCCTAAAGGCCCTTTCTGTTCCTTCGGCCTTAAAGGTTTTAAATGCCTTTTTCTTCCTTTCCATTTGCCTCTTTACATCAGAATTCAGCCACATGGGCCAATGTATCAAACTTGCGTAATCGCAAGGATGTAACAGTGACAACCTACTAGAAATAGAGAAACAGAGAAACATCGGACCCCTGCAGGCAATTATGAAGTGCAAAAGGAGCACAATATATTGAGCTCACAAATTAGCCTCGATACAAGAATAGCAACTAGTGAAAAAGGGAGAAAAAATATATATATCGGACCCCTACAGGTGAGTACACAGAAATCCACAAAACCAGATAAGGGGAAACCAAATAGGGGGAAATCTTTCAGAAGATGGAACACCTATTCTTCAGAAGTGCCCCACTAGAAGAAATTCAAACACAGAATGTCAAAGAAATATCGCCTACAGAGTTGATACCCTTAGGAAATCTTGTCTCTAATTTAAATATCATTTTGACTTCTTCTCTTAATAGTTAATCAAGACGATCCCTATTTCTAGGGTTTGGTCGTATAACTCTAACCCCTTGGACGGCTACAAAACTAACCCGTCCCTCATTACATAACATAAAATGTCACGCCACTGGACTCTGTTGGTGGTTCAACTCTATGTCCCTCAAGTGTTCTCTGACTCGACTTTTTAAAGTTTGTGAGGTACAGCCTACATATTGAACCCTACACTTAGTGCAGGTAAGAAGATAAACAACATACGAAGTGTTGCAATTCACATATGATTCAATGCGGTAACTCTTACCAGTAACCAAACTTTTGTAACTGTTCCTTCTCACAATGTGTTTACACGTTTCACATCCTGTGGCCCCGCACGGGTAACATCCATTGTATTTTAGCCAAGTATCCTGGCCACTACCTGTTCTGCTGAAAAGGCTTGGAGACAACATGTCTCCAACCGAGGGTAGTCTTTCTCTTGTAGTTTGTCAAGAACTTTATTAGACATTGTTCATACATCACATCGTCTGAGGCGATGCACCTAGCCCGTAAGAATTGGCCTTTTGGAATCACCTTGAAGATTTTTAGTGCATGGAAACTACTAGAGAGAAGGAGATTGTTCCCATCTGTGGCTTTGGTGTCCAATGAAGTTCAGGTATGGCCATCCTCAATTGAGAAAATGTATTTGTTGATTTGATAGCTCATATGTGAATTTAATTGTGGGGTGTGATGCATTGACATTAGCAATCATTTCGATCATTTTCAAAAATATCTTTGAATGTTTGAAAATACAATCGGAGACCACTTTTGAATTTCCCGACGTATTTTCAAAGATTTTCGAAAGTTCAATGCTATTTTAGAAAATTATCTAAAATAGCCTTGAATGTTCAATTTTTGAAAAATACGATCGGAAACTCGAAAGTGGTCATATTTTCAAGAATTTTCGAATTGTAAAAGATATTTTCAAAAATTATCGAAAATAGATGCGTACATTTGAAAATCTTTGAAAATTTGTTCTGCAGTCCCAAAATCCATAGGATATGTATGGATTCGGACGGATCTTTCAGATTTCAGAACCGAGGGGTTCCGTGTTGGATCCGAGTTCTTGTCGGACCCGTATCCCTTCTCTATGGCACACCACTGTACTTAAAATCCCTTCATTAAATCAAAACACTTTTGGGGATAAAAAAAATTAGTGTCAAGCACTATTTAAACATCAAAAACAATAAAAAACGTTAACAATAATCGAGCTGCCACTGAAGGTAAATAACATAGATAATCAAAATTTAAATTATCTTATTATAATTAAAAATGTCATTAGTGTATCACAAATATCAATCACTGGTAGTGGAGCAGCAAATGAAGTTCATTGGGGTGTACAGGTAAAGTGCATGGTGCAAAGATTCCTTATACTAATCTGTCCCTGTAGACTATCATTTTCAATATCTATGTTATATACCTTATGTGGCAGCTTGATAATTGGTAACATTTTTAATTGTTGTTATTGTTATTGTTAATATGTTTATTTAGTATTTGGCATTCATTTGTGTATCCCCAAAAGTGTTTTTTTTTATACACTCTGTAGTGTATAAAAATCCTTACCTTACATCCCAGCTCCAAATGGTTCTCCTGTAATGTCCCCCCCAAGTTATAAAAACTGGCCACCAGTAAAGCCAGGAGCCTGGCCACCAGTAAAATTGTTTCCGCCTCTGAGCTGTCCTCTCAGAGGTTTTTGGCTTGCTCAGAGCATCCCTTTACTCCCTCCCCCACCCTCCCTCTCCCACCCTCTCCCATTTTCCTCCCCCTCCCCCTAGTGTAAATCTCCTTGTACATATATAAGGGATAGTTCCCCCAGTCCCAACTGCAATAAAATATTTAAAAGAAAGTCCCCCGATCTTTACTTACCTTCCCTCTCTCCTCCGGCGTTCTGAACTGCCAGCAGCCACGTCTGTGATTGGCTGCCTTTCAGCCAATCACAGACGCGGCTGCCGGTCCAGCCCCCTGCTTGCAGTTCTGTGCAAGCAGAAGGCCGGGCATTGCGGCAGGGGACAGTGAGAAGGTAAGTAACGAATGGGGGACTTTCTTATAAGTATAATATAGCGGATGGGGCTCTGGGAACTAGCCCTACAACATATACATTTTTATTTAAAAGGGGTGGACATGCCCTTTAATACATATACTGCAGTTCTGGTTGATCCAGGGATAATTTCCGATTGCCATTTGGAGTCAGGAAGGAATTTTTTCCCCTTTTTTAGTTTTAGCTGGGTTTTTTTTACCTTCCTCTGAATCAACTGTTAGGTAGGGTTAAAAAGGAGGGTGAAAAGGTTGGACTTGATGGATGCATGTCTTCATTCAACCTCAATTACTATGTTGCTATGTTACTGTGTCACCCAGAACCTACCCTCTGATTGGACTTGTGAATGGAGGGAGGCAGGGATTGGAGGGGAAGAGAATTTATGCATTATCCCTTACATATAACAATGAAAGGGGCACTTTATCCCTTATATATTACAATGAAAGGGGCACGTGCCCCTTTCAGTTGTAATTATAAGGGATAAAGTGCCCCTTTCATTGTTATATGTAAGGGGATAATGACATAATTCTCTTCCCCAATCCCTGCCTCCCTCCATTCACAAGTCCAATCAGAGGGTAGGTTCTGGGTGACACAGTAACATAGCAACATAGTAATTGAGGTTGAATAAAGACATGCATCCATCAAGTCCAACCTTTTCACCCTCCTTTTAACCCTACCTAACAGTTGATTCAGAGGAAGGTAAAAAAAACCCAGCTAAAACTAAAAAAGGGGAAAAAATTCCTTCCTGTACTCCAAATGGCAATCGGAAATTATCCCTGGATCAACCAGAACTGCAGTATATGTATTAAAGGGCATGTCCACCCCTTTTAAAATAAAAATGTAATGTTGTAGGGCTAGTTCCCAGAGCCCCATCCGCTATATAACTTTAAGAAAGTCCCCCATTCGTTACTTACCTTCTCACTGTCCCCTGCCGCAATGCCCGGCCTTCTGCTTGCACAGAACTGCAAGCAGGGGGCTGGACCGGCAGCCGCGTCTGTGATTGGCTGAAAGGCAGCCAATCACAGACGTGGCTGCTGGCAGTTCAGAACGCCGGAGGAGAGAGGAGGAAGGTAAGTAAAGATCGGGGGACTTTCTTTTAAATATTTTATTGTGTGTTGGGACTGGGGGAACTATCCCTATATATGTACAAGGAGATTTACACTAGGGGGAGGGGAGGAAAATGGGAGAGGGTGGGAGAGGGAGGGTGGGGGGGGATGTAAAGGATGCTCTGAGCAAGCCAAAAACCTCTGAGAGGACAGCTCAGAGGCGGAAACAATTTTACTGGTGGCCAGGCTCCTGGCTTTACTGGTGGCCAGTTTTTATAACTTGGGGGGATGGACATTACAGGAGAACCATTTGGAGCTGGGATGTAAGGTAAGGATTTTTATACACTACAGAGTGTATAAAAAAAAACACTTTGGGGATACACAAATGAATGCCAAATACACAAACATATAACAATAACATAACAACAATTAAAAATGTTACCAATTATCAGACTGCCACATAAGGTATATAACATAGATATTGAAAATGATAGTCTAAGGGACAGATTAGTTAAGGAATCTTTGCACCATGCACTTTACCTGTACACCCCAATGAACTTCATTTGCTGCTCCACTACAGTGATTGATATTTGTGATACACTAATGACATTTAATATAATAAGATAATTTAAATTTTGTATCTATGTTATTTACCTTCAGTGGCAGCTCGATTATTGTTAACGTTTTTTATTGTTTTTGATGTTTAAATAGTGCTTGACATAATTTTTTTATCCCCAAAAGTGTTTTGATTTAATGAAGGGATTTTAAGTACAGTGGTGGCCATAGAGAAGGGATACGGGTCGACAAGAACTCGGATCCAACACGGAACCCGTCGGTTTGAAATCTAAAAGATCCGTCAAATCCATACATATCCTAGGATTTTGGGACTGCAGAACAAATTTTCAAAGATTTTCAATGTACGACATCTATTTCGATAATTTTTGAAAATATCTTTTACAATTCGAAAATTCTTGAAAATATGACCACTTTCGAGTTTCCGATCGTATTTTTCAAAAATTGAACATTCAAGGCTATTTTAGATAATTTTCTAAAATAGCATTGAATTTCGAAAATCTTTGAAAATACGTCGGGAAATTCAAAAGTGGTTCTCCGATTGTATTTTCAAACATTCAAAGTATTTTTGAAAATGATCGAAATGATTGCTAATGTCAATGCATCACACCCCACAATTAAATTCACATTGAGCTATCAAATCAACAAATACATTTTCTCAATTGAGATGGCCATACCTGAACTTCATTGGACACCAAAGCCACAGACGGGAACAATCTCCTTCTCTCTAGTAGTTTCCATGCACTAAAAATCTTCAAGGTGATCCAAAAGGCCAATTCTTACGGGCTAGGTGCATCGCCTCAGACGATGTGATGTATGAACAATGTCTAATAAAGTTCTTGACAAACTACAAGAGAAAGACTACCGGTTGGGGACATGTTGTCTCCAAGCCTTTTCAGCAGAACAGGTAGTGGCCAGGATACTTGGCTAAAATACAATGGATGTTACCCGTGCGGGGCCACGGATGTAAAACGTGTAAACACATTGTGAGAAGGAACAGTATAAAAGTCGGTTACTGGTAAGAGTACCGCATTGAATCATATGTGAATTGCAACACTTCGTATGTTGTTTATCTTCTTACCTGCACTAAGTGTAGGGTCAATATGTAGGCTGTACCTCACAAACTTTAAAAGTCGAGTCAGAGAACACTTGAGGGACATAGAGTTGAACCACCAACAGAGTCCAGTGGCGTGACATTTTATGTTATGTAATGAGGGACGGGTTAGTTTTGTAGCCGTCCAAGGGGTTATGAGTTATACGACCAAACCCGAAATAGGGATCGTCTTGATTAACTATTAAGAGAAGAAGTCAAAATGTATTTAAATTAGAGACAAGATTTCCTAAGGGTATCAACTCTGTAGGCGATATTTCTTTGACATTCTGTGTTTGAATTTCTTCTAGGGGGCACTTCTGAAGATAGGTGTTCCATCTTCTGAAAGATTTCCCCCTATTTGGTTTCCCCTTATCTGGTTTTGTGGATTTCTGTGTACTCACCTGTAGGGGTCCAGAATATTATTTTTTCTCCCTTTTTCACTAGTTGCTATTCTTGTATCGAGGCTAATTTGTGAGCTCAATATATTGTGCTCCTTTTGCACTTCATAATTGCCTGCAGGGGTCCGATGTTTCTCTGTTTCTCTATTTCTAGTAGGTTGTCACTGTTACATCCTTGCGATTACGCAAGTTTGATACATTGGCCCATGTGGCTGAATTCTGATGTAAAGAGGCAAATGGAAAGAAGAGAAAAGGCATTTAAAACCTTAAGGCCGAAGGAACAGAAAGGGCCTTTAGGGATTATAAAAACTGTAACAAGGAGTGTAAGAAAGCAATCAAACTAGCTAAAATTAATAATGAGTTAGGATAGCTGAACAAGCATCACTAAGCCTAAAAAATGTTTTAAGTATATTAATAGTAAGAAGATGAGGACTGAAAATGTGCCACCATTATTAATGGGGATAAGTTAGTGTACGGGGGATGGCGATAAAACAATGTCTTGAATAATTTTTTTTCCTCTATATACACAATAGAAGATCCAAGTACAGATCATAGGTATAGTAGCAATATGGTATAAAAGATTCAAGTGCACTTTGGTTAACCGAGGATATGGTACAGAAAAACTAAAGAAGGTTAATATTAATAAATCTCCTGGACCGGATAAATACATCCTCGGGTACTTAAGGAGCTAAGTTCAGTTTTATCTAGGCCATTGTTTCTTATTTTTGCTGATTCCCTCATGTCCGGTGGTGTGCCTCTGGATTGGTAAAAGGCTGATGTTATTCCAATATTCAAAAAGGGTAGTCGTTCACAGACGGGTAATTACAGGCCTGTAAGTTTAACTCAGTGGTGGGGAAGATCCTGGAAAGTTAATAAGTGAACATGTTCAAGAGTAGTTTCAAGGACTGACATTATAAGTAGTAACACATGGATTTAGGAGGAATAGATCTTGTCAAACTAACTGCTTGGCTTTTATGAGGAAGTAAGTAGAAATTTAGACTCTGGTATAGCAGTAGATGTAGCTTACTTGGATTTTGCAAAGGCTTTTGATACAGTTCCCCATAGGCGACTAATAATAAGCTAAGGTCTGTTGGTCTGGGGAGTCACATTTGTACATGGGATAGAAAATTGGTTAATGAATAGGATGCAGAGAGTAGGTGTTTAATGGGGCTTCATCATTATGGACTAAAGTGCTAAGTGGGGTGCCCACGGGTTCTGTGCTGGGGCCGCTTCTATTTAATCTATTTATTAATGATTTGGAAGTGGGTATTTGTCAGCAAGGTTTTCGTGTTTGCTGATGACAAAAAACATTGTCGACCATTAAAAACTTCAGAGGATGTGCAATCGTTGCAGGGGGATCTAGATAGATTGTCACATTGGCTGCTAAGTGGCAGATGAAATTCAATGTTGATAAATGTAAGGTGATGCATTTTGGACTTAAAAATCCTTGTGTTACTTATACTATAAATGGCTCTGTGTTAAGTAGGGATGGCCGGTTCGCGGATCCAAACCCGGATCCGTTGCGGATTTATCCTGTTCGCCAACGGCGGATTTTTCTGGATTTTCCGCCTTCCGAACTTCTGATTCGCGGATTTTTAGTATTTTCGAAAATTTTCGAAAATACGAGAAAACACGTAATTTCGAAAATTTTCGAAAATACAAGGATTTCTCTTATTTCCATACATACGGATTTTCGAAAATTTTTGAAATTACGAGGATACTCGTATTTTCGAAAATACATATTTTAGAAAATTTTCGAAATTACGTGTTCTCGTATTTTCGAAAATCCCTGAAAATTTTCTAAAATACGAAAAATCTCGTAATTTCGAGGGTATTTTTCATTTTAATGGGTCCGCTCACGGATTTCCGAATTTTAAAATTTTTCCGAAAATTCGCGGATCCTCGAGCGGACCGGATTTTGTGAAGTTCGGACATCTCTAGTGTTAAGTGAATCCCTGTTGGAAAGGGATCTTGGAGTTTTGGTGGATAACAAACTTAAACGTAACAAGCAGTGCCAGGCGGCAACAGCCAGAGCCAGCATGGTATTGTCTTGTATAAAGAGAGGTATGGATTCAAGGAGGAAAATGTAATTCTCCCTCTTTACAAAGATTGGTAAGGCCTCATTTGGAATATGCAGTGCAATTTTGGAATCCTGTGTACAAAAAGGACATCTTTGAAATGGAAAGGTAGGTTCAGAGAGGGCAACTAAATTAATAAGGGGATTGGGGGAGTTTGAATATGAAGAGAGACTGGAAAAGTTACAATTATGTACGCTGGAGAAAAGGCGCTTGCGTGGGGATATGATTACTGTGTATAAATACATTAACGGGCCATACAATAAACTATCGGGGCATTGTTCACCAATAGAACATGTCAGTGGACACGAGGACATCCCTTAAGACTTGAAGAAAAAAGTTTTGAGGCTTCAAGTTTGGAGAGGGTTTTTCAACTGTGAGAACGGTTAAAGCTATGGAACTGTCTTCCAGTGGACGTTGTTATGGCAGGTTCATTGGTCATTTTCAAAAAAAAGCTGGATTAGTTCCGCAAACAAGGAATGTAGCAAGTTACTGGTATGATACATAATTAGAGTTGATCCAAGGAAATTTCCGATTGCCACTTGGAGTCAGGAAGGAATTTTTTTCCCCTTCATAAATTTGGTGGGTTTTTTTTGCCTTCCTCTGGATCAACGTTAGGCAGGAAATGAGGATATAGCTAGATGGGTGGACTGGTGGACGTATGTCTTTATTCAACCTCAAATACTATACTATACATTAGTTACATGTTGCCAAATCTTTCAAGCCAGAGAGGTAGAGACTGAAAAGATGACCCGGTTCAGACCCATGCATGGTATTATGAAATCCCATAAAACACCCACTACAAGGTACATTGAGCTTACAACCTACCACTGCAATAACGAACAGGTATATATAAAATGCCCCAGTGGGTACATGCTACGTAGGTCAAACAGGAAGGGAAGTAAAGGAACGCATTAAGGAACATAAAAGGGACATTAAAAACTACAAGCAAGGCCCGGCCATGATACCACAGTATTGAGACACTTTCAGGACAAGAACACAACGCACAGACAGTTTAAGTATTAGGGACCACATTCACCCCAAGGGGAGAATATAACTAAATTTTCTACTCCAAAGAGAATGTCATTGGATTAGATCCTTAACGAATCATGGAAATTGAAATGTTACCTTTAATGTGGTTCTAATTATAGTCTCTTTTTACTTCCCTACAGAATCACCTGCCCTATTGCATCGATGTTACAGCAAACACAGACATCGACAAGGTATGGCTAATGTTACGGCTAATTATGATGGGCAGATTTACTTTAGAACACTGTCAAATAGAATGTTTTGTTTTCTACTGGAACGCTGATCATGTTACTAGTAGGTCTTGAGCAATGCTCCAAGCATATGGCAGGTTGTTTTGCAGTACCATGTGTCGGGTGTTTATCTTTTCGGATGTTTTATTATGTTTTTTATTGTTCCACTATCCATCAATTGTACTAATGGGACTCAGCATTATGGACTTTGCGAACTTTCACTGTTATTGATGACACTTTGATCACTGTCACCCAGAACCTACCCTCTGATTGGGGGTGGAGGGAGGCAGGTTTGGAGGGGAAGGGAATTTACCACTTCCTTCTATTGGGTTTAAAAGATGGTGTGTGTATTGTATCTGTCACATTTGATAAAGGACCACACAACCGAAACATGTGATGTGTGATTAAAGGGTATGTTCACCCTTTAATAAAACTTTTAGTATATTATAGTGTTTGCTTCCCCAGCCTCAACCGCTAAAATGTTAATGCCAGAAAGTGCCCTGATAGTTACTTACCTTTTCTATGCCGCACTGCCCCGGCCCTCTGTTTGCACGGAACTGCAAGCAGGGGGCTGGACCGGCAGCCGCGTCTGTGACTGGCTGAGAGGCAGCCAATCACGGACGCAGTTGCCAGAAGTTCACAACGGCGAAGGAGAGAGGGAAGTAAATAACTATCGGGGGACTTTCTGGCAAAACATTATAGCAGTTTGGGGCTGGGGGAACAAACACTATAATATACTAAAGGGTTTGGAGCTAGAGGAGGGATCGCAAAACGGGTGGGAGAGGGAGGGGAGGACTGCAATGTGGATGCCAAACTTCTCCCGGAGGAGAGACAGAATGCAGAGTCCTATATGGACTCTGCTATCCTCCTGGTGGGCAGTTTTTTTGGACTTGGGGGGGATTAAGGAAAACCATTTGGAGCTGGAATGTAAGGTAAGGATTTTACACAGTGGGGCGAGTAGTGGGGGAAATTATAGTTTTGGGGGTGGACACTGCCCTTTAAGAAGTTAAAGATATCTTTGAGAGCCTTTTGATACCTGGTACTAACTCAACCTATTATATTTGTGGTCTATTGATGTATTTAGGACAGTACACGAGTAGGAACCAAGAAAAGTTGAAGGTTATAGGACTCTGTGATTATATGATGATTCTGAGGATAATATAAAGCTATAATGTCACCTTGCACTGAATTGTTTTGGTCTTGTTACATTAAACCGAGATTCTTTAGGAGCAATGATAGTGTAAGATCTAGTGGGGCCCTAGGTGGGCTTTGACTTGGGGCCTTCTCCTGCTACTTTATAAAGAGAGGTTGCCTTCAGAAACTGTTTGTGTTGGACTGCTGAGTATCAATAACAGTAATACTGTTTGTGTTCTAGGCCCTGGGCCGGACCCTGTCTTGCCTTTTGCGTAATCCAGCTCGTTTGGGAGTGAACATACGTCGCTCTAATAGAACTGCAACTGTAGCAGTGCAAGTTGAACCTAAGGAGAAGGTCACTAACTACATAAAACTAGAAGGACAGATAATGGGCCATTTTGTAGGTTCATAAATTATTACCTAATCAGCATTGCCCCAAACCTTGCTCCTGTGTTCCACTCAATGATCCCAAAACAAAATGGATTCTTTTATTGTTTTCCCAAACAAAACCCTCAGCAGGATAAGTGGAAAGTTAATGAAACACAAAAATTGGTCGTGTTACTCCCTTTGAAACAATTATTGCTGACTAGGTAGGCAAGAGGCAGCGCCTATAAAGTGCCTTTCTTCACCCTTCCAATGACCTCGCCCTGACCTGCAGATACCTCCTCCTTGTCTTCCTGTAATTCAATCCCCATTCTCTACCTGTTTGTATTTAGCTTGAGTAACTAGTTCTCCTTATTGTGCTCCCTGTAAGGATGCTTAAATGTTATTAATTTACAACAATAAGGTCTTTTTTTTTTTTTTAAAAACAGTCTAAAGGTCCTTGTGCAAATACCTGTAATAGAGTAGCCGGTGAACTGTCCTCTGAAGTTTTTATGGTGCAAGTGACTGCAGCATGTGACAGATCACCGTATATTCATCTCCATGTATAGTATATTAAAGTGCATGATCGCGCCCCAAGCCCCAATGGTAATTATGTTAAGGCCCCTCAAACAAGACCCAAGAATTTTATTCTGGGGTTCATGATAAGTGAAATTGCTCCCAATCTCCGCCTGATTCTTGCTATGTAACGGTGTCAGGGTTTAGGGGGTCCTTAACATAATTATCATTGGAGTTGGAGGGTGGGACATGCCCTTTAATCTTTACACTGTTAGTCCTAGGCCCCACTTAAAGGGTATCTATACAGAAAAATAGGTTATTTTAAATTGAGCATAACTGGAAACTATAATTCTCCCCAACCACCTGTATCATTGTTTTGTTGATCTGCCCCCTATTTCTTTAGATATTCAATCAAAACTTCTTATATTTCAGCTGTCAATCAAGTTCCTTGCTCAAAAATGATTCTTCTGTGAGTAGTTTTACTGTAGTGGAATGGTGACAGAGTCTTGACAGTTGGAATGCTGTATCTGTGTGCAGGCTTGACATTGGTTTGTGGGGAAAAAGTCAGGTCGGATGGTAGTGGGAGTGGTTGCTTCTACACAAAATGTGTGCTGGATGAAGGCATGGAGCAAGACATGCAATCAAGAGTAAGTAAGAGTAAGTGCTAATTACATGTATTCAATTATAGATTAAGATGAGGCAAAGTCATTTTTTCAGTATAGTGTCCTTTTAAACACAGAGGTAAGCTGGCTCCTCCCTCCGCACTGGGGCCACTTCTGTTTATGAGTTAGAAGGGGGCATTGAGAGCAAGGTCTCTGAGTTTGCTGATGACACTAAACTATGCAGAGCTTTGGAAACTTCAAATGATGTGCAATTGCTGCAAGCAGACTAGATAGATTATCAAAATGGGCAGCAGAATAGCAGATGAGATTCAATGTTATGGCAGATGAGATTCAATGTTGATAAATGTAAGGTGATGCATTTGGGTTTAGCAATCCCTGTGCCACATATACCATAAAGTGAATAAGTGAATAAAGTGTTAAGTGAATCTCTAATGGAAAAAGATTGGTGGTTCTGGTATTAGCTGAAGCAAAAAATGCCAGGCAGCCACATCTAGAGCTAGCAAGATATTGTCTTGTATAATAGTCTATAAGTATAATGTATATAGGGAACACATTCAAGAGAGAAAAATATTATTCTCCCTCTTTACAAGGCACTGGTAAGGCCTCATTGGAATATGCGGTGCAGTTCTGGAATCCCATATACAAAAGGGACATCTTGAAAATGAAGCTGTTCAGATAAGGGCAACTAAAATAATAAAGGGAATGAATTAGGGGCTTAACTATGCAGGAAGATTACACAAATTAGTTGTCTGTTAAATTACAGAAGAGAATGATGTGGGGATAAGATTATATATTATTGATTTATATAGCTCCAAAATCTCCGTGGCGCATTACAATTACATAGTTAATACATTACATACAGGGAATACATGTTATACAAAGTAATAATATTTCATACACAAGAATACATAATATAAGTAAACAGAATGAGGGTTTTCTTACAGCAATACCATGATACAATAGGAAAGAGGAGATCACTTTAAACAAATATATTAATGGGCCATTCAATACGTAAACTCTCTGGTGCATTGTTCACTAATAGGTCAGGACTGTGTCCAGAACATGCAAATTCCTTCTCTACATAGGCAGAGATTAGTAACAGTAGCTGCAAAACATGGAGCAGTGTGTGAAAAGCGAATGGTGGTGGTGGCGAGGAGACATAATGTAAATTTAATAAAGACAGGCAAGCAGACTATTTAATTTTTATAAAGTAGCAAAATGATTAATATACACTCAGGGAGATTCAATAAAAGTTCTTGTGGTAATTTTGCCCCAACCAATTAGATCTTATTAACATTTGAAAGCTAACATCTGATTGGTTGGGGCAAAATTAGCACCATTTTAAACTCTAAGAACTTTTATTGAATAACCCTGATAGTTTTCTATAACTCGGTAATTTAACAACTCAATTCAACCAAGTTTAAACCTGAATTTCCTAGGCTGCTCCTTTTTTAAGTACACTCCATTCTTGTGTGTCTGTATAAAAACAAACCAAGGTTATTTATGACCTAAAGATGCATTTGGCACTGGTGGTTACACTGGGCTCTTAATATTGGAACAATGGCAACAGCCAAAATACCAAAATCCAGACAAGAGCACATATGTTTGCTTAAACAATTGCACACTAAAGTGTATTTTATTAGCATTTACCTAGATTAAACGCCCTGGTAATCAATCTTCTAATGAGAGGAAGGGTGCTGAGGATCTTACATAAGTGTTCATGCTTGCTCTATTAACATCGTTTGGTTTTTAACTTCTATTAATTAAGTAAAGTTCCCACCAGCCAATGCAGAGATCTTAACACTCTTTTCATGAGCCCTGATTTGTTGTTCCTAAATGACTCCAATCTCCATACTGATTCAATTAGTTTCTAGGTGTCGTCTGAAATCTTGGGGACATATGTGAAAATCATGAAATCAATTCCTTACGTGCTTTTAATCTTTTATCTTAGGACCTCATAGAGGATGGGCAAACAAGGACAAGCTCCTGAGCGTGGGCATCGCTAGATAGCTTGCCAGCCTTCCTCGCTGCCTTTGAGGACCATCTGGGTCAATTTCCTTTCCAAGTAAATGAAGCAAATAAAAATTCCAGCATTTTTTCAGCTGCAGGCTGCCCAGCTGATTTGCATGACAGAGGCTGGGAGATGAGGACTGACCCTGTGCACTCCCCTCAATCTCATTAAGTTGTTACTCTACCATAGCCACATTCATGCTGTTATTGACGTTGAAAGGCGTCTTTATCCAAAACTAGCTAATTCACATTCAGAATTGGAAGACTTACTTGCGGCTGCATCCCCCGTGAAAGTGAATCTTTTGTCACTGACTAGCGTGCCTGTTGATTCTTCAAGACTCTTCCATGTGTATTAAAGTTCCAATATTACTTGTTTTATGCTATTTTAGTAAAGTGGAAGGTTGGAAATGTTCTCAGCTTTTAGAACAAGAAAGTTTTAGTTTTCTAAGCCACCCAAGCCTCTTGTTGCTGGGGGAAATTACAGACATGGGGCCAGCTTGATGCCAGGCTAGATTCATGCCCAATGCACAATATTTAAAATCAATTTTCAGTTAGCATCTTTTTTGTTCCTTTTTCCTATGGGTTGGTAGATCAATAAGAGGAGATGCATAAGTTTCACAATCTCAACTTGCCTGCATCATTCTGTTACTACACTGTGCAATCTGTTATAGCCGGAATTGTAAAGGCATTCATAATTAACAACATAATTAGCGCAAAATGCATCGTTTAAAAAATATCAGTGGGAAAAGGAAAGGACAAGGGTGAAATGGTTGCAAGTGGAGACATGCAGGAAAGCAGACGCAGGACACAGGCAGTGCAACAAACTAAAGGTAAGTAAGTAAGTAAGATACAGTAGTAAGTTAGAAGTACAGTAAGTGGAAAACCCTCCTCACTAATATACCCATCATAATATACAAAAATATTGACATCTCCATGATAGGGAAAGAAAGAAAGGAAAGAAAGATAAGAGAAGAAAGAAAAAAGAAAGAATAAAAGTAAAGAAATAAAGAAAGAAAGAAAGAAAAAAGAGAAAGAAAGGAAAGAGAACAGAAAGAAAGAAAGAAGAAAGAAAGACGAAAAGAAAAAATTTATCCCTTTATATTACACTGAAAGGGAACTTATCCCTTATATATTACAATAAAGGGGCGCATTATCCTTATATATACACTGAAAGGGCACATTATCCCTAATATATTACACTGAAAGGGGCACATTATCCCTTATAATTACAAGAAAGGGGATCATTTCCCTTATATATTACAATGAAAGGGGTGCTATTATCCTTATATATTACAATGAAAGGGGCACATTATCCCTTATATATTACAAGAAAAGGCGCATTATCCCTTAATAATTACAATGAAAGGGTGGATTATCCCTTATAATTACAATGAAAGGGCACATTATCCCTTATATATTGCAATGAAAGGGGAGCATTATCCCTATATATTACAATGAAAGGGGCGCATTATCCCTTATATTTACATAAAGGGGCACATAATCCCTTATATATACATGAAAGGGGCGCATTATCCCTTATATATTACAATGAAGGGGTGTATTATCCTTATATATATTACATGAAAGGGCACATTATCCCTTATATATACAATGAAAGGGGGCGCATTATCCCTTATATATTACATGAAAGGTGTATTATCCCTTATATTACAATGAAGGGGCACATTATCCCTTATATATTGCAATGAAAGGGGAGCATTATCCCTTATATATTACAATGAAAGGGGTGTATTATCCCTTATATATTACAATGAAAGGGGACATTATCCCTTATATATTACAATGAAAGGGGCGCATTATCCCTTATATATTACAATGAAAGGGGTGTATTATCCCTTATATATTACAATGAAAGGGCACATTATCCCTTATATATTACATAAGGGGCGCATTATCCCTTATATATTACAATGAAAGGGGTGATTATCCCTTATATATTACAATGAAAGGGGCACATTATCCCTTATATATTCAATGAAAGGGGCACATTATCCCTTATATATTGCAATGAAAGGGAAGCATTATCCCTTATATATTACAATGAAAGGGGCGCATTATCCCTTATATATTACAATGAAAGGGGCGCATTATCCCTTATGTATTACAATAAAAGGGCGCATTATCCCATATATATTACAATGAAAGGGGCGCATTATCCTTACTTTATATACAAGAAAGGGCGCATTATCCCTTTATACAATAAAGGGCGCATTATCCCTTATATATTACAATGAAAGGGGCACATTATCCCTAATATATTACACTGAAAGGGGCACATTATCCCTTATATATTACAATGAAAGGGGCGCATTATCCCTTATATATTACAATGAAAGGGGCGCATTATCCCTTATATTTCACTGAAAGGGGCGCATTATCCTTTATATATTACAATGAAAGGGGGCATTATCCCTTATATATTACAATGAAAGGGGAGCATTATCCCTTATATTACAATGAAAGGGGCGCATTATCCCTTATTATTACAATGAAAGGGCGCATTATCCCTTATATATTACAATGAAAGGGGCGCATTATCCCTTATATATTACAATGAAAGGGGCACATTATCCCTAATATATTACACTGAAAGAGGCACATTATCCCTTATATAGTTACAATGAAAGGGGAGCATTATCCCTTATATATTACAATGAAAGGGGCTCATTATCCCTTATATATTACAATGAAAGGGGCGCATTATCCCTTATATATTACAATGAAATGGGCGCATTATCCTTATATATTATAAGAAAGGGGAGCATTATCCCTTATATATTACACTGAAAGGGGCGCACTATCCCTTATATATACAATGAAAGGGGCGCATTATCCCTTATATATTACAATGAAAGGGGCGCATTATCCCTTATATATTACACTGAAAGGGGCGCATTATCCTTTAATATTACAATGAAAGGGGCGCATATCCCTTATATATTACAATGAAAGGGGCTCATTATCCCATATATTACAATGAAAGGGACACATTATCCCTTATATATTACAATAAAAGTGGAGCATTATCCCTTATATATTACACTGAAAGGGGCGCATTATCCTTATATATTACAATGAAAGGGGAGCATTATCCCTTATATATTACACTGAAAGGGGCGCATTATCCCTAATATATACATGAAAGGGCACTTATCCTTATATATTACAATGAAAGGGGCATTATCCCTTATATATAACACTGAAAGGGGCGCATTATCCCTTATATATTACAATGAAAGGGGCGCATTATCCCTTATATATTACACTGAAAGGGGCGCATTATCCTTCCTTATATTTACAATAAAGGGGACATATCCTTATTATTACAATGAAAGGGGCACATTATCCCTTATATATTACAATAAAGGGGAGCATTATCCCTTATATATTACAATGAAAGGGGCACATTATCCCTAATATATTACACTGAAAGGGGCACATTATCCCTTATATATTACAATGAAAGGGGCATTATCCCTTATTATTACACTGAAAGGGGCGCATTATCCTTATATATTACAATGAAAGGGCGCTTATCCCTTATATCTTACACTGAAAGAGGGCGCATTATCCTTTATATTCAATGAAAGGGGCGCATTATCCCTTATATATTACAAGAAAGGGGCTCTTATCCCTATATATTACATGAAAGGGACACATTATCCTTTATATTCAAGAAAGGGGACATTATCCCTTATATATTACACTGAAAGGGGCGCATTATCCCTTATATATTACAATGAAAGGGGAGCATTATCCCTTATATATTACACTGAAAGGGGCTCATTATCCCTAATATATTACACTGAAAGGGGCACATTATCCCTTATATATTACAATGAAAGGGAGCATTATCCCTTATATATACACTGAAAGGGGCGCATTATCCCTTATATATTACAATGAAAGGGGCGCATTATCCCTTATATATTACAACGAAAGGGCGCATTATCCCTTATATATTACAATGAAAGGGGCGCATTATCCCTTATATATTACAATGAAAGGGGCACTTATCCCTTATATATATACAATAAAGGGGAGCATTATCCCTTATATATTACAATGAAAGGGGCACATTATCCCTTATATATTACAATGAAAGGGGCGCATTATCCCTTATATATTACAATGAAGGGGCGATTATCCCTTATATATACATGAAAGGGCGCATTATCCCTTATATATTACAATGAAAGGGGAGCATTATCCCATATATATTACAACTGAAAGGGCGCATTATCCTTTATATATTACAATGAAAGGGGCGCATTATCCCTTATATATTACAATGAAAGGGGAGCATTATCCCTATATATTACAATGAAAGGGGCACATTATCCTTTATATATTACAATGAAAGGGGAGCATTATCCCTTATATATACAATGAAAGGGGCACATTATCCCTTATATATATACAATGAAAGGGGAGCATTATCTCTTATATATTACACTGAAATGTTTGCATTATCCCTTATATATTACAATAAAAGGGGCACATTATCCCTTATATATTACACTGAAAGGGGCGCATTATCCCTTATATATTACAATGAAGGGGTGATTATTCCTTATATATTACTGAAAGGGGCACATTATCCCTTATATATTACAATGAAAGGGGCACTATCCCCTTATATATTACAATGAAAGGGGAGCATTATCCATTATATGTTACACTGAAAGGGGCTCATTATCCCTTATATATTACAATGAAAGGGGAGCATTATGTCTTTTATATTACAATGAAGGGGCACATTATCCCTTATATATTACAATGAAAGGGGCGCATTATCCCTTATATATTACACTGAAAGGGAGCATTATCCCTTATACGTATATTACAATGAGGGGCACATTATCCCTAATATATTACACTGAAAGGGCACATTATCCCTTATATTTACAATGAAAGGGGAGCATTATCCCTTATATATTACACTGAAAGGGGTGCATTAATCCCTTATATATTACAATGAAAGGGGCACATTATCCCTTATAATTGTAATAGAATACTGTAATATAACGACTGTTATGACATGTGAGATAGTAATAGAATACTGTAATATAATGACTGTTATTACGACATATTTCTCTGTTGCTTCCGTTATAATTTAAATAAATCACAAGTTATAATTTTATGACAAGTCCCATGACCATATAAAAGCACATGGCAGGCAAAGGACCTTCTCATTTTACACAGTAACGTTATTTCACATTAAATTGACACGCATTGTTTTGTTTTGTTGCGTAAATGCGCCCTCTGGTGTTTGGGTTTAATTGTACTTGGGAGCAGTGGGTTCTGCTGCATTTGTGTGATTCATTGCCATTAGGTTTATTTATTATTGATTTCTTTCCTGCTTTTTTTCTTCCAGCGATGAAATGGTTAATCTCTGTGATATGACAGAATTAGTACTATAAGGATAGAAGCTATTGGAATGCTCTATTATAAACATGCACATTTGCGTATTATATTGGAAATACCTATGTACCTATGTACAAGGCGGAAGTAGGTACTAAGGAGAACCAAACAAACAATATTAACTTTTGAGTAAAATAAGGCAGCAATCCAAATTAAACTAACTTCCTGAAAGTTCATTGTATTCAAGTTACTTACCTTAAGGCTTTCAGAAGTGTCCCCGAAATCCCATCACCCTCTCTGGTGTTGGTCCAGATGTGGCTGGGTCAAGTGGACAGTTGTGCATGTTGCAGTTGGAAAATGAACCAGCGGCCAAAGAAGCACTGGACTCTGTGTAAGATCAAAGGTGGATCAACTGTTAAGAAGGTTTATAAAGGAGGGTGAAAAGATTGGACTTGATGGACGTATATGTCTTTATTCAACCTCAATTACTATGTTACTATGCAACTATGTAAATATCTTAACTAATATTAACTTTGTGGGATGTATATGGCATCAACTCTGGGTGCTGGATTCTTGTATAATTGCACCAAAAAGTTAATATTTTGAGCTAAGTTCCTAATGTAATACAGGTTTAGAAATATAATGTAGAGAAAGGGTGTTTGAACCCGAAACGTGTTGTGTGCAATGTCCCGTTAAATAGCACTTGACAGCATTCTGTATCCATTTCTCATATTTAGAAATATCTCCTCGTCCATAATCTGCAGCAGAATTGAAGATCTGACATCACCCAGTTTGGTTTGCAAAGGTCGCCAAGTTCTGTTAATTCTGATGGACCAATATTACATCTTGTGGGTCTGTGTAGCACAGTAGTTCTAGTTAAGATATTTAATTAAATACAAAAAGTGGATCCCATACTCCAAAATCAAACCATCCGTAGTAGGGGGTTCCATTGATCTTATTTTAGGAAACATAAATCACCTTATAAACTCTCCAGGTTTGAGGTCTTTATGCAAAACATGTGATTTATATTTAGATCCATTAAAAGTACATCTGTCCTGGGAGAAGTGTCTGGCATAGTAATAGTGTAATGGTATTACATACATTGGTGAAAGGGAGATTTTAATTATTCCAAAAAGAATTGTTGAAATGGAGTGAATGACACTAAAATGTCCATAACAGACTAAAGCTACATCATTTTCCCAATGCATTGTTGGAATTTAGCCCTCTAGACCAGTTGATCTTTTGATTCACCAGCATTAAATAGGTCGCCACAAGGTCAAACCTACTGAATAAATTCCATATGATGAACTAATAAAATGTGGAATTTTATAAAGTCAGTATGTATCAAAATGACACTTAATGGAAAAAGTTGCATATTGCGACTTCATCAATGGGCCCCAAATTGAAGAAGTTTGACAGTGCTGATCCACATACACAGTAATACTGTAATGGCCAAAAGGATGGATAGTGATCCCTACGGAGAACAAGGGACAGAGGGGAAATGGTTCCAAGGGTCCCTCAGACCTTTGGGCTTTTATTCCGCCCAAAGTTCTAGTTACTGGTCCTGTTATTTAGGTTCCTGTCCTTTTTTTACTGTATTACACTGACATAATACCAGGAAAGACAATCTGCCATTGACTGGGACACCCACCTACTCCATTGTCCTGTCATTCCCTGTCCTACTAGGCTCCATTCTCCAATACTGTTTACATGATTTCCCATCACTCTCTCCTTCATACTTCATGATTTCTTTTCAGTGAGTTTTTTCCTACAGGAGTTTAGGCTTCCTCATTATATTACTGTGAGTAGCCTACGGATGAAGCCTGTGGATGAAGAAATGAAGGCCACTTTGGAAAAATCTTAGTATGAGGTTAACCTCATGGGAGGATAATCCTATAGGTAAAGACCAGGAGCCTTTCCCCAGATTTGAGAGTCCTATAGCATTAATCACATGGGGGAAAACATATATTGTATGACTATTGTAACTACTTATATTGATACTATTGATTGCAATGGATAGTGGGTAGAAGCAGGGGTAAATGTAAAGTTTGAAGAGAACAATAATAATATCAAGGCCCTGATATTGGGAGAGTTTTAATTTGGGAGAATTGACCCCATAACCGTTCATCATTCCGCACTTGATACTAGACTAGGCTTGGCAATGCTCCTACTGTACAGAATGGGATGGGTTTTGGAAACTTTAGGAGATAGAGCTCATGATTCTCTTCAATTCTGTGGAACAGACTACGACTGCTAAAATCCCCCTGCCAATCAATCCTTATGGTCTACAGGGCCATCATTAGATGTCTGACCAATGATCAATGGGTCTATTTAATAAGCACATAGACACATATAGAGGCCTTAACACTCCCCTTAATTCTCGTTTGGTTTAGTAACATGGGGCCATATTTATTACGTACAATACTATGCAGCAGCAAAATACCACAATTGTTGATATGACCCAAAATATCGAGACTGTATGGCCCAAGGTTTTTAAACTACAATCACCAGATTCTAAATTGAAAGTGGAAATGTAAACTCCATCTGCTATTGTGGCCATAGCTGTGTTTAAGGCTGAGCCACACTACAGCACATCTGAGCGCTTCGGAATTCCGCAATGAAAGCGCATGCGATTGAGCAAAAATGCAGATTGCATGCGTTGCGATTAGCAGATTGCAGCGCAACTCACGGCAGCAGTGTGGCCTAGCCCTTAAGGGCTCGTTCACACTACATCAGCTTGTATCCATTTTTCAAATGCAGGTGCCTTTAAAAAATGCGCTGACAGTAAAACTCTGTAGGATTTCACAATATCGTTCACACTTGCTGCGTTGTATTCCATTCCGTGTGTAAAAACGCACTGCTGCATGCTTTTAAAATGCATGAAACCGCGGTACAACGGAAAACAACATATAACAACATGCACGCAATTGTGTCCGTTATTCGAAAAGGACGTCTGGGAGATCCTGTGATGCCACTGGTCCTGCCCAATGCAACGGAGAGAAACAGACACAAACGGATAATAACGCAAACGGTCAGCAATGGATACAAAAACTTTTAAAACGTCAGTAAACGCACTGCGTTTTTAAGTCCGTCCCTAGTGTGAACGAGCCCTTAAGCATATTAATGAATTAACGTTTAGGGCCAGTGTCATGTAACATTCTAATTATCGATGTGAACAGATTATTTGTTGGTTTACTACATAGTTACCCAGATCCCCTTACGAAAGTCCCTGCAATTAGGAACGAACTCAGCGAATTGTCACAGTCCCATGTGGGCGTGGTTATTGTGTGGCTTGTGACTCGCTGGCTTTGCAGAGAGACATTAATAGTGAAACACGGTAACAGACTCAGGCTAAATGAATACAGCTGATAAAGCAAGCTACCCCTTTTGTGATCTTTTTTGTATTGATTATCTTTTAAAGCTTTGTCCCTAACTAGCAGCCCATGCAAGTGGGTTGGGAAGAGGAGGATTCCGTGTGAGGTATAGTGCACAAAGACAAAAGTTAGTGACAAATAAAAATGACAAGTTTGTGTTTCTGTATTGTGGTTTGGTAAAATAAAGGCCCGGACTAGACAATGTTGATGCTTCTTTGTAGTAGACTGCGCTACACAGAGAAACCCAGTTTTAACATTACCATTGCACCTGCCTCTAGCTGCTGGTTTCCCCAAGTTTACATAAATATTACCCCAGGCAATCCATGGGGCAGCCATGCAAGGTGCATTCTCACCAGTGACTAATTGCCCTCTGCAGGCCTTATTTAAGGAGTTATTTTATACATAAAGACAAGATTAAAGTTCCACTAAAACCAATTATAGGACCATTCACACATTTTTAAAGAAGACGTGCCTATCCTGGGGCCCTCCAGGTGTTAGAAAAAATCCCAACTCCAACTAAAAGCAATGCAAGCTTGATCAACCCTGCTATCCCATTGATTAGTTAGTTAACTTCCCATTCATTTCTTGGTATAAGTTCTGATATATATTCTTCATTCTCTACTCTCATCATGATTGACTTTCGGGAGGTAGCAGGAGGACACTCGCTTTCTCCCTGTTTACCAGCACATAAAATATCTTTCCACAAGTGGGTTAAGCCTCGTACACACGTTGGCACGTTGGCTGACGAACGTTTAACAACATTATCGTTAATCCTCACCATTGAAACAACATCTGTACACACAGCAACAAAAGTCACCACAATAGTCGTTAGATATAGACGCATGCGCCTTTTATATATTTTTTCGTAGAACGTTAACGATAATCTGCCGACCATGTACAAATATACGATAATTGGCAGAACAAATCCGCCAGGCTGATTGTCAGAAAAAGCCGACAATAGTCGACGGTCGTTGGTCTTTGACAATTGTTGATGTTATATTTTCGTACGAATGGCGTGCGATTGCTCGTTCGTCAGCTGCATTGATGTTATATTTTCGTACGAATATCGTTCGATTGCTCGTTCTTCGGCTGCATCGTACGACAATTATCCAACGTGTGTACAAGGCTTAAGAGTGAATGTAAAATAGAAAACATGTCCTGGGGTGTTTGTTGTTACATGTCCTGGGGTGTTTTTGGCGTTTGCATTAAAAGCAAGGGAGATTCAATAAAAGTTCTTTTTGTTAAAAATTGTGCTAATTTTGCCTACCAATCAGATGTTAGCTTTCAAATGTTAAATAACATCTGATTGGTTGGGGCAAAATTAGCACCATTTTTAACAATAGGAACTTTTGTCGAATCTCCCTGTATAGTTTTTTTCTTAATTGTAGATTATAGATAAATCTACCTCAGCCTAAACTGCTACAGAATGTCACAGCGTATAGTCTGAGCACTGACAGGCTGACCTCCCACCCCTTGAGGGATAGACCCCACTACCCAGCGCATGGAGGTGTGTGTAAATCGCGCAGAGCAATCGCAATGTCATTCAATTTGTGTATGCGCACTGCCCTTCCTTTCATGTTATCCTGTTTCAGTGCATGTGTTGCGCATCAAAATTGGTGATCGCCTGCTCTGTGAAAACAGGTAAAAGCACAGTGCAAGGCTTCTGTCATAGTGGGGCCACATACACCCACCAACATTGGGGCGCGCTACTGCATTCACTAGAAAAGCGCATGTGAAAACCCGCTGAAATTTGTCTAGTGGGGCCTAGCTATGAATCTTGGCAGCACTCACACATCTATTTACATAAAACAACCTCTGGATATGATTCTGAGCATGGAAACTCAACTTCTTTCTATACAATTATACCGCTGTATAGTCTTGGCCACCATGCTGCAGCTCAGTTTCAGGGTGTTGGCAATCTTCTTATAGCCTAGGCCATCTTTATGGAGAGCAACTATTCTTTTTTAAAGTTCCGCAGTTTTCTTTACCATGTTCAACTTCCAGTGACTAGTATTGGAGAGTGTAACCAACACATCTGCTCCCCATTCACACCTGAGTCCTTGTAACACTAACAAGTCACATGACAATAGGGAGGGTAAATGGCTAATTGGGTACAATTTGGACATTTTCCCCTTAGGGTTGTCATTTTGTTGCCAGCGGTTTAGACATTAATGGCTGTGGGAGTTATTTTGGAGGACAGTAAAGTTACACTGTTATATAAGATTTACTCTGACTACTTTACATTGCATCAAAGTGTCGTATCTTCAGTATTGTCCCATGAAAAGATATAATAAAATATTTACTAAAATGTAAGGGTATGATCAACATTTGTTGGAAATTAAAGTTGTGCAGTGGGTGAATCCTGATACGCACAAACCGCGTATTGATTCCCGGAAGGGAGGTTTACGGCTCTGGGTATAGCTATAGATATTGTAGCTATGTTACCCTCCTGATGCCATCCATGTTTTCTTCTATTGGGATAACTACTGACTGCAGGGGGGTCTTCCAGCTGCATTGGATGATGGGTAGAAAAGGAGGTAGGTTTTTAAGGGTTTCAAATACATTATTATCCCCATTAGGTAGGAAGTCAAATTCAATTTTTTTTAGTTGCATTTATTGCCCTTTAGACCCATTATTGGAATGCTTCTACATGGCTGTTTGTATGAGGTGTGTGGATTTTATTTGGTGGGTGAATCACTGGTGCTAAAAGAGATTTCGACTTAAATCTTTTATATTAAACACACACAGTGTAATTAACCCCCATTAAGGCTCAACTGCAGAATAGGAAAAGTTAAATGCTCATGTTGTGGGAGATTACAGCATTACACACTGTATCACTAGCTCCCCCTGTGGCAGATTGGGGGCATCCCTGGGCATTTGGATATCTAGGTGTACAGGTAGAAACCATTTCTGTTTGATGTACACAGTGTTACAACTGTAGGTACTTCCTGTACACCTTGAGTGAATTGTCCAACTCAATATTGTATGCCATAGCTGTATAACTAATCTCCAATACATTTGGAGTTGTTTTTGAACAACTTTAGATTACAATTTTTAGATAATCTGTCTATCTTCAAATCTATGGCCCTTCATATACAGGAAAGTATTGTAGGTGCTTTAGCACACACTGCCTGACACTGACTAGAGTTACACATTCTATTGTCCACAAAAGCTCCCATGTCGTTTTGATTTGAGTTAACTTCTAAAGCTAGCTATGCACAGGCAGACTTTCTTCTGATTCCTAGCCCGTGTAGAGGGTGTTTAACTACATTCCATATGGTATAAGTAGCTCTAATGAAGTTCTTCTGGAGAAACTAAAGCGCCCTCTACACGGGATGGACATTTGGAGAGTTTTAGACATTTTGATTGGATCTCTCTATTTGTCAATAACTGGTTTCTGTTTTTCTGGTTGACCACTTGACAATGTCGAGCAGTTTATCGAGACAACAAAGATCAGGCCAGGCAGAAGTTTTTCCACCGACCACATCTTCTGTCCCAATCTCTCTACAGAAACTTCAAGCAGTTCTTCTGGTCGGAAGGAAGTCTGCCCATGTATAGCTAGCTTTACAACAGTTCCTGTGTGAGGAACGTGATCTACAGACACCATCACACACAATAAGATCTGGATTGGATCTGGGGTTGCCTGGTCCAACACAGGGTGGGTGATTTGCTGACTCTTCAAAGCAAAATGTGCCCTACAAATCAATTATGATAACATGCAAAAAGTAACAGATATGGGCTCAACAACAAGTATAATGTACAAATTCTTACTTAATATAAGTTGTAGCCCGGGTGTATTTTACCCCGGACCCTTTGCCTCACAAATCTATTTCGCCTCCAAATCTATGCACAGGTATATATGGACTCATTCACAGGTAAGTTCATACCAAGTGGTCCTGGGGACCCAGGTTCCGGAAGCCCCAGGCCCGTCACAAGGTGCCATACAATCAAATGGAGAAATCCGCACTGACCAAAGTGACATGAAATGAGGAACCAAACTGTAAACTGCAGATTCATTTTATTGAGATACGCCTTACGCATTTCGGACCCCGCGGTACTTAATCGTAGGCATATGATAGGAACCATGGGGTATGAAACGCGTAAGGCGTATCTCAAGTAAGTATTGTCAATCTACAAATCAATGTTGCACCCATTGTACATGTAATGGATGGTGAAAAATGTGCATTTTATGCTCATTTGTGCTGTGTTTCCACTAATTTTCCAATATCGGAGCGCATGCTATTCGCAAAAAATGGTGATCACGTGCTCCAAAAATGGATTGCAGCGCACTTAGGCTGAGGCCACACTGAAACGCACAGGAATCGCAAACAAAATCGCGAGCGTTATCGCACGCGATTGTGTGCACTTTTCTTATGCGTTCGCGTTCGCTTTTTCCGCATTCGTTTTCGCCTTTTCACGTTATGGAAACGCAGCGTTAACGCACCAAAAATGGTGAACGCATGCGTTACCAAAACGCGAACGGACGCACAATAGCATGTGCATCGGAAATCGCGAAAATTTTCGCGTTCCCGTGATTTCCATTTTAGCGAAAATCACGGGCGCAATCACAACCGCGAAACGCGTGCGCAAACGTGCGAAAAACGTGCTGGTGTGCCACACTGCTGCGTTTTTTTGCGTTTGCACTAGCGATTGCGTTTTTAAAAAATCATTGAAAACGTGGCAACGCAAAAAACGCACGTTTTCGGTGCGATTGCGTTTTGCGTTCTGCATTTTTAATCTCAATCGCATGCATTTTCCTATACTTTGAAGAGATCGCAAGCGCAAGCGCAAAAAAAAAACGCACATGAAATCGCATGCGATTGCGATTGCATTTGCGTTGCAGTGTGGCCGTGCCCTAAGAGAGGGAGAAACTCCCTGCACCTGGCACCTCTTTATCTTCATTCCAGACTCATTAAATCCACCACTTTGTTTAAAATGTGTGTGTATATATATATATATATATATATATATATGTAAATCTACAATTTAGTACTACCCTTCCCCTTTATGACAAATTACAGGGTTCCTATACTACCCCTGGCATCAACCTATTCTTATCCCTGTTTACATAGTATCACAGCTATTTGCATAGGGCTAATGGTACAACACCCACAATATTCCAATAGGGGGAGCTCTGTCAGTCATGTACAGCTTACAATGGGAAACATTCTATTCCTATTCAATGAATAGCTACTCTCTGCCTCATCTACCACTGCTTCAAATGATTAACATTACCTGTTATAATAAGTTAAATGAATTTACATTTAATTGTTAGTACTTGTAATTAAAGTGAACAATAAATTAAAAAAAAATACAAAAGAAAACACATTTTATTTATTAGGGATAAACATACTGTTTACATTGTATTAAAGGAACAGTTTGTATTGACAACAATGTATAATATTTTATTTTAGATGCATTTTCTACTGATTATTTGTAATGGAAGCAGTATGGCAGCTCTTTTTTATGTTTTACTGATATACACACAGTGAAATTCTTCCCTTGGGTTTATTCTCATTTAATATTAACTAAATAATTAATGATTAGGTTTGTTGTGTTGGCTACTGATTCCCACACAATGGCTACTGGTGCTGGTGTGTTCACAATACTCTCCCCTACCAGGGTTGGGTAAATCTCCCTCTTAGTGAATGTCTGACCTGAGTGAGTTTTATCCTATTAGCAGGACATCATCTGTCATACTATCACTAGCAGTGTCAGGTCATCTTTGTCTAGAAATGTCACCAGGTGTCATTAAAGATTATTATTAACAAACATCTCTTAATTATGTAGATTTCACTTTATTCAAAGCCCTTCCCTTGTGAGCACATCTTAAAGCATCAGTAGACTCAGTCAATGGTTTAAACAAATACAAGATTGTTTTATTTCTTCCCTTTGTCCTTTAGGTTAAAGGGAGAGTTAAGCTCGAAGTGAAGATACTGCATTAAGAGACTATAGCTCCTACTTAACTATACAAACAAGTGAAAGTATTTATTTATTTAGCTTAAAACCTAAACATCGTAAGATTACCAAACAGAAACTAAGAAATTAAGAATATATGAAGTTTACAAATGGGGGAAAAAAAACTATTTTTTTGTAAACAATTTTTTTAATTAAAAAAAAACAACAACCCTATAATGTCCTGCTCTCCCCATTTAATATATCCTGTTAGATCATCCAAATAAGGCAAATTGGTAATCAGAACATTTATTTTTGTGTTCAGTGTCTGTTTGTGTATGGGTGTTAACATTGAAAGATCCCACTGACACTTTTTCTGTCAGATAAAAAAAATAAGCCAAATCCTATTTTATTTCTTTACTATCACATTATATCGAATTGCTAATCTAGTAATAGTTTTGTATCTTGGATCAGATCTCTTCATTGAACAAATTATATGGTCCTACTGTAAATTTTTAGAGTAGTCTGTTAAAAAAGCATCAACCAAACTATAGATACAGTGTTACCATTTAGTCTGTAGAAGCCAATCAAACTATAGTTACAGTGTTACCATTTAGCCTGTAGAAGCCAATGAAACTGTAGTTACAGTGTTATCATTTAGTCTGTAGAAGCCAATGAAACTGTAGTTACGTTTTACATTTATCTGTAGAAGCCAATTAAACTATAGTTACAGTTTACCATTTAGCCTGTAGAAGCCAATGAAACTGTAGTTTCAGTGTTTTATCATTTAGTCTGTAGAAGCCAATGAAACTGTAGTTACAGTTTTACCATTTAGTCTGTAGAAGCCAATTAACTGTAGTTCAGTGTTACCATTTAGTCGGTAGAAGCCATTAAACTATAGTTCCAGTGTTACCATTTAGACGTAGAAGCCATCAACCTGTAGTTACGGTGTTACCATTCGTCTGTAGAAGCCATTAAACTTAGTTCCAGTGTTACCATTTAGCCTGTAGAAGCCAATGAAACTGTAGTTCACAGTGTTATCATTAGTCTGTAGAAGCCAATGAAACTGTAGTTACAGTGTTAACCATTTAGTCTGTAGAAGCCAATGAAACTGTAGTTACATTGTTACCATTTACCTGTAGAAGCCAATGAAACTGTAGTTACAGTGTTATCATTTGTCTGTAGAAGCCAATGAACTGTAGTTACAGTTGTTACCATTTAGTCTTGTAGAAGCCAATTAAACTATAGTTCCAGTGTTACCATTCAGTCTGTAGAAGCCAATCAAACTGTAGTTACGGTGTTACCATTCAGTCCTGTAGAAGCCATCAAACTATAGTTACAGTGTTACCATTTAGTCCTGTAGAAGCCAATCAAACTGTATTACGGTGTTACCATTCTTCTGTAGAGAGCCAATTAAACTATAGTTACAGTGTTACCATTTAGTCTGTAAGCCAATGAACTGTAGTTACGGTGTTACCATTCAGTCTGTAGAAGCCAATTAAACTATATTACAGTGTTACCATTTACTGTAGAAGCCATGAAACTGTAGTTCCAGTGTTACCATTCAGTAGGTAGAAGCCAATCAACTGTAGTTACAGTGTTACCATTCAGTTGTAGAAGCCAACTGTAGTTCAGTGTTACCATTCAGTCTGTAGAAGCCAAACGGTAGTTACAGTGTTACCATCAGTCTGTATAAGCGAAACTGTAGTTACAGTTTTACCATTCAGTTGTAGAAGCCAAACTGTCAGTTACAGTGTTACCATTCAGTCTGTAGAAGCCAAGCTGTAGTTACATGTTACCATCAGTCTGTAGAACAAACTGTAGTTACAGTGTTACCATTCGTCGTAGAAGCAAACTGTAGTTACAGTGTTACCATTCAGTCTGTAGAAGCCAAACTGTAGTTGCAGTGTTTACCATTCAGTCTGTAGAAGCCAATCTGTAGTTACAGTGTTTACCATTCACTGTGAAGCCAAGCTGTAGTTACAGTGTTACCATTCAGTATGTAGAAGCCAAACTGTAGTTACAGTGTTCCCATTCAGTCTGTAGAAGCGCAACTGTAGTTACAGTTTTACCATTCATTCTGTAGAAGCCAAACTTGTAGTTACAGTGTTACCATCAGTCTGTAGAACCAAGCTGTAGTTACATGTTACCATTCAGTCGTAGAAGCCAAACTGTGTTACAGTGTTACCATTCAGTCTGTAAAGCCAAACTGTAGTTTCAGTTTTACCATTCAGTCTGTAGAAGCCAAATTGTAGTTACAGTGTTCCCATTCAGTCTGTAGAAGCCAAATTGTAGTTACGTGTTTACCATTCAGTCTGTAGAAGCCAAACTGTAGTTACAGTGTTACCATTCAGTCTGTAGAAGCCAAACTGTAGTTACAGTGTTACCATCAGTCTGTAGAAGCCAAACTGTAGTTGCAGTGTTACAATTCAGTCTGTAGAGCCAATCTGAGTTACAGTGTTTACCATCAGTCTGTAGAAGCCAAGTGTAGTTACGTGTTACCATTCAGTTGTAGAAGCCAAACTGTAGTTCCAGTGTTACCATTCAGTCTGTAGAAGGCGAAACTGTAGTTACAGTTTTACCATTCATTCTGTAAAGCCAAACTGTAGTTACAGTGTTACCTTCAGTCTGAGAAGCCAAGCTGTAGTTACAGTGTTACCATTCAGTCTGTAGAAGCCAAACTGTAGTTACAGTGTTACCATTCAGTCTGTAAAGAAGCCAAACGGTAGTTTCAGTTTACCATTCAGTCTGTAGAAGCCAAATTGTAGTTACGTGTTACCATTCAGTCTGTAGAAGCCAAATTGTAGTTACAGTGTTACCATTCAGTCTGTAGAAGCCAAACTGTAGTTACAGTGTTACCATTCATCTCGTAGAAGCCAAACTGTAGTTACAGTGTTCCATTCAGTCTGTAGAAGCCAAACTGTAGTTACAGTGTTACCATTCAGTCTGTAGAAGCCAAACTGTAGTTCCAGTGTCTACCATTCATGTCTGTAGAAGCCAACTGTAGTTTACAGTGTTACCATTCAGTCTGTAGAAGCCTAAACTGTAGTTACAGTGTTACCATTCAGTTGTAGAAACCAATCAACCTGTAGTTAATTTATTACCATTTATGATAACCTGTAACTGTAACTAAAACATGTGAACTAGATGAGATCATGTTTCCTGGGGTCTATTGTGCTGTACCTTGACATTCTAGTTGAAACAGTAAATCCATACTGTACATTGTGGGTGGACAGAAACACTGTCAGTTTGTAGCAGGGATTTTACCAAACTCTTTTTTCCTTTCTTATGGTGAGTAAAACCCAATAAACCATCACTAACTAAAAAGAAGTTTCACACCATCTCCAGCTTGTTTAATTTCATAATGCTAAACAATCCCCTGCAAACCTTTCATTAGCCTCACAGCCCCATTGTCAGGGCCGCACATTAGAAAGTTCCTTCTCTTTGAAGTTTTCCTCTAATGGTTCTAAAGTGAAAGAAAGTTTTCCTATTACTTAATTCAATCATAGTCAGAAGCTGTAAAAAAAAGCCAAGGATTTTCCCCAAAGTGTGCCAGAATCCCCTTTGTACTTGCTTATCCTCTCCTGTCACACACTTTAATTCGTCTCTCTTTATCCTGCATTCAAAACTTTTCTTCAATGACATTCAATAAGGTCCAGGCTTGGAGAAAAAAAAACTGGTTATTTTTATATAAAAAGATATTCTTCCCAGTAGCTTTGCTGGGCTGCTTATTCAGGGCAAGTTAACTCTTTTCCCCCGGGCCTTGCCTGAGGTGTGGAGGGATAGAGGTGCAGGTGCAAGGCTGGTTCTTGCTCCACATCCAAATAATAAGAAGGTTGCTTTTTAGCCCCCTGTGTTTTCTGCTTGGCCCACTGAGGATCTTTTCAAGGGCAAAGGGAGGATAATAAAAGAGCTAAAAAGCCATAAAGCACAATTATGCAAAGTGAAGGCTTTCTGTGCTCCTATATTCCATGTCATTATTAATATGTTATATCTATTAAGGAGATTAGAAAGAGTTTTCATTGCCCCCAACAGACAAACTGAGATTGGTAAGTATGAATATAAAAGGCTAGTTAGCTTCCCCATGTTAAAATCAACTCCAGTCACTATGATACATAAAGGTGAATATATATGTGTGTGTACATATAGTGACTGCCTAATAAATACAATAACATTTACTTACCCTGAAATCAGAGAATAGGAAGAAGCCCAGCATGTGTTAGTGAATAGAAGGAAATACCAAAGCGACAGACCAGGAACATTGTATATGTAAATAACCAGGGTAGATAAGAAGGAATAGAAACCATTTTATCATAGATACAGTGTTACCATTTAGTCTGTAGAAGCCAATCAAACTATAGATATAGTGTTACCATTCATTCTGTAGAAGCCAATGAAACTGTAGTTACAGTGTTACCATTCAGTCTGTAGAAGCCAATTAAACTATAGTTACAGTGTTACCATTTAGCCTGTAGAAGCCAATGAAAACTGTAGTTACAGGTTATTCATTTAGTCTGTAGAAGCCAATGAAACTGTAGTTACAGTTTTACCATTTAGTCTGTAGAAGCCAATTAAACTGTAGTTCCAGTGTTACCATTTAGTCTGGAGAAGCCATAAACTTAGTTCGTGTTCCATTTAGACTGTAGAAGCCAATCAACTTTAGTTACGGTGTTACCATTCGTCTGTAGAAGCCAATTAAACTATAGTTCCAGTGTTACCATTTAGCCTGTAGAAGCCAATGAAAACTGTAGTTACAGTGTTATCATTTAGTCTGTAGAAGCCAATGAAACTGTAGTTACAGTGTTACCATTTAGTCTGTAGAAGCCAATGAAACTGTAGTTACAGTGTTACCATTTAGCCTGTAGAAGCCAATGAAACTGTAGTTACAGTGTTATCATTTAGTCTGTAGAAGCCAATGAACTGTAGTTAATGTTACCATTTAGTCTGTAGAGCCAATTAAACTATAGTTCCAGTGTTACCATTCAGTCTGTAGAAGCCAATCAAACTGTAGTTACGGTGTTACCATTCAGTCTGTAGAAGCCAATCAAACTATAGTTACAGTGTTACCATTTAGTCTGTAGAAGCCAATCAAACTGTAGTTACGGTGTTACCATTCAGTCTGTAGAAGCCAATTAAACTATAGTTACAGTGTTACCATTTAGTCTGTAGAAGCCAATGAAACTGTAGTTACGGTGTTACCATTCAGTCTGTAGAAGCCAATTAAACTATAGTTACAGTGTTACCATTTAGTCTGTAGAAGCCAATGAAACTGTAGTTCCAGTGTTACCATTTAGTAGGTAGAAGCCAATCAAACTGTAGTTACAGTGTTTACCATTCAGTCTGTAGAAGCCAAACTGTAGTTACAGTGTTACCATTCAGTCTGTAGAAGCCAAACGGTAGTTTACAGTGTTACCATTCAGTCTGTATAAGCGAAACTGTAGTTACAGTTTTACCATTCAGTCTGTAGAAGCCAAACTGTAGTTACAGTGTTACCATTCAGTCTGTAGAAGCCAAGCTGTAGTTACAGTGTTACCATTCAGTCGTAGAGCAACTGTAGTTACAGTGTTACATTCAGTCTGTAGAAGCCAAACTGTAGTTACAGGTTACCATTCAGTCTGTAGAACAAACTGTAGTTGCAGTGTTACCATTCAGTCTGTAGAAGCCAATCTGTAGTTACAGTGTTTACCATTCAGTGTGAAGCCAAGCTGTAGTTACAGTTGTTACCATTCAGTATGTAGAAGCCAAACTGTAGTTACAGTGTACCATTCGTCTGTAAAGCGAAACTGTAGTTACAGTTTTACCATTCAGTCTGTAGAAGCCAAACTGTAGTTACAGTGTTACCATTCAGTCTGTAGAAGCCAAGCTGTAGTTACAGTGTTACCATTCAGTCTGTAGAAGCCAAACTGTAGTTACAGTGTTACCATTCAGTCTGTAGAAGCCAAACTGTAGTTTCAGTTTTACCATTCGTTGTAGAAGCCAAATTGTAGTTACAGTGTTACCATTCAGTCTGTAGAAGCCAAATTGTAGTTACAGTGTTACCATTCAGTCTGTAGAAGCCAAACTGTAGTTACAGTGTTACCATTCAGTCTGTAGAAGCCAAACTGTAGTTACAGTGTTACCATTCAGTCTGTAGAAGCCAAACTGTAGTTGCAGTGTTACCATTCAGTCTGTAGAAGCCAATCTGTAGTACAGTGTTTACCATTCAGTCTGTAGAAGCCAAGCTGTAGTTACAGTGTTACCATTCAGTATGTAGAAGCCAAACTGTAGTTACAGTGTTACCATTCAGTCTGTAGAAGCGAAACTGTAGTTACAGTTTTACCATTCAGTCTGTAGAAGCCAAACTGTAGTTACAGTGTTACCATTCAGTCTGTAGAAGCCAAGCTGTAGTTACAGTGTTACCATTCAGTCTGTAGAAGCCAAACTGTAGTTACAGTGTTACCACTTCAGTCTGTAGAAGCCAAACTGTAGTTTCAGTTTACCATTCAGTCTGTAGAAGCCAAATTGTAGTTACAGTGTGTACCATTCAGTAGTGTAGAAGCCAAATTGTAGTTACAGTGTTACCATTCAGTCTGTAGAAGCCAAACTGTAGTTACAGTGTTACCATTCAGTCTGCTAGAAGCCAAACTGTAGTCAGTGTTACCATTCAGTCTGTAGAAGCCAATGAAACTGTAGTTACAGTGTTACCATTTAGTCTGTAGAAGCCAATTAAACTATAGTTACAGTGTTACCATTTAGCCTGTAGAAGCCAATGAAACTGTAGTTACAGTGTTATCATTTAGTCTGTAGAAGCCAATGAAACTGTAGTTACAGTTTTACCATTTAGTCTGTAGAAGCCAATTAAACTGTAGTTCCAGTGTTACCATTTAGTCTGTAGAAGCCAATTAAACTATAGTTCCAGTGTTACCATTTAGACTGTAGAAGCCAATCAACCTGTAGTTACGGTGTTACCATTCAGTCTGTAGAAGCCAATTAAACTATAGTTCCAGTGTTACCATTTAGCCTGTAGAAGCCAATGAAACTGTAGTTACAGTGTTATCATTTAGTCTGTAGAAGCCAATGAAACTGTAGTTACAGTTTTACCATTTAGTCTGTAGAAGCCAATTAAACTGTAGTTACAGTGTTACCATTTAGCCTGTAGAAGCCAATGAAACTGTAGTTTCCAGTGTTTACCATTTAGGTAGGTTAGAAGCCAAGCAAAAACGTAGTTTACAGTGTTTTACCATTCAGTCTGTAGAAGCCAAAAACTGTAGTTACAGTGTTACCAGTAGTCTGTAGAAGCCAACGTAGTTTACAGTGTTACCATTCAGTCTGTATAAGCGAAAACTGTAGTTACAGTTGTTACCATTCGTCTGTAGAAGCCAAACTGTAGTTACAATGTTACCATTCAGTCTGTAGAAGCCAACTGTAGTTACAGTGTTACCATTCAGTCCTGTAGAAGCCCAACTGTAGTTACAGTGTTACATTCAGTCTGTAGAAGCCAAACTGTAGTTACAGGTTACCATTCAGTCTGTAGAGACCAACTGTAGTTGTCAGTGTTACCATTCAGTCTGTAGAAGCCAATCTGTAGTTACAGTGTTACCATTCAGCTGTGAAAGCCAAGCTGTAGTTACGTGTTACCATTCAGTATGTAAACCAAACTGTAGTTACAGTGTACCATTCGTCTGTAGAAGCGAAACTGTAGTTACAGTTTTACCATTCAGTCTGTAGAAGCCAAACTGTAGTTACAGTGTTACCATTCAGTCTGTAGAAGCCAAGCTGTAGTTACAGTGTTACCATTCAGTCTGTAGAAGCCAAACTGTAGTTACAGTGTTACATCAGCTGTAAAGCCAAACTGTAGTTTCAGTTTACCATTCAGTCTGTAGAAGCCAAATTGTGTTACAGTGTTACCATTCAGTCTGTAGAAGCCAACATTGTAGTTCCAGTGTTACCATTCAGTCTGTAGAAGCCAAACTGTAGTTACAGTGTTACCATTCAGTCTGTGAAGCCAAATGTAGTTACAGTGTTACCATTCAGTCTGTAGAAGCCAAACTGTAGTTGCAGTGTTTACCATTCAGTGGTAGAAGCCAATCTGTAGTGACAGTGTTTCCATTCAGTCTGTAGAAGCCAAAGCTGTAGTTACAGTGTTACCATTCAGTATGTAGAAGCCAAACTGTAGTTACAGTGTTACCATTCAGTCTGTAGAAGCGACAAAACTGTGTTACAGTTTACCATCAGTCTGTAGAGCCAAACTGTAGTTAAGTGTTACCATTCAGTCTGTAGAAGCCAAGCTGTAGTTACAGTGTTACCATTCAGTCTGTAGAAGCCAAACTGTAGTTACAGTGTTACCATTCAGTCTGTAGAAGCCAAACTGTAGTTTCAGTTTTACCATTCAGTCTGTAGAAGCCAAATTGTAGTTACAGTGGTACCATTCAGTCTGTAGAAGCCAAATTGTAGTTACAGTGTTACCATTCAGTCTGTAGAAGCCAAACTGTAGTTACAGTGTTACCATTCAGTCTGTAGAAGCCAAACTGTAGTTACAGTGTTACCATTCAGTCTGTAGAAGCCAAACTGTAGTTACAGTGTTACCATTCAGTCTGTAGAAGCCAAACTGTAGTTACAAACTGTAGTTACAGTGTTACCATTCTGTCTGTAGAAGCCAACCTGTAGTTACAGTGTTACCATTCATCGTAGAAGCCATCAAACTGTAGTTACAGTGTTACATTCAGTCTGTAGAAGCCAAACTGTAGTTACATGTTACCATTCAGTCGTAGAAGCCATAACAACTGTAGTTATACCAGTGTTACCATTTCAGTCGTAGGAGAAGCCAATAACTGTAGAGTTACAGTGTTACCATTCAGTCTGTGAGAGCCAAATGAACTGTGAGTTACAGTGTTACCATTCAGTCTGTAGAAGCCAAACTGTAGTTACAGTGTTACATTCCAGTCTGCCAGAGAAGCCAAAACGTAGATTACCGTGATTACCATTCAGTCTGTAGAAGCCAAACTGTAGTTACAGTGTTACCATTCAGTCTGTAGAAGCCAATGAAACTGTAGTTACAGTGTTACCATTTAGTCCTGTAGAAGCCAATCAACTGTAATTACGGTGTTACCATTCAGTTCTGTAAGACGCCAATTAAACTATAGTTACAGTGTTACCATTTAGTCTGTAAGCCAAGAACTGTAGTTACGGTGTTACCATTCAGTCTGTAGAAGCCAATTAAACTATAGTTACAGTGTTACCATTTATCTGTAGAAGCCAATGAAACTGTAGTTCCAGTGTTACCATTAGTAGGTAGAAGCCAATCAAACTGTAGTTACAGTGTTACCATTCAGTTGTAGAAGCCAACTGTAGTTCAGTGTTACCATTCAGTCTGTAGAAGCCAAACGTAGTTACAGTGTTACCATCAGTCTGTATAAGCGAAACTGTAGTTACAGTTTTACCATTCAGTCTGTAGAAGCCAATGTAAGGTTACAGTGTTACCATTCAGTCTGTAGAAGCCAAGCTGTAGTTACATGTTTACCATCAGTCTGTAGAACAAACTGTAGTTACAGTGTTACCATTCGTCGTAGAAGCCAAACTGTAGTTACAGTGTTACCATTCAGTCTGTAGAAGCCAAACTGTAGTTGCAGTGTTACCATTCAGTCTGTAGAAGCCAATCTGTAGTTACAGTGTTTACCATTCAGTCTGTAGAAGCCAAGCTGTAGTTACAGTGTTACCATTCAGTATGTAGAAGCCAAACTGTAGTTACAGTGTTACCATTCAGTCTGTAGAAGCGAAACTGTAGTTACAGTTTTACCATTCAGTCTGTAGAAGCCAAACTGTAGTTACAGTGTTACCATCAGTCTGTAGAACCAAGCTGTAGTTACATGTTACCATTCAGTCTGTAGAAGCCAAACTGTGTTACAGTGTTACCATTCATCTGTAGAAGCCAAACTGTAGTTTCAGTTTTACCATTCAGTCTGTAGAAGCCAAATTGTAGTTACAGTGTTCCCATTCAGTCTGTAGAAGCCAAATTGTAGTTACGTGTTTACCATCAGTCTGTAGAAGCCAAACTGTAGTTACAGTGTTACCATTCAGTCTGTAGAAGCCAAACTGTAGTTACAGTGTTACCATCAGTCTGTAGAAGCCAAACTGTAGTTGCAGTGTTACACATTCAGTCTGTAGAAGCCAATCTGTAGTTACAGTGTTTTACCATCAGTCTGTAAAGGCCAGTGTAGTACGTGTTACCATTCAGTCTGTAGAAGCCAAACTGTAGTTCCAAGTGTTACCATTCAGTCTGTAGAAGCCGAAACTGTAGTTACAGTGTTTACCATTCAGTCTGTAGAAGCCAACTGTAGTTACAGTGTTACCATTCAGTCTGTAGAAGCCAATGAAACTGTAGTTACAGTGTTACCATTCAGTCTGTAGAAGCCAAACTGTAGTTACAGTGTTACCATTCAGTCTGTAGAAGCCAAACTGTAGTTACAGTTTTACCATTCAGTCTGTAGAAGCCAAACTGTAGTTACAGTGTTACCATTCAGTCTGTAGAAGCCAATGAAACTGTAGTTACAGTGTTACCATTTCAGTCTGTAGAAGCCAAACTGTAGTTACAGTGTTACCATTTAGTCTGTAGAAGCCAATGAAACTGTAGTTACAGTGTTACCATTCAGTCTGTAGAAGCCAATCAAACTGTAGTTAATTTATTACCATTTATGATAACCTGTAACTGTAACTATAAACATGTGAACTAGATGAGATCATGGTTTCCTGGGGTCTATTTTGTCTGTACCTTGACATTCTAGTTGAAACAGTAAATCCAATACTGTACATTGTGGGTGGACAGAAACACTGTCAGTTTGTAGCAGGGCTTTTAACCAAACTCTTTTTTCCTTTCTTATGGTGAGTAAAACCCAATAAACCATCACTAACTAAAAAAGAAGGTTTCACACCATCTCCAGCTTGTTTAATTTCATAATTGCTAAACAATCCCCTGCAAACCATTCAGTAGCCTACAGGCCCCATTGTCAGGGTCGCACATTAGAAAGTTCCTTTTCTCTTTGAAGTTTTCCCTCTAATGGTTCTAAAGTGAAAGAAAATGTTTTCCTATTACTTAATTCAATCATAGCAGAGAAGCTTGGTAAAAAAAAGCCCAAGGATTTTCCCCAAAGTGTGACAGAATCCCCCTTTGTACTTGCTTATCCTCTCCTGTCACACACTTTAATTCGTCTCTCTTTATCCTGCATTCAAAACTTTTCTTCAATGACATTCAATAAGGTCCAGGCTTGGAGAAAAAAAAAACTGGTTATTTTTTATAAAAAGATATTCTTCCCAGTAGCTTTGGCTGGGCTGCTTATTCAGGGCAAGTTAACTCTTTTCCCCCCGGGCCTTGCCTGAGGGTGGGAGGGATAGAGGTGCAGGTGCAAGGGCTGGTTCTTGCTCCACATCCAAATAATAAGAAAGTTGCTTTTTAGCCCCCTGTGTTTTCTGCTTGGCCCACTGAGGATACTTTTCAAGGGCAAAGGGAGGGATAAATAAAAAGAGCTAAAAAGCCATAAAGCATCAATTATGCAAAGTGAAAGGCTTTCTGTGCTCCTAATATTCCATGTCATTATTAATATGTATTATCTATTAAGGAGATTAGAAAGAGTTTTCATTGCCCCAACAGACAAACTGAGATTGGTAAGTATGAATATAAAAGGCTAGTTAGCTTCCCCATGTTAAAATCAACTCCAGTCCATAGATACATAAAGGTGAATATATATGTGTGTGTACATATAGTGACTGCCTAATAAATACAATAACATTTACTTACCCTGAAATCAGAGAATAGGAAGAAGCCCAGCACTGTGTTAGTGAATAGAAGGAAATACAAAGCGACAGAACCAGGAACATTGTATATGTAAATAACCAGGGTAGATAGAAGGAATAGAAACCATTTGATCAGATAGATAGAATGATAGACGGAATAATTAGATAGATAGATAGATAGATAGATAGATAGATAGATAGATAGATAGATAGATAGATAGATAGATAGATAGATAGATAGATAGATAGATAGATAGATAGATAGATAGAGATAGATAGATAGATAGATAGATAGATCATAGATAGATAGAGAGAAATAGATAGATAGATAGATAGAGAGAGAGAGAGAGAGAGAGAGAGAAATAGAAATAGATAGATAGAAAGACAGACAGACAGACAGACAGACAGACAGACAGACAGACAGACAGACAGACAGACAGACAGACAGATAGATAGATAGATAGATAGATAGATAGAATGATAGACGGAATAATTAGATAGATAGAGAGATAGAGAGAGATAGATCATAGATAGATAGAGAGAGAGAGAGAGAAATAGATAGATAGATAGATAGATAGACAGACAGACAGACAGACAGACAGACAGACAGATAGATAGATAGATAGATAGATAGATAGATAGATAGATAGATAGATAGATAGAATGATAGATATGGTAGATAGATAGATAGATAGATAGATAGACAGACAGACAGACAGACAGACAGACAGACAGACAGACAGACAGACAGACAGATAGATAGATAGATAGATAGAATGGAAACCATCTAATCAGATATATCGAATGATAGACGGAATAATTATATAGTATCTGATCAGATAGATATAATCAATGGACGTTTTCTGATTAATTAAATAAATAAATAAATAAATAGATAGATAGATAGATAGATAGATAGATAGATAGAGATAGATAGATCATAGATAGATAGAGAGAGAGAGAAATAGATAGATAGATAGATAGATAGATAGATAGATAGATAGATAGAGAGAGAGATAAATAGATAGATAGATAGATAGATAGAGAGAGAGAGAGAAATAGAAATAGATAGATAGACAGACAGACAGACAGACAGACAGACAGACAGATAGATAGATAGATAGATAGATAGATAGATAGAATGATAGACGGAATAATTAGATAGATAGATAGATAGAGAGATAGAGAGAGATAGATCATAGATAGATAGTTAGAGAGAGAGAGAGAGAAATAGATAGATAGATAGATAGATAGACAGACAGACAGACAGACAGACAGACAGACAGATAGATAGAATGATAGATACGGTAGATAGATAGATAGATAGATAGATAGATAGATAGATAGATAGATAGATAGACAGACAGACAGACAGACAGACAGATAGATAGATAGATAGAAATGGAAACCATCTAATCAGATATATCGAATGATAGACGGAATAATATATAGTATCTGATCAGATAGATTAATCAATGGACGTTTTTCTGATCTATTAATATAATAAATAACTAATAAATAGATAGATAGATAGATAGATAGATAGATAGACAGATAGACAGAATGATAGATAGATAGATAGATAGATAGATAGATAGATAGATAGATAGATAGATAGATAGATAGATAGATAGATAGATAGATAGATAGATAGACAAAATTAATGGATATAATCAATGAAAAGTATCTGATCAGATACATAGAATGATTGGAAAGTGGCTGACCAGATAGATAAAATGATAGATAGAATGTGATAGAGATATGATGGAATGATAGATAGAATGATAGATATAATGAATGTTAAGTATCTGTTCAAATAGAATGTGATTAGATAGAATGATTGAAAAATGAATGTAAAGTATTGATCAGATGAGAGAATGATAGAATGAATGTAAGTATCTGATCAGATAGAAACATGGTTGATAAAATTAACGTAAAGTACCTGATAAGATAGATAAAATAATAGATAGAATAATAAAATGGTAGATATAATAATAGAATGAATGTAAAGTATGAATGGACAGAATGATAGCTAAAATTATAGAATGAGGGAAAGTATCTGATCAGATAGATAAAATAATAAGTGATGGATTATAGGAAGTATCTGATCAGACAGATATAATAATAGATTAAACGATAGATAAAACGATAGAATGATAGGAAAGTATGTGATCGAGAGAATGATAGATAAAGTGGTAGAATGGTAGATAGTTAGAATGGTAGGAAATTATCTGAATCGGATTAAAAAAGATAGATAAAATGATAGAAAAGTATCTGATAAGATAGATAAAATGATAGAAAAGCATCTGATCAGAAAGATTGAACGATAGATGATGGAAAGTATCTGATCAGATAGATAAAATGACAGAAGAACGGAAATTATCTGATCAAAAAGAGAGGAGATAGAATGAATGGAAAGTATCTGATCAGAAAGATTGAACGATAGAATGAATGGAAAGTATCTGATCAGAAAGATTGAACGATTAGAATGAATGGAAAGTATCTGATTAGACAGAACGATAGATAGAACGAGATAGAATGAACTGAAAGTATCTGATTAGACAGATAGAACGAAGATAGAACGATATAGAATGAATGGAAAGTATCTGATCAGTTAGATAGAAATGATAGAATGATAGGAAATTATATGATCAGATAGTGAATTAGAGTGATAGATATATAGAATGATGATAGATAGAATGATGATAGATAGATAGATAGATAGATATATAGATAGATAGATAGATGAGAATGATAGATAGAAAGAATGATAGATAGAATGATATATAGAATGATAGATTAGATAGAATTGATTCGATAGATGTAATTATAGAACATAAAGATAGAATGATAGAAAGAATGATAGATAGAATGATAGATAGATAGATAGATAGATAGATAGATAGATAGATAGATTGATGATAGATAGATAGATGATAGATAGAATGATATAGATAGAGATAGATATAGATAGATAGATAGAGATAGATAGATAGATAGATAGATAGAATGATAGATAGATAGATAGATAGATAGATAGATAGATAGATAGATTAGATAGAATGATAGATAGATAGATAGATAGATAGATAGATAGATAGATAGATAGATAGATAGATAGATAGATAGATAGAATGATAGATAGATAGATAGATGATAGATAGATAGATAGATAGATAGATAGATGATAGAATATAGATATATAGATAGATGATAGATAGATGAGATAGATAGATAGAGTAGATAGATAGATGAGAGATAGATAGATAGATAGATAGATAGATAGATAGATAGATAGAATGATAGATAGATAGATAGATAGATAGATAGATAGATAGATAGATAGATAGATAGATAGATAGATAGATAGATAGAATGATAGATAGATAGATAGATAGATAGATAGATAGATAGATAGATAGATAGTAGATAGATAGATAGATATGATAGAAGATGAGATAGATAGATAGATAGATAGATAATTAGATAGATTAGATAGATAGAATGATAGATAGATTAGATAGATAGATAGATTAGATAGCTGAAGATAAATAGATAAATAGATGAATGATAGATAGAATGATCAGATAATAGTCACTGCAGGTAAATGAACAGAGAGTTACAGGCGGAATGGATACAGGGGGTAGGGGGTAAATAGAATAAGGAATGACTGGGTGGAAGAGGGTCCGGATGCAATAGCATAAGATAAGTGGGATAAGGTAAGTAGTATAAGGTAAGAAGTATATGGTAAGTAAGATAAGGTAAGTAGGATAGGTAAGTAGGATAAGGTAAGTAGTGATATGGTAAGTAAGATAGGTAAGTAGTATAAGGTAAGTAGTATATGGTAAAGTAAGTAAGGAAGTAGGATAAGGTAAGTAGGATTACATGGAGTCAAGACAGGACATAGGAGAATGACTGGGATGGACCCCCATGACCTACAGGTGGCTGTATAATGGGTGATGGGACTGGGATGAGACAAGGGCTACATTATGGGGACAACCTGCCAGTGTTTCCTTGGAGACCCAGTGTGTCGAGGATAAAGGATATTAAGAGAAGGAGAAGATGATGGCAGGGGGCAGATAGGGGGTGGGGGGTGGGTTGGGTGGGGCTGACCAGAATGAAGTACATTATGCGTTCATTTAGTTAACAAGGGAAATAATGAGGAGGGTGCACAGTGAATGCCAAGAGAAAAGGCACACAAAAAGGCTATTGAGGGTCCACTGGGATCACATGGCCATGAGACTATTTATAGGGGAGGGAGTGGGGTTTCACACCACTACACTGGCCAGCACCGTCCTACTGATCACTCTCAGCCCTGTCTGTCCGCCTTCCCTGGGCACAAGGATCCCCTCTAGCCCGACTGCTGCCACATGCCTCGCTCATTCTGGTGGATTCCCTTATCCTAAGGGAAATAGTAACGAAAGAAGGATGAGAACAGCCCCCGTGTTATGCCCCCATCCACCCCGCTCACCTTGCATGGATTGTCCACTGGGTCCTCCTGCCACTCGAGAAAATCTGGGCTCCTGTGTGTCGCCCGATGGTGTCACTGCTTCCACCTGCACCCATCTCCACCCTGCCATACCCCTGCTGAAGGCATCTTTCTCCTCCTTTGGCACCAGTATTGCCCACTGTCCTGAGCAGACAACACTCAGCCTCTGCTGGCATCAAACCTGAAACGGTCCGGCTTGTACCAGGCAACATACCCACTACCAGACCCCAGGACAATTCCATGACTCTGTTGGTAAGTAATTTGCACACAATAGACCAAGTCATTTAATTACCAAACAAGAACTTCTGGTAACAGGACATTGGTACTTTGTACCAGTTCCAGTCACTAGTGACACCGACATAGACTCTGACTATACTAGTGATACATTCACTATAGCTCTGACTAATAATGACACATTCACTATAGACTCGACTATATAATGACACATGGACCATAGACTCTGACTATACTAGTGACACATGGACCATAGACTCACTATATGGACAAATGGACCAGACTGACTTTACTAGTGACAATTCACTATAGACTCTGACTATATAATGACACATGACACATATAGACTCTGACTATACTCAATGACCATGGACCATAGACTTGACTTATCTGACACAGGACCATAGATCTGACTTACTAGTGACAAACAGACAGACAGACAGACAGACAGACAGACAGACAGACAGACAGACATATAGATAGATAGATAGATAGATAGATAGATAGATAGAATGGAAACCATCTAATCAGATATATCGAATGATAGACGGAATAATTATATAGTATCTGATCAGATAGATATAATCAATGGACGTTTTCTGATTAATTAAATAAATAAATAAATAAATAGATAGATAGATAGATAGATAGATAGATAGATAGAGATAGATAGA